>CM056059.1:111968522-111969772 GCA_029574335.1 Rana kukunoris | reverse complement strand
AAAAAAAAAACTCCATCCCCCGAAAAAATATTTGACTTCTCCCTCGAAATAACGCAATTATTTAAAAAAAATATAGATTTTATATGTATAAAACAAGAGAGAGAGAGAGAGAAAAAAAAAAATAATACTAATAAAAAAAAAAAAAAAAAAAAAAAAAAAATATAATATATATATGCATATAATATATATATATAATTATATATATATAAAATATATATATATATATATACATATTTGTGTGAATAGATTTAATGCATAATGTAAAAAATAAATAGGGTGTATAAAATAATAAAAAGACTGTGTTTCACTGTATTATCCAGGCTGCTCTACACCGACTATTCACAGGCACGATCCCACTACTGATCAGCACGGGGGTTTTGACCTGCTCTGTTTCCGGCCTGGGCCGGTTCACCCCTCCTTAGTGCAACCTGGCTCCCCTAGGGCCACCATATTGATACCGAACTTAGCGTGGACACCCGATCGACATAGCACAGGGTAGACCAGAACTCCTGGACTCAAGCAATCCGACAGCCTCAGCCTCCCAGGCAGCTGGGATTACAGATGCACGCCACTGCAACCGGCAAAGGACAGTGCTTGCTGTGAGATACTAGAAGCTAAAAGCGACATGATGTCAAATGGCCACCCTTCCTATATCATTTTTGCTCATTGGCAAGCGTGTCATTAACATTACAATAAACATGTTATTAAAGTACAGCATGAATGAAAAAGTAGAAATTGTGTAAAGACATTGAGGATGGCAACCTGCAGGCTCAGAGCTCGAGTAACGCGACCTCGTGTGGTGAACATGCAGCGTCGCATGTGAGATGAAGATGCATTATGTAAGTTTTGCCAGTAGGGAATCGTGCTGCTCATACAATTTATTGTTTAAAAGTATTACTGATTGAAATAAAAAAAAAAAAAAAAAACTCCATCCCCGAAAATATTTGACTTCTCCCTCTGAAATAACGCAATTATTTAAAAAAAAAAATATATTTTTTATGTATAAAACAAGAGAGAGAGAGAGAAAAAAAAAAATAATAATCAATAAAAATAAAAAAAAAAAAAATAAAAAAAAAAAAAAAATATATATATATATATATATATTTATACTATATCTATATATATATTATATATCTATATATATATAAATATATATATATATATATACATATTTGTGTGAATAGATTAATGCAATAAATGTTAAAAATAAAATAAGGGTGTATAAAAATAATAAAAAGACTGGTTGTTTC
>CM056059.1:111521022-111966022 GCA_029574335.1 Rana kukunoris | reverse complement strand
AAAAATATTTGACTTCTCCCTCTGAAATAACGCAATTATTTAAAAAAAATATATATTTTTTATGTATAAAACAAGAGAGAGAGAGAGAAAAAAAAAAAAAAATAATATAATAATAAAAAAAATAAAAAAATAAATATATATATATATATATATATATATATATATATATATATATATATATATATATATATATATATATATATAAATATATATATATATATATACATATTTGTGTGAATAGATTTAATGCATAAATGTAAAAATAAATAAGGGTGTATAAAAATAATAAAAAGACTGTGTTTCACTGTATTATCCAGGCTGCTCTACACCGACTATTCACAGGCGCGATCCCACTACTGATCAGCACGGGGGTTTTGACCTGCTCCGTTTCCGGCCTGGTTCACCCCTCCTTAGTGCAACCTGGTGGCCCCTGGCTCCCCTAGGGCCACCATATTGATACCGAACTTAGCGTGGACACCCGATCGACATAGCACAGGGTAGACCAGAACTCCTGGACTCAAGCAATCCGACAGCCTCAGCCTCCCAGGCAGCTGGGATTACAGATGCACGCCACTGCAACCGGCAAAGGACAGTGCTTGCTGTGAGATACTAGAAGCTAAAAGCGACATGATGTCAAATGGCCACCTTCCTATATCAATTTTGCTCATTGCAAGCGTGTCATTAACATTACAATAAACATGTTATTAAAGTACAGCATGAATGAAAAAGTAGAAATTGTGTAAAGACATTGAGGATGGCAACCTGCAGGCTCAGAGCTCCGAGTAACGCGACCTCGTGTGGTGAACATGCAGCGTCGCATGTGAGCTGAAGATGCATTATGTAAGTTTTGCCAGTAGGGATCAGTGCTGCTCATACAATTTATTGTTTAAAAGTATTACTGATTGAAATAAAAAAAAAAAAAAAAAACTCCATCCCCCGAAAAATATTTGACTTCTCCCTCTGAAATAACGCAATTATTTAAAAAAAATATATATTTTTTATGTATAAAACAAGAGAGAGAGAGAGAAAAAAAAAAAATAATAATAATAAAAAAAATAAAAAAAAAAAAAAAATATATATAATATATATATATATATATATATATAAATATATATATATATATATAATATACATATTTGTGTGAATAGATTTAATGCATAAATGTAAAAATAAATAAGGGTGTATAAAAATAATAAAAAGACTGTGTTTCACTGTATTATCCAGGCTGCTCTACACCGACTATTCACAGGCGCGATCCCACTACTGATCAGCACGGGGGTTTTGACCTGCTCCGTTTCCGGCCTGGGCCGGTTCACCCCTCCTTAGTGCAACCTGGTGGCCCCTGGCTCCCCTAGGGCCACCATATTGATACCGAACTTAGCGTGGACACCCGATCGACATAGCACAGGGTAGACCAGAACTCCTGGACTCAAGCAATCCGACAGCCTCAGCCTCCCAGGCAGCTGGGATTACAGATGCACGCCACTGCAACCGGCAAAGGACAGTGCTTGCTGTGAGATACTAGAAGCTAAAAGCGACATGATGTCAAATGGCCACCTTCCTATATCAATTTTGCTCATTGCAAGCGTGTCATTAACATTACAATAAACATGTTATTAAAGTACAGCATGAATGAAAAAGTAGAAATTGTGTAAAGACATTGAGGATGGCAACCTGCAGGCTCAGAGCTCCGAGTAACGCGACCTCGTGTGGTGAACATGCAGCGTCGCATGTGAGCTGAAGATGCATTATGTAAGTTTTGCCAGTAGGGATCAGTGCTGCTCATACAATTTATTGTTTAAAAGTATTACTGATTGAAATAAAAAAAAAAAAAAAAAACTCCATCCCCCGAAAAATATTTGACTTCTCCCTCTGAAATAACGCAATTATTTAAAAAAAATATATATTTTTTATGTATAAAACAAGAGAGAGAGAGAGAAAAAAAAAAAATAATAATAATAAAAAAAATAAAAAAAAAAAAATATATATATATATATATATATTATATATATATAAATATATATATATATATATATATATACATATTTGTGTGAATAGATTTAATGCATAAATGTAAAAATAAATAAGGGTGTATAAAAATAATAAAAAGACTGTGTTTCACTGTATTATCCAGGCTGCTCTACACCGACTATTCACAGGCGCGATCCCACTACTGATCAGCACGGGGGTTTTGACCTGCTCCGTTTCCGGCCTGGGCCGGTTCACCCCTCCTTAGTGCAACCTGGTGGCCCCTGGCTCCCCTAGGGCCACCATATTGATACCGAACTTAGCGTGGACACCCGATCGACATAGCACAGGGTAGACCAGAACTCCTGGACTCAAGCAATCCGACAGCCTCAGCCTCCCAGGCAGCTGGGATTACAGACGCACGCCACCACGTCCGGCAAAGGATTCTTAGCACTCTCGTTTTCTAGAATTTGTTTTCTCAGTGACGTCATCGGCTCAGCACTGCCATCTACAAGCCGCACTTAGAATTTCTCCCGCACGCTTCTGGGTTTCTTATATCTAGAAGGTGGATTATCAGCTCAGCATTGCCATTTACAGGTAGTAATGAGAATTACACCCGCACGCTGTTCGGCTGAATATAATGCAAGGGGAGCGCTCTGCTGTACCACGCCTGCGCACTAACTGTAGATGGCCTTGCCGATGCCTGTCTCGGAAGGACCCCGTTCGGCGTCCATAGCGTCGCTTAGCAACCTGCGGAGCACCCGTCCCTGGCAACTGAAGTGCGACAATAGCAACCCGCGGACTGCAACATGGCCGAGGTAGGGGAGCCGATCGTCAGACCCAAAAGGATCTTCATCAATAACCTGGATACGTACGCTGCCAGCAACATAGGAAAGGTGAGGGGAGAGGATGGGTCGGCAGGCACAAGTCAGGCACTAATAGATTAAAGTAGACGCAATCCGGACATTAATTTAGATAAAGTAGCTGCAATATATATATATACATATATATATATATATATATATATATATTTATATATATATTATATATATATATATATATATATATTTTGCTTTTTTTTGAGTGGCATTTAGTTCACACCAGAATATAGGCTTGGATGCCCCACGTTTCCCACGCCAGGTTCAAAATGCACTGCAGTAGTCATTTGCAGCGGCTGTTAATGTTACGTTAAGTGCGCTTGCCTGCGTCTCATCACACGGTACAGAAGTCCCATGCCTCCCGCTTGCTGTGCGTTTTCCTAAGGTGTGCAGGCAGTGCCTTTGGTGCAGGTCAGTGCGTTTCAGTTCATTCAAAATGAATAGGCTAAAATCGCACCGCACGTGAATCGCAAAGGATTGCTCAGTGTGTTCCTGTGCGATTCTGGGTGTGAATTGGCCATTCACTTTTTTGTATGCGGCGGCGAAACTGCAATGATGGCAACTTCATGTGAGTTCTGGTGCATTGTGGGAAAAATGCTCCAAGTCTGCGTTTTTTTTTTTTTTTTTTAATGCAATGCACTGCAAACCAGCCAGCTTTGTTGTATGAACAAGACACATAGAAAAAAATTGTTTTCTATGTAGGTACAAAGAGGAGGTGGGATTATAACGGTGCTAAAATTTCATGCAGAATAGAAGGCTATTAGAATTTTAAATTTTTATTATGATACTGTATAGACATAATACATAATACAAAAAGAAGAGCAGGGTGCAATAAAAACAAGAACCGTGTGGGTTCGCTAAAATCCCCAAATATTTCCGCATTTAGGCTTCCTCAGGGGGGTATATATCAGGACCACCATTTTCACCAGTTACCTCTAATAGCCTATTCACACAGGGGCGACTTGGGATGCGTCTTGAAGTCGCCTCAAGTCGCGCTGTTGAGAAAATCAATTGAAGTGAATGGAGCCGTCTTAAAGCGGAGCTCCAACCTAAAGTGGAACTCCTGCTGATCGGAACCCTCCCCCCTCCGGTGTCACATCTGACACCTTTCAGGGGGAGGGGGGTGCAGATACCTGTCTAAAGACAGATATTTGCACCCACTTCCGGCCACACAATCTCGGGTAAACTGCAGGCATGACGTCACCCCCCTCCCCCTCTGTTGTGTTCTGGGAACACTCGGCTCCCGGAACACAGCGGGAGCCAATTCGGCAGGCATGGCGCGACTCGCGCATGTGCCGTAGGGAACCCGGAAAGTGAAGCCGGAGTGCTTCACTTCCTGGTTGCCTCACCGAGGATGGCGGGGGGGCAGCAGAGTGACGAGCGATCGCTCGTCCTCTGCTGCGGACGGCGCTGGACTCCAGAACAGGTAAGTGTCCTAATATTAAAAGTCAGCAGCTGCAGTATTTGTAGCTGCTGGCTTTTAATATTTTTTTTTTCAGCGGACATCTGCTTTAATGTACACTACTAAAGTCGCTCCGACTTCAGAAAAGGTTCCTGTACTACTTCAATTCGACTTCTAGGTGGCTTGTATCCATTGGTTTCAATGGAAGTCGCCTCAGAAGTCGGATGATTGTCTTTACTGCAGCGACTTTTCATGAAGTTAAAATAGTTTTTAGGGCAAAGCCCTCCCTCCCACCGAGCTGATTTTAGTTTGATTGGACACTGGAAAGTCGTCTGTCCTGGAGGCGACTTGAACTCGCCTTATAAGTCGCGCTGTGCTGCATGCTCGGGTCGCGTCCGGGTCGCCTTGCAAAGAGTCGTGTCGCCCCTGTGTTAATTGGCTCTAACATGGAAATACAAAAACTAAATATATAAGATACATTTCAAAAATACACATTACAGTATACATTGGTGTGTGCTCCTCGGCAAACGGCCTTGAAAGGGAACCCACCTCTACCAAACCAGGATGGTAGGAATTCACAT
The DNA here is from genome assembly GCA_029574335.1 of Rana kukunoris. Lineage (NCBI taxonomy): Eukaryota > Metazoa > Chordata > Amphibia > Anura > Ranidae > Rana > Rana kukunoris. The sequence goes on along the minus strand of CM056059.1, from coordinate 111,961,193 downwards.
GCGGAGCCCCACATGGAGTGTATAACCATCCAGGGAAACAGGGTTGTGTGGCGAGGAGCCATGTTCAATCACAGGGGATAAAAGGAAGACCCAGCCATAGGGAACAAAGAGCATAATAAATGCTGGGTTCCCAACAATCAAGGGCAAAAGGATCTGTATAGTTGGAGGCCAAATTGTTCAAAAATGACTTACTCTGCTTAGTATAAGAAGGATAAACTAGGGTGGGGCGACCAGAATTAATCTCAAGAACAGAACCAGAGGTTTCAGATGATCAAAAAACGATCTTTCGGGACAAGGCACTAACAATACAAAAAGAGAGGAAAATATCAAAGTGGAATTATATTTATATAATGAAGAAAAAGAAATTGGAGAAATGGTAAAAGTTAATTGAAATAAATATGGGAGGAATAATGAAATCCCTGCAACCAGGGTCTGGATATTACTGAGCAATCGGGCAGAAATAAGAGAAAGAGACAAGGGAGGCGCACTTGCGCTCATCATCAAATGTATAAATCATGAAAATTATATTAGACAAATCTTCAAAAAAAAAAAAGGGGAGAAAGAAAGGGCTTAATGTTGCTCAGCATTATATACCCACTCCAGAATGCCCATTGCTCTGGTGTCCGCGCTTGCTCGGTGACGTCAGATGCCAGAGCAAGTGGGGGATATAAAATGCCGGTCTCTTACCAGTTCCATCCCCCTGAAGTACGGAGGTGACCTTATCTGGTTCATATCTTCTCCAGGTAATCTTTTGAAGCCATTTGTCATTCTTATCCTACTCCCCTTGCTCTTAACAACACTGCCTTCGCTATCAGTGGGTATATTATGCTGAGCAACATTAAAGGGGTTGTAAAGGAAAATGTTTTATTTTTTAGAAATAACAAACGTGTTTATACTTGCCTCCACTGTGCAGCTTGTTTTGCACAGTGTGGCCCCGGTTCACGTCTTCTGGGGTCCTCCCCGCAAGAACAAGCAAGCTTGCATGGTGTGGAGTCCTTGCGGGCGCGCTCCCGTGATACAGCTGATGGCCATAGCCGCCGACTGTATCACTCGGCCCACCCCCCGGCTCACTGCGTCATTGGTTGTTATTGACAGCAGCGGGAGCCAATGACTGCGCTGCTTCAATCGACCAATGAATGAGCCAGGTAACCCCGCCAAGATGCTAGCGTGTTCACGGCTCTGGACTTTCGAGGGGTCGGGTAAGTAAACAGAGGGGGGCTGGGAAGTCCGGTATTGTCGAAAGTTTTTCCACCTTAATGCATAGAATGCATTAAGGTGGAAAAACTTTTACCTTTACAACCCCTTTAAGCCCTTTCTTTCTTCCCTTTTGTTTTTGACGATTTGTCTAATATAATTATCATGATATATACTTTTGATGCTGAGCGCAAGTGCGCCTCCCTTGTCTCTACAAAATTGTTTTCTATGTGCCTGTGTGGTGACCAGTGTTGATAAAGAGCAGAAAAATGCATACAGTGTGAATGAGCTCTTAGGCTTCAGCCATCTGCACATCTATGTAGGACCGTCTTTGCCCGCACCCATTTATGTCTATTGGGATGCAGTGGCTGCATGGATATAGGCGCTGGTCCCAGCTTGGAAGCCGTGCAAGGGGCATGTCTCTGAATATCTGTGCAGCCACTGCGTCCCAGTAGACATAAACCATACTGCTTGCACCCAGATGCATGAAACACATTCAGGCATAGGGGGGCCCTTAGCATAGGTATGCCCGTGTGAATGAGGCCTTTAACCTCTTGCCAACCTGCTGCAGTATATATACTGTGGGGGGGGGGGGTTGGCTCTTACAACCATCGTAAAGTACCTGTACATTGGGTCTTTCTTATGCTCGCGCACCCAGAAACCCAAGCTGTCATTCACTGCAGCACAAGCCAAGCAGTGGGTCTCAGCCAATGATTTATGGCCAGTACCCACTGATCGGCTGAGCGAATGATAGAACAGAGCTCTGTTTTGATAAACAACACAGGGCTCCCTAAAGGCGGCACATTGCTGCTGTTTGTAAGGAGGGCTCTGATGGGGACAGTTGATGCAAGGGGCCCTCTAATGGGGACACCTGATGTAAAGAGGGACTCTGATCAGGACCCCTGATGTATGGCAAGACTCTGATAAGGAAGCACAGGTTCTATATAAGCATCCTAATCTAATGACAGCCTAAAGCCTCATACACAAGATCGGATTTTCTGCAGACAAAGCGTCAGACTTTTGTCTGAAGGTCGTTGGCCGTGAGCTTGTATTGCATCTAAACGGCAAAGAATTTTCAACCAACAAACACGAAACTACGTGTTTTTTCAGCTCTTTAGTGCCACCCTTTGGGCAACTTCTGCTAATGTGTTATGGTGATCATTGCTTCTGACAATGCGTGTTTGTACTTTGGCGTTTTGTCCAAAGGACTTGTGATCGGATAATCCGACAACACACATTTGTTGGCGGACAATTTTAAAGCATGCTATCCCACATTTGTCCATGGAAAATCTGACAACAATTGTCCGATAGAGCATACAAACGGTCAGACTTCTTTCCAGAGATTTTCTGAGGTCAGCCGAGCTGTTTTCCGGCCTTTTCATGGATTTCCGAATGGCACCGATCGGCGACGTTTGGTCTTTGCTCGGCTCTGGCGCCCTCCCCATCTCAGGCCAAATGCACACCGCTTTGGCCTGAATCGTGCTCATTTTGTGAGTTACGATTTTTAAAAATACAGTGCTTGTATTGTGAAACGCTCGTTTACCACGTTACTCGCAATCCGAGGTTCCACTGTACAGTATAATGTATGTGTACTATTATATAAAGTATGCTTTATTTATCACAGAATGTCCTGACACTGTAGACTCATTGGTCTTCTTATTCCTGCAGTATCTGTCTGCCTGCATTGCTGGAGCTTCCCTTGAAGAAGCTGAAGAGGGTGCCGAGGAAGAAGAGCACCTGTCAGCTCAAGAGGATGAGGAAGGCAGCAAATCAAAACAAGGCCTCTTCCAGATAGTAGGCACTCTGTCCAAACCTTTGGACAAGAAGCTGGGTTTTCCAGTGGAAACGTATGTGGTAAGCAACGTCGGGGTTTAATCTGTTCTTTTGGTTTTATTGTTTCATCACTTTGATGTTTGGTGATCATTAGACAGCTTTTCACTCATTTCTCCAGTGGGGCATGTCTCTTACCTTCTCTCTATTTCAGCTCTGCAGCTTCCATCAGACTCTTCAGCATTCAATACTTACGGAAGGTTCGGATGCCAATGTGGCTATCTAGACGCCGTGGTTCCTTCCTCCAATGTAGGGGTTGTAGGGAGGAACTACAGCATGTAGCAGGGGACACTTCTTGAAGTATTGCATGCTGAAGTGCTTTGTGAAGGCTGCAGCACAGAAACAGAGGGAAGGTAGGAGCCACTGGAGAGTTGAGTATAATCCCTCTTAACCACTTAAGGACCGGACCAATATGCTGCTAAATGACCCAAGGTGTTTTTACAATTCGGCACTGCGTCGCTTTAACAGACAATTGCGCGGTCGTGCGACATGGCTCCCAAACAAAATTTGCGTCCTTTTCTTCCCACAAATAGAGCTTGCTTTTGTTGGTATTTGATCGCCTCTGCAATTTTTATTTTTTGCGCTATATACAAAAATAGAGCGATATTTTTGAAAAAACAAAACAATATTTTTTACTTTTTGTTATAAAAAAAATCAAATAAACTAAATTTTAGTCAAACATTTAGGCCAAAATGTATTCAGCCACATGTCTTTAGTAAAAAAAAAATCGCTACCTAGCAGGAACAGTGACACTAATACAGCGTTCAGAAAAATGATCGCTTAGTGACACTGGCAATAGGGAGTGAAAGGGTTAACTAGGACGGTGATCAAGGGGTTAAAACTTTATTAGTGGGGGGTACGGGGGCTACCCTCGACCTAACACTAACTGCCTGTCACACTGACACTAAATGCAGTGATCAGTACATATATGATCACTGCATTCAGTGACACTGTGACAGGGGAGTGTGGGGGGGTGATCGCAAGGGGTTAATGTGCCTGCGTGTACTGGTGTCAGTGTAGAGTTGTGCAGACTTACTGTGTGATGTGATCTCTCCTCAGTGGCGGTTGAGAGGAGGAGGAAGTGACACACGGGGGAGCGCGCGCATTGGCTGGGAGCTATCCGGAGGGGGCGGACAAAAACGAACCGCCGCCCCCTCATCCCGGATCGTTCGCACAGCAAACCGGACCGCCGCATGTACCGAGGGGGGGTCCCGATCGGACCCACGTCAAGGCAGCCACGTACAGGTACGTTGATGTGCCTGTCCGTGCCATTCTGCCGACGTAAATGTACATGCGGCGGTCCTTAAGTGGTTTAATTATAGGAAGCTGGCACTGGGAATTTTAACCTGACAGGGTCATTTTAATATTAGTGAGGCCATCACTGTTGTACAGTGGGGAAAATAATAATTTGACCCCATGCAGATTTTGTAAGTTTTCCCACTTACAAAGAAATAAAGGTTCTATATTTGTATAATTTTTTTAATCATAGGTGTATATAAAATGATAGACACAGAATATCAATCACGAATCCAAAAATAACACATGATACAACAAATGTTAAAATAAGTATTTGATCCCCTACCAACCAACAATAATGGCTCCCACAGACTGGCTACAGTGTGTGCGCATGTGGTACAGATCAGACCTGTCAATTTAAGCAGTGCTTCAAGAAGAAGAGCATTAAGGTCATGGAGTGACCTAGCCAGTCTCCAGACCTTAATCCTATAGAAAATGTATGGAGGGAGCTGAAGTGACAGCCAAGAAACCTGAAAGAATTAGAGAAGATCTGTAAAAAGGAATGGACCAAAATCTTTCCTGAGATATATGCAAACCTGGTGACCAACCACAAAAACTTCTGTGCCGCTGTGCTTGCCAACAAGGGTTTCTCCACCAAGTACTAAGTCATGTTTTTCTTGAGGATCAAATACTTATTTTACTCACTGAACTGCAACTCAATTCATAACATTTGTATTGTTTTTTTTCTGGATTTTGGTCTCTATCATTTAAAATACTCCTATGATAAAAAGTATAGACCCTTAACCACTTCGGGTCCGCGCCATTGACAGAATACGTCAACAGCGCGGACCTGAGGCACCGGGGTCACGTCTTTGGACGTGATTTACTTGTAATTCCCTGTGGCGCGCGGCGGGGAAAAACAGTCCCGACGCATCACCGAGGATTCGATGCGTGTACCCGGCGGCCGCGATGTCCGTCAGGTACACGCGATTGTCGGTGACAGAGCAGGGACGTGGAGCTCTGTGTGTAAACACAGAGCTCCACGTCCTGTCAGGGAAAGGTGACAGATGCTGTTTCTCTTGTACATAGGGAGACAGCATCTATCACCTCCCCCAGTCACCCACCTCCCCCCACACAGTTAGAACACACCCAGGCAATACATTTAACCCCTTCCTCACCCCCTAGTGTTAACCCCTTCAATGCCAGTCACATTTATACAGTAATTAGTGCATATTTATAGCACTGGTCGCTGTATAAATGTGAATGGCGCCAAAAATGTGTCAAAAGTGTCCGATGTGTCCGCCGCAATATCGCAGTCCCAATAAAAATCGCAGATCGCCGCCATTACTAGTAAAAAAAAAATATTAAAAAAAAAATCATAATTCTGTCCCCTATTTTGTAGGTGCTATAACTTTTGCGCAAAGCAGTCACTTATTGTGATTTTTTTTTTATTTTATTTTTTTTTTACAAAAATACGTAGAAGAATACGTATCGGCCTTAACTGAGAAAAAAAAATATAAAAAAAAAAAAAAAATTGGGATATTTATTATAGGAACAAGTAAAAAATATATATATATTTTTAAATTGTCGCTCTTTTTTTGTTTATAACGCAAAAAATAAAAACCGCACGGGCGATCAAATACCACCAAAAGAAAGCTCTATTTGTGGGGGAAAAAAGGACGCCAATTTTGTTTGGGTGCCACGTCGCACGACCGCGCAATTGTCTGTTAAAGCGACGCAGTGCCGGAAGCTGAAATTTCGCCTGGGCACGAAGGGGGTTTATGTGCCCAGTAAGCAAGTGGTTAATTTCTTTGTAAGTGGGCAAACTTACAAAATCTACAGGGGATCAAATAATTATTTTCCCTACTGTATATGAAACAGTAAGTGGATGTCAAGTAGCCAGCAAGCACTCTGGGAAGGGTTGGAGCCCGGCTATAGGGCATCTTATGAAACCTAAGTCAACCTCCAAAAGCTGTGCCCACCAATGGCTTAATTTGTGTTTAGAATGCTTCATGATTAGTGATTTGATGTTGTGTTTCTTTTTCAGATTTCAAATAAAGATGAGCTGTTAAGTCATCTTATGGAGAGCGATGTCATCATATATAATATCACAGAGGACCTGTCCCAGATTGATGAAGCTTCCTGGGCAGCGTCTGGTGGGTGGGCTAATTGTAATAATTGTGTACATAGAATTATTAAAGGTATTTGTGTGGAAAATCTCGCGCCAATGTGGGGGAGGGGTAAGAAAATTAAAATAGAAAAGCTGCTCCCTGGATAAATCAATGGGTTGAATTATAACAATTGTGTGCATGGAATAGGGGCGCTAAAAGAAAATTGAATAAATATGTGAATAAATACAACCTATCCCAATATAAACATAAATCCTTAGTGCAAATTATTTAAAAAATTTGCAATTTGCATATAAAGTCAATGGTAATGACAACACCTGCAGTGAAATAGTGTGCAATTACATACAAATAAAATGTTGTTCAACAAAATACAATATACAGTGAAATGTATAGTGACCATAAATATTATTAAAGTGCTCCGTGCTCAAAATCCTTGTGGTAGGTTCCACCTTCACCAATAGGACACCTCAAGTGGGGATGGATGGCTCCTTACCAGATGATGTTGACCTAAACTAAGGTCAATAGAGCTTGGGTAACAACACCTTTCACATGGGGATTCCAGTGTAGTTTGACGAGTATTGCAGATGTCATAAAGAAAAAGGAAGAACAGCTCCCATAGTGTAAAACTATTTATTACGATGTAAAATTGCAAAAACACAGTGCCAAGTGGCCTCTTACTTGGATAAGTGCCCGTATCCCGGCACTGAGGCTGTAAGCTTGTAAGTATGGAGAGAGAAGCGAAGACCGGCGTGCGTTCCACTGCAGTGCGCGAGGAAACCAGATAACCGGATGTGGATAATCAATGCGTGCCCAGGTACCGCCTCGACATATGTTTCGATATGATTGTCATCAGGAAGCTTCCTGATGACGATCATATCGAAACATATGTCGAGGCGGTACCTGGGCACGCATTGATTATCCACATCCGGTTATCTGGTTTCCTCGCGCACTGCAGTGGAACGCACGCCGGTCTTCGCTTCTCTCTCCATACTTACAAGCTTACAGCCTCAGTGCCGGGATACGGGCACTTATCCAAGTAAGAGGCCACTTGGCACTGTGTTTTTGCAATTTTACATCGTAATAAATAGTTTTACACTATGGGAGCTGTTCTTCCTTTTTCTTTATGACATCTGCAATACTCGTCAAACTACATTGGAATCCCCATGTGAAAGGTGTTGTTACCCAAGCTCTATTGACCTTAGTTTAGGTCAACATCATCTGGTAAGGAGCCATCCATCCCCACTTGAGGTGTCCTATTGGTGAAGGTGGAACCTACCACAAGGATTTTGAGCACGGAGCACTTTAATAATATTTATGGTCACTATACATTTCACTGTATATTGTATTTTGTTGAACAACATTTTATTTGTATGTAATTGCACACTATTTCACTGCAGGTGTTGTCATTACCATTGACTTTATATGCAAATTGCAAATTTTTTAAATAATTTGCACTAAGGATTTATGTTTATATTGGGATAGGTTGTATTTATTCACCTATTTATTCAATTTTCTTTTAGCGCCCCTATTCCATGCACACTACATAGAATTATTATTATACAGGATTTATATAGAGCCAACAGTTTACACAGCACTTTTTAAATATAAAAGGGAGACAATACAGATATAATACAATACAAGAGTGTTAAGAAGGCCCTGCTCAGAAGAGCTTAAAGGGGTTGTAAAGGTAAATGTTTTTTCACCATCAACATCCGACCGCACCCCCCAGCCCCCGTTTTACTTACCTCACCCCTCGAAAGTCCCACGCTCCTTCCCGTAATCCTCTTCGGTTCCCAGCCTGGCCGTTGATAAAGCTAGGTTGGATGGATTGATGGCAGCGCAGCCATTGGCTGGCGCTGCTGTCAATTGCATCCAATGACGCAGCGCACCGCTGTATCACGGATGTGTGCCCTCAAGAGCTTTCCAACAAGCTTTTCCACACTCGTTCGCATAAAGGTGGAAAGCTCTTGCGGGAGAGGAGCCAAGACAGCCGCCGAGGGACCCCAGAAGACGTGGATCAGGGCCACTGTGTGCAAAACGAACTGCACAGTGGAGGTAAGTATGACATGTTTGTTATTTTAAAAAAAATACAAAATTCACTTTAGTGTTCTTTTTAAGATCTAAAAGGGTAAGGTTGTACATGTGGGGAATGTGCTGATGGAAGTGATAAGACATTAGTTGGAGACATGCTAGGCTTCCCTGAAGAGATTTGTTTTCAGGCATCGCCTGAAGGCAACCAGAGTAGGAGATAGCCAGACATATTGAGGTAGAGAGTTCCAGAGAATGGGAGAGGCTTTGGAGAGGACTATGGGAGAAGACAAGGGAGCTAGAGAGCAGGAGGTCTTGGGAGGAGCGGAGAGGACAGTTTGAGTGATATTTGGAAATTAGATTGGTGATGTAGTTCGGGCAGAATTGTGCATGGCTTTTTTGTATTTAGTATTTTAAATATATTTCGCTGGGTGATCGGGAGCCAGTGTAGGGATTGGTGGAGAGGGGTGGCACACATTGAGCAAGTTGGTATGGTAGATGAGTCTGGGAGCGGCATTCATGATAGGCTAAAGAGGGGATAGCCTATGAGTTGCAGCGCCCCCTGCAGATAAAGTAAGAGAAGTGTTCCTGGATTGGAGATCAGTTATGATTGATGGTGGAGGCTATGCCTGCAGCACACATACAAAATTGTGGAAAGACAATCTGTTTAACGTTCAACGACCTGTATAAAAGAAGTTACTGCTTTACCATACTGAGACTGATTTATTAAAATGTTTTAGTTCCCCATCTCAGCACTTAAAGAATTTTGATTGATTGCTATAGGTATAGGCTCTGTTTGTCCTTGTTTTCTTTTCTCTAGTTTTAATGAATCGGCACCATTTTATTATCGCTGTCTAAAATACATTCTATTATATTTTGTTTCTTTTTAGCACTCCACACAGAAATAGAAAATTTTGAAAGCCAGAAAATTTTTATATTAATATCTACAGTCATGACCTGGGCACGAAGCAAGCCACTGGACCCAGTAAGTGTGCCAAATACCATTTCTGATTGGCTGATACAATATCCAGTTTTAATTGTTTTATTTGTCATGTTTTAGTCAGAGGCGATTAAGTTCGTGCTGCGCTATACAAGTTTTCAAGTTTTTCATTCATTCATTTAGTTAAGCAATAAATAGTTAAAAAAAACAATTTTTTTTTTTAATTACAATAATTGAGCATTTATTTACTCATTTATAGAGTGATAACCTTTGTGCCAAGCTTTAAAGGGAATATTAAACCATTCATGTAGGTCACCCAAGATTGTAAGTGTAACTTCTCCACAGGTGCAGCACAGCGCTTTGCTGCGGGTTAGCTGCACTTTGCCATAGACTTCTATTATATCTTGGTGGGGGGGTGGGGGGGTACACCAGACTGCAGTATATAATAGAAGTCTTCGGCTCAGTGCAGCTAACTCGCAGGAAATCCCCAGTTGTACTACGATTCACCTGCAGATCTATGTGAAAACAGCCTAATAACGCTTTTTTATAAATGTTAATATGCCCGTTGCAAAAGTGCAGTGTATATGATGTATACACTTACCTTTTTCTCTACCAGCTTCTGCTGGCATCGCTCTCCAGGCTGCTGGAAAGGTCCCAGATGTTAGTTTAGTTTAGTATCACTCCGCCTGAGACAGGAGCTGGTGCTACAGAGGCAGCATTGGCTTATGCAGCTCCTGCTACCTTCACTGCCGGTGCCAGTTTTATGCACTTTAATGCTCTGGGATGGAGGATTAACCACTTAAGCCCAGGACTAATATGCTGCTAAATGCCCAAAGGAGTTTTTACAATTCGGCACTGCGACGCTTTAACAGACAATTGCGCGGTCGTGCGGTGTGGTTCCCAAACAAAATGTGCATCCTTTTTCTTCCCACAAATAGAGTTTTCTTTTGATGGCATTTGATGATGGCATTTGATTGTCTCTGCGATTTTTTTATTTTTTGCGATATAAACGGAAAAAGACTGAAAATTTAGAAAAAAAAAAAATGATATTTTCTACTTTTTGTTATAAGAAAAATTGAATAAACTAAATTTTAGTCAAACATTTAAGCCAAAATGTATTCAGCCACATGTCTTTAGTAAAAAAAATCGCAATATAAAAAAAACTAGCTACCTAGCGGCAACAGTGACACTAATACAGCGATCAGTAAACCGTTTGCTTAGTAACACTGGCAATAATAGGGGGTGAAAGGGTTAACTAGGGCGGTGATCAAGGGGTTAAACCTTTATTAGGGGGGGTAGGGGGCTACCCTGGACACTAACTGTCACACTGACACTAAATGCAGTGATCAGTAAATATATGATCACTGCTATTAGTGACACTGTGATAGGGGGCTGGGGGGGGGGGGTGATCTGAAGGGGTTAATGTGCCTATGTGTATGGTGTCAGTGTGCTGTTGTGCGACTTACTGTGTGATGTCTTCTCTTCTTTCGCGGGATTCAAAATACCACCGAGAGGAGAGGTGACATGACTTCCTCTGCCAGTGTTTACATTACACAGACAGAGGAAGTGCACAGCGGGGAGGAAGCCGATTCGCTGGAGCGATCGCGAGGGGGCGGACAAAAACAAACAGCCGCCCCCTCTTCCCGGATCGCTCCCAGACACTTACCGACCGCCGCATGTAGCGGAGGGGGTCCCGATCGGACCCCCGACCCGCTAGAAGGCAGGGACTTACTAGTACGCCCATCTGCCTATACGTGCCATTTTGTGGACATACATATACATGCGGCGGGTGTTAATTAATAGAGATCTGGGGAGATGGGTTTAGGATTTAATGATCTGGGACCCCTGGCTGGCAGGTGTTGGGTTTCCTAGGGTTGGCATTGATTATGTATGCTGTTTATACTGGAATGCACTTTGTATTGCACCCTGGAATTTTTCTTACTTTTCTTATTACAATGTTTCTGTCAAATACTGCATTGCACTATGTATTGAGATGTGGACCTTGTTGGTGTTTGCTAACACTCTATAAATGTGTGGCAATGCTTTTATTTTGTTGTAATATACCTTTTCAATAAATATTATTGGATAATAATAAAAATCTGGGCATGCCATGTTTTTTGCCCCCAAGTGCATTACTTTACATTTCTGCACATTAAACCTAATTTCTTTATCGTACATCACGGGACACAGAGCGCATAGCCATTACACTTGGGTTATATGGGTACCTTCAGGTGTGGACACTGGTGTAATAAATTTCACAGGAAGTTTCCTCCCTATATAACCCCCTCCCACTGGGAGTGCTTCAGTTTTTTCGCCAGTGTCTTAGGTGTTGGTCACGTCTAGCTGTCCCTCGGAGGTCTCGGGACCCAGGATAGCTAGCCGGATCCGTCCGAAGTGCTTCAAAGCCAAGGTGTACGGTACCCGGGCCCTGCTGGAGTGGGGTTTTTGCCTATAATGCCTCTCCTTGGAGGGCTGGATTCTGGGCTCCAGTGCCTTAGTCTCTTCCAAGAACTAAACACTACTGATGCCAGGATGCTATATAGGTCCAGGGGTGTGGGTTCCTTAACACAGGACCCCGGTCCCTGAAGGTCCAAGACAATACCCACGGAGATGGGGGAAGGCTGGGCCTCTTGCATTTTGCAATACCCTGCGGCGTGGAGCAGGTAAGAGGGAACCTGCGGGACTTGGTTCGACAGTAGGTATCCCCCTGGGGGTTCTGGGTTGGCTAATGGTATGCTTGTGCATCAGCCACTATCTCCACTATGTCTTTTGAGGCAGGATGGGATGTACTAATGTTTACCCAGATAACATGTAGATATATATATGCTTTTAAAGATATGTATTTTGCTACTCCCCCCAGATTTGCCTGTTAGCATGATACTGCAGCCCCACGTGTATAGAGAGGAAGTGCTGACAAAACTCCTGTTTCCTAGGAAGCCTAGGGGGACAGCTTCCTCTATGTGTGCACTACAAAGATTAGTGGCTTACCGGGTGTCTGTGTTACTAGCGCTGGTCCAGGCTTCTCCTCTGCTCTCTGCTTCCTCCATGTTGGTTTCAGCGTGGGGGGGGGCGGGGGCGCGCGCATGCGCGCCGCCTTTTACAGCGTCAGTGTGCGTGGGGGGGGGGCGGGCCAGCAGCGTCAGGTCTCAGATAAAGCAAAAAAGCATTTCCTGGCTGGTCATTCCCTCCTGAGAGCAGTGGAGAGTGAGGACATAGAGCGCGCAGCTGAGCCAGTTCTGGCTAACAGTGACACCCAGTGGTGGTTTGTGGATCTTCAGGTCTGGACTTAAGTCCACACTGACCAGAAAAAAAAAAAAAAGTTTTTTTTTTTTTTTTTTCTTAAAGCGACTCAGCCTTAGATCTGGCAGTATCTGAGTCGGTGCAACCTTGGACTCCAGCTAACGGGCATTGGTGTGGCAATACTCACAGGACTTTCCTCGGTATTGCCGCCTTCTCAGGCGTATGAAAATTTAGAATTTTTTTTACCATAGCCTGTCCTTATTAATGTTTCACTTCTAGCTACAACAGTTGGGTGTTGGCTGTAGGGGTGTCTCAAGGTTGTGCAATGGCTCCCAAGGGATCAGGACCAGCTAAGGCTGCAAAAGGTGCCAAAAAAGTAAAGGGGTCTCCAACGGGGTCAGAGGATTTGGGCCAGGCTCCAGTGGTCCCACCCTCACCAGATAGACCACCGAACAGCATCGTGCAGGAGCCCTTGAGGGTGCTAGGGGCAGAGGTGGCCCCCAATCAACCCATTCCCGTTTATGTTACGGAAGAAATGCTAGAATCCACCCTGGGTGGGCTAGAGAAAAGGTTAACTGCTTTAATTGCCCGCTCTTTGCCGGGTGGCAAACGGGCTAGATCCCCCGTCACCTAGAACGGTGTGTTCGGATGCAGAGGTCCTCTCTTCGGAGGAATTGGACCCACAGGGGGATCAAGCGGACCTGAGTCCTGACGGGTCAGACATGGAAGATTCCACTATAGATTAAATTTTTTCGGCTTCTCAAGCAGAGAGTCTGTGGATCCAGTCTCTGACGGATATGGTTCGCACTGCTTTTAAACTTCCAGTGTCAGAACAATTAGCCCCCGCGGTATCCTCTTTAGGTTCCTTGAAGGCACCATTGAGTGGTGCGTCTTTCCCGGTTCACCCCCTTCTGGAGAGCGTGATTTTTCAGGATTGGGCTCGACCTGATAGGATTTTTATCCCTCCTAAAAGGTTCACCATTCTCTATCCTATGGAAGAAGAATTTGCAAAGAAATGGGCACTCCCTACCGTGGACGCAGCCATTTCCTGCATAAATAAATCCCTGACCTGTCCGGTGGAAAATGTCCAGGTGTTTAAAGATCCAGTCGACAAAAAATTGGAGACCCTACTGAAGGCTTCTTTTACCACAGTAGGTGCCGTGGTTCAGCCAGCAGTGGCAGCCATTGGCGTTTGTCAGGCTTTAAAGGATCAGACTAAACAGATATTAAGGGACATACCGGCTCAGCAAGCTTGTGAATTGGCTGACCTCCCAAGAGCTCTCTGCTTTGTAGTAGATGCTATTAAGGACTCCGTTCAACAGGCGTCCCGTTTATCTCTGCTGTTGGTTCATATGCGTCGCCTTTTGTGGCTAAAAAACTGGTCAGCAGAGGCACCCTGCAAAAAGCTTTTAGCAGGATTTCCCTTTCATGGTGGGAGACTATTCGGTGAAGACCTAGATAAATATATCCAGACCATATCAAGTGGTAAAAGTCCTTTCTTGCCTGTCAAGAAAAGATCGCGTGGGCCCGCATTTAAGCGACAGGCCTTCGCAGGCTCGGCCCCTTCAACTTCCCGTCAGTATCGACGGCCTCCCGGGCGTTCAGCATTTAATAGCCGCCCACAAGGACAAGCCACGACAGGCAAGAGGCCATGGTCTCGCAAGCCGGTTAAACCAGTCCTCAAGTCAGATTCATGAAGGGGCGCCCCCACTCTCTTGGGTGGGGGGAAGGCTTCGGTTTTTCTCCGAAGTGTGGAAGGCCAGAATTCCCGACTCTTGGGTAAGATCCGTGGTAACCACGGGCTACAAGCTAGAGTTTCGGGAAGTCCCCCCTCCTCATTTTCAGGGGTCAAGGCTTCCAAGCGACCCATTAAAGAGGGCCTCTCTTGTAAAAGCATTGGATCGTCTCTTGCGCCAAGGGGTAATTGTAGAAGTACCAACCCAGGAATGGGGTCTGGGATTCTACTCCAACCTTTTCATAATACCAAAGCCCAATGGCGACGTCAGGCCTATCTTGGACCTCAAACGCCTAAATCGCTTTCTAAAGATTCAGACCTTTCGTATGGAGTCCATACGTTCGGTGGCAGCCAGCCTACATCAAGACGACTTGCTAGCATCTATAGACATAAAAGATGCGTATCTGCACGTGCCGATCTACCCGGCACATCACAGGTTTCTTCGTTTTATGATAGATCACCGCCATTACCAGTTCGTAGCCCTCCCTTTCGGGTTGGCAACAGCTCCGCGGGTATTCACAAAGGTGTTAGCCCCGGTGCTAGCCGTCCTAAGGACAGAAGGCATTTTAGTCTTGGCATACTTGGACGATCTTCTGGTTATCGACAGCTCAGCTTCCAACCTCAATCAGGCAGTAGGTCGCACAGTTCAGCATCTAGAGGAATTTGGGTGGATTGTAAACCTAGAAAAATCGGTATTGAAACCCACAAAGCAGTTGGAATATCTAGGCCTTCGGCTAGATACAGACTGCCAGAGGATAATTTCACCTCAAGCAAAGATCAGATCAATAGCTCAAGCAGTTCAAGTGATCTTAGGCAAGAAGAGGCCGACTATTCGCCTATGTATGCGACTGCTGGGGAAGATGGTGGCCGCCTTCGAGGCAGTACCCTACGCCCAGATCCATACCAGATATCTTCAGGCAGCCATTCTCTCTGCTTGGAACAAGTCCATTCAGGCGTTAGATCGTCTGTTAGTGCTCTCCCCGAAGGTCCGGCGCAGCCTGTCTTGGTGGCTGGTCTCTCAAAATTTATCAAAAGGGAAATCCTTTTGCCCCATCACGTGGAAGATAGTATCCACGGATGCCAGCCTGTCAGGTTGGGGGGCAGTTCTAGAAGAACAGACCCAGCAAGGGCAGTGGTCGGAGGCAGAAAGACTGCTTCCCATCATTTATCTCGGAGATCAGAGCAGCTCGGCTGGCCCTGATCGCCTGGACTCTCCCCCTTCAGGGTCTGCCAGTAAGGATACAGTCCGACAACGCCACTGCGGTGGCATACATAAACCACCAGGGGGGCACGAAGAGCCCAGCAGCCCAAAGAGAAGTAAACCTGATTTTCTCATGGGCCGAAGCCCATGTACCCTGCATCTCGGCGGTGTTCATCCCAGGGATAGACAATTCTCAAGCAGATTTTTTGAGTCGTCAACAGTTGCTCCCGGGGGAATGGTCTCTTCACCCCCAGGTATTCCAAGAGATTTGCCAAAGATTCGGAGTCCCAGAGGTGGACATTATGGCAACGAGATCCAACAAAAAGTTGGACAAATTCATATCCCGAGCCAGGGATCCCTCGGCCTACGGGACCGATGCCTTGGTTTGTCCTTGGCACCAGTTTTCTCTTCTGTATGCGTTCCCTCCACTGCAGATGATTCCCCGCCTTCTACGGAGGATCCGGGTGGAGCGCAGGCCTGTGATCCTGGTGGCCCCAGCCTGGCCCAGGAGGGCTTGGTACGCACTCATCGTGAAGATGTCAGTCGGGGCGCCGTGGCCGCTCCCCCTGCGCCCAGATCTGCTGTCGCAGGGCCCAATCTGCCATCCTGCTTCACAGCAGCTAAATTTGACGGCCTAGTGGCTGAATCCCTAATTATTAAGGGCAGAGGCCTCTCAGATCAGGTCATATCTACGTTGATTCAGGCTAGGAAACCGGTCTCCAGAAATATTTATTACAGAGTCTGGAGAACCTATGTGGAGTGGTGCGAGTCTCAAAAATGGCATCCTCGAAAGTTTTTTATTGACAGGATCTTGCGATTCCTCCAGGTTGGCGTTGACAAAGGGTTGGCTCTTAGTACTCTAAAGGGGCAGGTGTCGGCTTTATCAATATGGTTTCAAAGACCCTTGGCCACCCATTCGCTTATGAAAACCTTCTTGCAGGGGGTCTTGCATGTGAATCCCCCTATTAGAGCTCCCCTCTGCCCCTGGAATTTAAATCTGGTCTTGTCAGCTTTACAAAGGCAGCCGTTTGAACCTCTGACAGAAATCCCTCTTGTGCTACTAACCCAAAAGTTGGTTTTCTTGGTGGCTATGGCTTCAGCCAGAAGGGTTTCCGAGCTGGCAGCCTTGTCATGCAGGGAGCCATACCTTATTCTGCATAAGGACAGAGTGGTTCTGCGGCCTCAACCTTCTTTCCTTCCTAAGGTCATATCCAGTTTTCACTTGAATCAGGACCTAGTCCTACCATCCTTCTTTCCTACTCCCCAGTCCAGAGAGGAAAGACGGCTTCATACTTTGGACGTGGTTCGAGCCATGAGGGTCTATCTCAAGGCTACAGAGAAGATTCGGAAAACAGATGTGCTTTTTGTTCTTCCGGATGGCCCCAAGAAGGGTCAGACGGCTGCCAAGTCTTCCTTGGCTAGGTGGATTAAGCAGCTGATTTTTCAGGCCTATGGTCTGAAGCGCGTTCCACCTTCCTTATCAGTTAAAGCCCATTCTACGAGGGCCATGAGTGCCTCCTGGGCGGCACACCATCAGATCTCTATGGCACAGGTTTGCAAGGCGGCAACCTGGTCTTCCGTACATACGTTTACTAAATTTTATAAGTTGGACGTTGCAAAGGGTACGGACGCAGCTTTTGGGCAGGCGGTCCTACGGGCAGCAGTATAGAATCCTCTGGCCCGGTTCACGCCCCCTTGTTTTTCTGTTGGTGGAGCTATTTTTTCTCCTGACAATGTTTTTATTTGGCTATTCTTGGCCTTACGGTCTTCCTCCCTTCATAGAGCATTGCTTTAGGACATCCCAAGTGTAATGGCTATGCGCTCTGTGTCCCGTGATGTACGATAAAGAAAAAAAGGATTTTTAATAAACAGCTTACCTGTAAAATCCTTTTCTTGAAGTACATCATGGGACACAGAGCTCCCACCCCTCTTTTGGGGAACATTGTGTAACCTCGGGAGAATTGCTTGCTACAAAACTGAAGCACTCCCAGTGGGAGGGGGTTATATAGG
The DNA here is from genome assembly GCA_029574335.1 of Rana kukunoris. Taxonomy (NCBI): domain Eukaryota; kingdom Metazoa; phylum Chordata; class Amphibia; order Anura; family Ranidae; genus Rana; species Rana kukunoris. The sequence goes on along the minus strand of CM056059.1, from coordinate 111,943,650 downwards.
GAGGAAACTTCCTGTGAAATTGATTACACCAGTGTCCACACCTGAAGGTACCCATATAACCCAAGTGTAATGGCTATGCGCTCTGTGTCCCGTGATGTACTTCAAGAAAAGAATTTTACAGGTGAGCTGTTTATTAAAAATCCTTTTTTGTCATGTAGTTGCCCACTCCATTCTTTTGTTCAGGTCTTTCTGTAAAATTTCTATATCCTGATGTGAAGTTATTGCCCTGCTTAATTTTGTGTCGTCCGCAAAAACTGAGATTAAGCTATTTATTCCACCCTCTATATCATTTATAAATAGATTGAATATAATTGGTCCCAAGACAGAACCTTGGGGTACCCCACTTACCACTTCAGACCAGTCTGAGTACATACTGTTTATCACCACCCTTTGGACTCGCCCCTGTAAACAGTTTTTTACCCAAGAACAAACCTTATGGGCCATGCCTGCAGACCTCAGCTTGTAAATGAATAGTTTATGGGGGACTGTATTGAATGCTTTTGCAAAATCCAGGTACACAAAATCAACAGGCTTTCCCCTGTCTAGATTGCAGCTCACTTCCTCATAGAATGTTAACTAATTGGTCTGGAAAAAAACGACCCTTTGTAAACCCATGCCGATGATTACTAATGATATATTTTTCCTTCAGTTAATATTTGGATCTAGTCCCTTATCACCCCCTCCAATAATTTACCCACTATTGATGTTAGGCTGACTGGCCCAGGGATTTGTCTCTGTCCTTTTTTAAATATTGGTACCACATTGGCTTTTCTCCAATTAGCTGGTACAAATCCTGTCAGTATGCTGTCCATAAAGATTAGGAACAATGGTCTGGCTATAACCTGACTGAGTTCTCTAAGGACTCTCAGGTGTAAGCCATCTGGTCTCGGTAATTTATTTGTATGAAGTTACATTTTTTCCTTCACTCCAGCCTCTGTTAGCCACGAGGGTATGCCGTGTGATGTGTCACTAACAGCACTGTCACAGTCGGTATTCCCCTCCATTTCCTGCATAAAAACTGAGGAGAAGGCGGTATTTAGTACAGTTGCCTTATCTGTGTCATCTGTAACCATCCTCTCTTCCTCATCTTTCATGTGGGCAATGTGCTCTGATTTTGCCTTTTTACTGTTAATATACCTATACAATTTATTTTTATATGACAGAGTTGTTTTTTAATAGCCACAAAAGATATATGCCAAAGGAAAAGTGAAGGATATTTAACTATTAAAAGTTGTGAAAACTTCAATTATTTAAGTCCCTAACCCAGAACAAGCAGGCAGCAGGTAAAGTCAGAATGATACCAGAGTTTGCATATTTGTTTTGAACAGATCACTTTACAGCCAGGTAACTAGCATTTTCAGGAGAGGTCAACAGTGTCCGCCTATCTATTGTTCTCAGCAAAGCCAGGCATAAAAGGTAAAAATTAAGGCAGCTTTGTAGCCATTAATATCTTTCCCTAAATTCCACTGTACAGCATAGCATAGACTGGTTGGGGGGAAAAATGGCACAAGGAGCAAGTTAGTTGTGCAGTATTAACATGAGACATGCTGATAGCAGGAGAGGGCAGAGTGACAGAGAGATGTACCAGTGCTTCTCGTTTCACTGTCCAATCACAGGCTGGGGGAGAAGTTATCCTGCCGTGCCAGATAGGGTTGTGCTGTGTGGGAGAGCTGTGTAAATCTCTGAACAGTACATTCGTATGAAAGAAGCCAACTCTGTGTTTTTAGTGATACGTATGTCATTTTAAGCATTTACCTAGACTCTAGCACCTGTGTTTTTTTACAGGATGATCCTGAACTCCCTTTCACAGAAGATGATTATCGGAGAAGGAAATGTCACTTAAACTTTAAAGATCATATAAATGCAGAAAAACTCGTCATTAAGATGGGGAAATCAGTAAGTATTTTAATGCAATATGTCAAGAAGATTCACCTTTTATCAAAAAGTGATGCTGAATCCAAAGTTTTACAGAATAGAGGAGAAGTTTTCCAATGGGGACACCTGATCCAATGGGGACACCTGATCCAGTGACAATTGTCTAAGAGAGGTTTATCCTCACTTCCTGTTGTGTCTCCATGATAGGAAGCAAAAGGCTTTAGATTTACTTTGATGTTGTGTGTTTGGTTTCTCAGCTTTACTTCAAGAGGCTCAACTCTTCTTTTTGACACACATCAGTATAGGCACTGAATCACATTCTGTCCATAGGTGACAACTCTCACTTACCATAGTGTCTGTGGAGGAGCAGCGTTGTCACCCTAGGGCAGGACTACCTACCCCCTCTCCTCTTTTCTGTAATATACAGTGCATTGAAAACGTATTTCTACATTTCCCACATATTGTCATGTTACAACCAAAAACATAAATGTATTTTATTGGAATTTTATGTGATAGACCAACACACAGTGGCACATAATTGTGAAGTGGAAAGAAAATGATAAATGGTTTTCATTTTTTTTTTACAAATAAATATGTGAAAAGTGAGGCTTGCATTTGTATAGGGCCCCCCTAAGTTAATACTTTGTAGAACCTCCTTTCTCTGCAAGTCTTTTTGGGGATGTCTTTACCAGCTTTGCACATCTAGAGAGGGACATTTTTACCCATTCTTCTTTGCAAAATCGCTCAAGCTCTGTCGGATTGGATGGAGAGCGTCTGTGAACAGCAATTTTCAAGCCTTGCCACAGATTCTCAATTGGATTTAGGTCTGGACTTTGACTGGGCAACTCTAACACATGAATGTGCTTTGATCTAAACCATGCCATTGTAGCTCTGACTGTATGTTTAGGGTCGTTGTCCTGCTGGAAGGTCTTTTGCAGAATCTAACAGGTTTTCTTCTACAAATGCATCCATCTTCCCATCAACTCTGACCAGCTTCCCTGTCCCTGGTGAAGAAAAGCATCCCTACAACATGATGCTGCCACCACCATGTTTCACGGTGGGGATGGTGTGTTTAGGGTTATGTGCAGTGTTAGTTTTCCGCCACAAAATAGCATTTTGCATATAGGCCAAAAAGCTACATATTGGTCTAATCTGACCAGAGCACCTTCTTCCACATGTCTTGGTAGGTTTGCAGTTGGGCCATACTCCATTTTCGGGTTAATGGATTTAACAGTGCTCTGTGAGATGTTCTAAGTTTGGGATATTTTTTTATAACCTAACCCACAACTAAACTTAAACTTCTCCACAACTTTATCCCTGACCTGTCTGGTGTGTTCCTTGTCCTTCACAATGATGTTTGTTCACTAAGGTTCTCTAACAGACCTCTGAGGGCTTCACAGAACAGCTGCATTTATACTGAAATTAAATTACACAACCCGGTTGGACTCTATTTACTAATTAGGTGACTTCTGAAGGCAATTGGTTCCACTAGATTTTAGTTAGGGTATCAGAGTAAACGGGGCTGAATACAAATGTATGCCACACTTTTCATATAATTATTTGTAAAGAAAAAAACACTTCACAATTATGTGCCACTTTCTGTTGGTCTATCACATAAAATCCCAACAAAATACATTTACGTTTTTGGTTTTAACACAATGTGGAAAATTTCAAGGGGTATGAATACAGAGGTGGACTAGGCGGTGCTAAAAATGCTGCAGAACCCACAGGGGACATTCTGCAAGCCCACTGAATTTCTAGGATGATTAGCAGATATATATATTTTTTGCAATAATCGAACAAATAAAACAAAACTTATTTAATTGTATGTAAACAGAATAAAGACAACAATTAAGAGAAAGTGTTAGGGTTTATAATTCCTCTAACCACTTGCCGACCACATAACATAGGTATACAGTGGCAAAGTGGCTCTCCTGCGCCGGATCACGTACCTAGTACCTTAATCCAGCACTTCTGGGTAGGGGGCGTGCTTGCTGTGCACAGCCACAGTCACAGCACAAGCCGATTACTGAGTACTGGCCAATAGATGACCACCGGCACTTACTAATTGGTGAGGAGGAAGACAGGAAAGAGCTTTGTCTTGTCAGTGGGGATGTGGGCAGTTTCTGTTTTCCTACAAATGGGGAAATAAAAATCGTCACGTCCCTAAAAGCAGCACACTGTACACACATATAAACACTGGTTAAGCACACATTTAATCCTTTGTTTGCCCTAGATGTTAATCCCTTCTTAGCCAGTGACATTGGTACAGCGACTGCATATTTTAAGCACATTAGTGTCACTGGTTCCCACAAAGTGTCAGTTAGTGTCAGGCCTTACCCACCTAAAGCTCTACAAAGTCTCTGGGCTCCAGGACCCAGTACAGAACTAAGATTCTGGGAAAGCAAAAAGTTGAGAAACCTAGATGATGCATATATAGTGTCCACAATCCTGCCAGCCACTGCCTCATAGTGCTTATAACCAGACACAGCAATGAGCTTTAGGGTCTACTCACACTGAAGTGTTCCATTCAGGTTTGTTAATGCATGCACGTTGACCCATATCATGCCATATGTTAACATGAGCTGTGTTAGGGTACTTTATTTATTATGCATTTGCTATCATTGCACCACAACAAATGAAAACGTGCATGACCCTTTTTTTAAAAAAACACAGCGCACCACAAAGTGCAGTATATGCATTGCAATGAGCTCTTGTGGGCTTGGCTTTACTGTAAAATGTACTGGGTGCCATTCAATGTGTCACTGCAACACACTGCACATATAGCAGGTGAGTTGTAATGCACATTGCCACTATACACAAATGCATATGGGCCCTGAGTTGAGAGGTGTCCAGGTAAATGTCTGAATAAACCTACCGTAATTTTAAGTAATGTTTCCATGTGACATCTTTTTACAGAACAAAGGCAAGTTCACAACCTATGTGGTTGCATCGGGCCTTCTTTATGGAGCAGAAGAAGGCATCCTTCATACATTCTTTAAAGTAAGTTCTACAATATGTACCTTTTATACAGGAAATGGACCACCAGATTCTTTTGTTACACAGTAGCAGTTCTGAAACTGTTCTCTGTGGCCATAATTTTGAGGGTAGCTGAAAAAAACAAAAACAAACTAGCAGCCTTGAGATTTACACATAAGAGAGTTAAATGAAACCAGCACGTTACCAGTTAAAATAAGTTTATCTTTTAATAAAATAATAAATGCACATATGTGCATTTTTTTTTTTTAACCACTTAAGCCCAGGCCACTTTTTTGCGATTCGGCACTGCGTCGTGCGACGTGGCTCCCAAACAAAATTGACGTCCTTTTTTTCAATTTTAAAAAAAAATTAAATATTTTTTACTTTTTGCTATAATAAGATTATACGCTACGGGGGCATAAATATGCGCCAATGTATGTGAATACGGGCCATTGTGACCAGCCGCCTGCTCAATCCGTGACACAATAAAAATTCTAAAAATTTCCACCTCGTCAATAAATATTCCACCACCATGTGATACTTCCGGGCAAGTGACAGTGCTGTCCTCACACCTGTGCACTCTAGCCTCTCACCTTACTGTTATGACCCTTGCATTACCAGTAAGGTCATAACTTGCTGTGGTTCCCTTTAAGTGAGATAAGGATGAGGATCTGATGTTTCAGCTTTTCAGTGTCTCCTATAGCTCAATATCAACCTACAAGCTCATGATCATATACTGTATATGCAAATGAGAACAGAATTCACCACATTTAGTGTTCTCGATTTTAAAACTTTTAATATACTGAATAAAAGTATTGCACCATGCAAGTGTGACGCTGTACCCAAACAAAATTGACATCCTTTTTCCCCCACAAATAGAGGTTTCTATAAAGAAAAAAGAGCGACAATTTTGAAAAAAATTCAATATTTTTTACTTTTTGCTATAATAAATATCCTCCCAAAAACATATTTATAAAAAAAAAATTTGTCCTTCGTTTAGACTGATAAATATTCTTCTACATATTATTGGTTAAAAAAAATCAATAAGCGTATATTGATTGGTTTGCGCAAAAGTTATAGCGTATACAAAATAGGGGCTATATTTATGGCTTTTATATAATATATATATATATATTTTTACTAGTAATGGCGGTGAGCTGCGCTTGTTAGCGGGATTTTGACATTGCAGTAGGCAGGTCGGACACTTTTGACACATTTTTGGGACATTGACATTTATACAGCGATTAGTGCTATAAAAATGCATTGATTGCTGTGCAAATGTCACTGACAGGGAAGGGGTTAACACTAGAGAGCGATCAAGGGGTTAAATGTGTTCCCTCGTGTGTTTCTAACTGTGGGTGTGATGTGACTGACTAGAGGAGGAGCCAGATCGCTGTTCCTAACTATTAGGAACACAAAATCTGTCTCTCCTCTCTTGACAGAATGAAGATGTGTGTGTTTACACACACACACACTCCCGTTCTGGCTCTTGTCCCCGCAGTCTCGCATGGCTGACGGTCATCGCGCACCTGCTATAGCTGTTTAAAGGGCCGACGTACAGCTACAGTGATTTTATGCAGGAGAACTGACCTGCCGCAGTAGAATGACGCTCATCTGCGTTAATTAACACGACGCAGCTGTGTGAATATAACCCACACCCTCACACAGCCTCGCTGTTTTCAAAATGCAGGATTCCCCCGCCCACTGTCATGTGGGGAATGAGGACGATATGCACAGGAGCATGTGGCACACTAAATATGGGTGTAATGTGATCCAGAAGGTGAATTTAGCCTTTACATTTTAGGGCTGGGATTCTATTGCAATACACACTGGCTTCCAAGAACACATTTTCTATAATAACATGATGGCAAAAAAAATAGTAATTCTTCCCTAGAGATTAACAAAGCAAAGAGTTTTTGCTTTGCTGAAATTTCAGTGAAACAATGTTGCCATTTCAGCTAAAGTGCGTTGGAGTCAATCAGAAGGCTAAATTTAAGCCCAGTTGAACTTTCAGCTTAAATCCGCTAAATACTTTCCAGGTACACCAAAACAAAAGGTGTGCAAAGTCTCTTCAGAAAGCAGCCACAGCCTAGAAGAAAAGTCTGTCCCCTGTCATCATGCTGCAGAGAAGGCCCCCTGCTTTCTGTGTGGAAGAAGTGATATCTCTGCAGATGTCTGACACGCCCCCTGTTGTGTCAATGCTCATGCTCCCTGCTCATTGGAGAACTCTAACTGTGAGTCAGCAGGGGGGTGAGATCTCAGCAGAGAGACCACTGCTTCCTCACACACACACACAGAGCATGCTGGTAGGTGACAGGCTTTTCTACTAAACACGGGGCTGCTTTTTAAAGACATTTCTAATTTAATGTCACTACCCAAGAAACAGGAGGGGATTTTCGATACCCCCTGTAAACGTTGGGGGTTTAACTCAATGGTAAATGCGTTTTTTTAGCGAGTCCACAGCAGTCAGACGTTATGTTTGAGGGTATGGCAGCCCATTTTTATTGAAGGAAACAAAAAAAGAACAGTTCACATACAGGATTTCCCACGCAGGGGGTTCTTCTCCAGAAATGTTCACAGAACTCAAAAATACCAAGCCTCCTGGCTCCTAGGCTTACTTAGCCTTGCTGTACCTGCTCACCTGGCCCACTCCTGGCCTCAACAGGTTCTCCAGCCCACTGTCTCCCAGACTTCCGGACTTCCTTCAGCCCCTCTTGGACTCGCTAGTCACCTCAGGTCCACCAGCCTCCCAGTCCCTCAGGCACGAAGTCCCCCCACACCAGGGATGTAGTCTCCAGGGCAGACAAACAGACAGATCCCCACACACCAGGGATGTCTTGCAGCAACAGCCAGCTGCACACCTTCCACCTCTCTCTCTCTGTTCTGACCAGTCCCTGATTATATTGTCAGTGTTCAGCTGGGAACCCAACCTGCTGGCTGTCTGTAAGATCTGGACACAGGGTTGGAGACCCCATCCCGCCCAAGTCTCTGCAGGATCTCCAACTACACAGCCCCATTCAGAACTATCAAAACCTGGAGAAAACTGACAGAGCACTTTTCTCCATTTAAACGCTACGCTCTGTAGTTCTGCGGTCCGCAGACACGCAAACCCTGTGTCCATTTTACCTCCCATTTCATAGGGACCGGGACTTTGACTATTACATATCCCCCCCCTTTGTTTCCATCCCGAAGGGAGCGGAACACCAGCACACGTCATTAGGGTTGGGACACCTCTGTGCCGGCTGTCAGCCACGTAGGCCCAACCCTTTTTTCGGGTGCGCTTCCAGGTCAGTCCTACCCTGACTCTCCATGGGATCCCACTTTTTTCTATCCTACGCTTTCTCCCTCTTCTGGGGTTCCTGGGCTTATTTTCTTTTCTCAGGGGAACACTGCCTTTCCTGAAACCCTCACATTCTTCATATAGAGAACCTGTTCCTTTAGCACTTTCTCCCACAGTGTCTCCGGGTACTTTAATTTGTACCTTTGTGCGATTGACAGGTAAAAGCTCCCTTCCTTCCTGTAAAGTCTAGTGGGTGAAGCAGTGTCCGTGCCCTCTACTGACCACCGCTCAGCCGCACTCTGGACTGCATCAGCAGAAATTTTCCTAGTCACCGCATCAGGCGGAGAGACTTCTGATGTTGTCAAACGTTCTCCTGAGCGCCTTCCATCCAAACCGGTAACTGGAAGCATCCTCTCAGAGAACTTTGAGACCATCTGCCACACTGCCAATAAACATGGTACCAACCAGTTCCTCTTGTAATCACCATAAAGAATAGCCTGTACTACTTGGCTCCACCTACTGGTACTACGCAGTACCACCTTGTCCGACCACAATGGAGGCACCCAAGTGTACAGCAAATTGCCTTTCTGGACTTTAAGCATTTTTAACAATACATTAGTCACCTTAATGCGACCCACGTCTACATACAAGACCTTTCTAGGGACTTTTCCCTTATCAATGACTTGGAGGGGCTCAACCACTGAAGCTGGAAAGGTAGAGACATTTTCAGCGACCCCCACCTCACTGGCGGTATCAGTCTTCACAGCCTGGTGCTCAACTGGAGCGCCGTCAGACATACATTTCACATTTATCTCTTCCGTCACAGCATCAGTGAGCCGCTGCAGGTCATAAGTCACATTGGCATTTTTTCGCTCACTATTTTCCAGCGGTTGGGCTGCGGATAACACATCTGCCATGCATGCGCCCTTAACCGGTCCTTCTGACTGGAGGAAACCAATCTCTGCAGGGGCCAACACGCCCTTGGCCACTGGCCACCCTGCACTCCCTCCATTGGGCATAGCAGGTGTTATGTCCACATCTGTGTTACCCAACCTAGCCTTATCCAGCATGGCTAGCAATTGTTTAGCCCAGCTGTCCCAGTCAGTGGTACTTCCCTGACAGGCCTTCTGCAGCACTGCATCACCTGTTCCAAGAGGCACCAAAGGAACTTGGGTCTCATTACCCGATACAGTACATTTGTCATCGCTAGACGCATCACATTGTACAAGCACAGTTTCACTTATGTCACATTGGGACGATGCTTCGTCACAAACCACAGGATGCAATACCCCATTTTGACCAGATTGTTCTGGTGGCGCTACCATCCCATCCTGCTTTACACTACTAGCTTTTACAGTATGAATACATTTTTCACCAAACTGATCACATACCAGGCGGGTGGTCGGCACCCACACACTCTCATTGTGTGGAGCAGTTCCTCCTTGTACCCCCAGAGTAGGGCCAGAGCGGTCCTGAACAACCTCAAGTTCCAACACAGGGAGATCCTGGGAGGTTTCCATTGACAACCCTGCAGCTCTGCCTCTGGTAGTCAAGGAAGACATCCTACTCCCATCCTTTTTAGTAAACATATCACCAACAACATTCTCAAATATGACATTTCCAGAAATACATTTCTCAACCTTTAGAGGATCATCATGACACTTAAACATAGCTGTAGCTATTGTGGGTGGCCCCTTACCCACTAGAGAAGCTCTACAGCTGACCTGGGAAACCCTCCGCTCCAACACCGTGGGCTCATGGGAGGTTTCTCTGGGCAACCCCACAGCACCTATATCTGTCACTAGGGAACATGGTATACTTATTTCTTTGGTCACCCCTAGTACAGCTCTTCCAGCACTCTGCTGGATTCCACCAGGTACATACAGAGTCCCCATGTCCTTTTCAGTCTTTACTCCTGCTGACAGTTGGGCTTTACCCTGTGCCTTCCCCCTACTCTGAGTAGCACACTGTAGCAAGTCCACCTGTCCTGCGGATCTCCCCGCTGAACACACTTCTACTTCATTGGGTTCTGTCCCATAAACTGCAACAGTCTTACCACTTCCTGTAGCTGTTGTCATAGCCTTCATCTGAGTGCGTTGTCTCTCATCTGTGGTGTTTCCATAGGCTGAATTTTTCATGTGGTCATGGAGAAACACTGCAGCCTTTCCAGACCCACCAACACCCCCTGCATGTAACACAGTATCCCTGTTGCTAGGGGTAACAGCAGACCAGCACTCCAAAGATGGTTGGCTACACCTCATGGTGGTTACAGACTGTTGTGTCCTTTCTGGACTGACCACTTCACATAAGCGGCCATAATACGCATTTTTACTTTCTTCATCGGTACCCCCTGCAGGCCACACAAACTTCTCACCACTGTTGCCAGGGGTGACAACCGATATGTTTGCAGAAAACGCACGGCTGGTACGCTGATGCACACTTATGCTCTCCTGAGCCATTGCTTGATTGTTGCTTTGTTGTCGCAGTGATGCCTCTCCCGTTGCTATGGGTGACGACCTCGCTTTGCTGGAGCGTTGCTGGTGGCCCATGATGCGACTGATCTCTCCTCTAAGAAGAATTTCCTCTTTAAACTTGCGATAGTTATCCTGGTCCCCATCCATCAAATGGTAAACCGACCGGTACTCTACCAGCAGTAAGGTTTGCAGCAATTTTGGCCACCGGTCTCTAGGCCATCTCCTCCTTACAGCGACTTTTTCAAACTCTTCCAGGAAGTCTCCAACCTCCTCTGTAGGCAGCATGGGTTGCATGTAATCAGATGCCACTATCTCAGTCCTTTGTACCGCATCCGATTCTTTAGTCTGGTTCCACTTGAACCACTCATTCACAGTCTCATACACCATTGGCCCCTTTTGACTGGCCCTCCTAGGTGGAGACATCTTCTCAGGCCACGCTGAGCTCACTTCCCCTTTAACTTGACTCAACATGAACTTCTTGTGTTTTGACTGTCGCATCCTTGCAGTCGCATGCACAGCAGCTTGTTACACAGTTCACAGCAATAAAAAGGGAAAAAATCTTCTCACAGGTGCACCACCTGTATGCAACACAGTCCAAAAAAAACTTCTGCGCAATGCAGTTTGCCTGGCTGCTACACACAGCTAGCAGTAACTCCTGCTGCGACTCACCACAGAGCAAGGACCCAGATTTCACCGTCTAGATGCCCGCATTCTCCACCACTGTAAACGTTGGGGGTTTAACTCAATGGTAAATGCGTTTTTTTAGCGAGTCCACAGCAGTCAGACGTTATGTTTGAGGGCATGGCAGCCCATTTTTATTGAAGGAAACAAAAAAAGAACAGTTCACATACAGGATTTCCCACGCAGGGGGTTCTTCTCCAGAAATGTTCACAGAACTCAAAAATACCAAGCCTCCTGGCTCCTAGGCTTACTTAGCCTTGCTGTACCTGCTCACCTGGCCCACTCCTGGCCTCAACAGGTTATCCAGCCCACTGTCTCCCAGACTTCCGGACTTCCTTCAGCCCCTCTTGGACTCGCTAGTCACCTCAGGTCCACCAGCCTCCCAGTCCCTCAGGCACAAAGTCCCCCCACACCAGGGATGTAGTCTCCAGGGCAGACAAACAGACAGATCCCCACACACCAGGGATGTCTTGCAGCAACAGCCAGCTGCACACCTTCCACCTCTCTCTCTCTGTTCTGACCAGTCCCTGATTATATTGTCAGTGTTCAGCTGGGAACCCAACCTGCTGGCTGTCTGTAAGATCTGGACACAGGGTTGGAGACCCCATCCCGCCCAAGTCTCTGCAGGATCTCCAACTACACAGCCCCATTCAGAACTATCAAAACCTGGAGAAAACTGACAGAGCACTTTTCTCCATTTAAACGCTACGCTCTGTAGTTCTGCGGTCCGCAGACACGCAAACCCTGTGTCCATTTTACCTCCCATTTCATAGGGACCGGGACTTTGACTATTACACCCCTTTTGCCAAGTATAAGGTACAAAGAGGCAGTGCACTGAACACAGGTAAAAGACTCAATAAACTCCATTAAGTTAAAACGGACAGGTTCTTTTTGTACAAGTTTACCTGTACCATATACAGTCTGTGGTGGATGTACTCATAATTGCTGTTGTTTTTTTTTTACATATAGGAGGCCTGGTTGGGAGAAACCTCAGCACTGTCTGTCTTTGGAGATGGCCAGAATATCACCCCACTGATCCATATCAAAGATTTAGCAAGGTACACATTTTTGCAGTATAGAACTTCCAGGTTTGTTAAATCATGGCATTCAGCTTGACCATTCTTTATTGAGTGAGACTATTAGGCCTCATGCACACTGGACGCTGATGACAACTGCCCTGGACATTTTTCTTCTGGCAGCAAAAAAACACTTGACGCCGGTAAATGTGTGTACAGCGTTTAGCCTCGTTTACGTGCATTAAGCACTTTATTAGGCGTTTATTCATTTTATTGGCCAAAATAAATAATTTACAAAGGCTAAAACCCTGAGGTGGTGGTTGTGGGGGTCTAACCACTGACTGCCTGCTCTGCCGTCTGACAGTTCTTAAAGCGCAGTTCGACCTAAGAATAGAATTTACGCTTTTCGGAATTCCCCCCTCTCCAGTGTCACATTTGGCACCTTTCAGGGGGAGGGGGGAGCAGATACCTGTCTAAGCCAGGTATTTGCTCCCACTTCCAGACATGGATAGCCGCAGTAGCCGCTGAGATCTACACCATGTCCGGCCCCTTCTCTGTCTTCTGGGAGACACACAGATCCCAGAAGACAGCAGGGACCAGTAAGAACGTGACTCGCTTCACTTCCTGATTCCAAGGCTTCAATTCCTGATTCCCTTACTGAAGATGGCGGTGCCTCCACCGAGAGCCGAGGGACAGATCAGCTTTGGGTGTCAACATCGCGGGCACCCTGGAAAGGTGAGTGTCCATATTTTAAAAGTTAGCAGCTGCAGTATTTGTAGCTGCTGACATTTAAAAATAATTTGGCGGAACTTCACTTTAAATAGGTAAGGGGTGGGGCCACCTGGCGACGTCACCTGGTGGCACCACCCCTTGTGACATCACTGACCCAGCATGCACCGGTCGGTGACATCATTAGGAGGCAGTGCCACCAGATAACATCACCAGCTGGCTCCGCCCCTTACCTATTTAAGAACTGTCAGGTGGCAGAGCAGGCAGTTGGCGGTTAGCCTTCGTTGTGGGTGGATCTTTTTTCAGGTGTGGCGGGCGTCATGATTGACGATGGATCTACATCATGGGACACTGTTTTTTTATTTTTAATGAAGGTATTGTCAAAAACTGTGGGCGAGTTCTATTTCTCATTCACATAGGTGGGATCTGAGGGATAAGCCCTCTGCCCGCAGACCCCCACCACCCAGGGTTGTGGGGAAGAGGCCCTTGTCCCCATCAACATGGGAGCAAGGTGTTTTAGGGTAAGCTGGTATGGTTCGGGGGGGGGGGGGGGGTACAGGGGCTCTTGCTTGTCCCTCCCCCTTTCCTGGCCTCCCTGACTGCATGCTCTGATAAGGGCCTGGTATGGATTGGGGGTGGGGTGGATTGTAGGCAGACGCCGTTTTTTTTATAAAATCTATTTAAGTGTCATTTTCTTTGTTTATATGTGTCAATTTTGCTGCAGCAGGTTCTATAAACTCTACAGTCGCAACAACTTTACAGGCAGACTAAGGGGATCCCCCAAGCACTATATTTAAAGGAATTGTTCATTTTTATTGTTTCACTTTAAGCATCATTAAAATCACTGCTCCTTTGAAAACGATACGGTATAAAAAAAATGTTTTGTATTAAAACATGTCCCCCAGGGCAGTACCTGCCCCCCCCCCCATACCCTTTTTTGACCAATAACTTGCATATAAGCCTTCGAAATGGGGACTTTTGATTTTTCAAATTTAGGTCCCATAGACTTTAATAGGGTTTGCGGTTTGGGTCCGAACTTTTTCAATATTTGGGAGTTCTGGTGCAGACCAAGCTGGGGAGTGTTCGGCCCATCACTATTACTGAGATGTAGGAAGGTGGGGGGATATATATTACTTTTGAGAAGAGTTTGTCTTCAGAAATCATAAGGACTGGGGACGAGGGACTAAATTCATACAAAAGGATACCACTCCAGGTAGTCTTTGATGACTTAATGGGACCCATTATACGTCATGATTAAGCCTCATTTGGGGAGAAAATCATTGAGAAGTAAGAGCAGGGTACTTGTGCCTTGGCTTGCTGTACAGCTATTCAAATAGCGATAAAACTTTTCGAAAAAAAAACAAAAAAAAAAAAACACAACAGATGTGTAGCCGTGGTGGTGGAGCAGCACAAGGAGGCAGTGATTTGTGTTGGAGTGCAGGGAATATGCTGATATGATGAGAGAACAGAGTGACAGAAAGATAAGCTTTTTAGTGTGCTTCCCACAGGCTGAGGAAGAAACCAAGACATGTAAGTTTATTTGCAGATCAGAAAAATGTGGTCTCCTCCTGCCCTGCTAGACAGCTTCCATATACAGTATGTATTACCTCTGTGTATTTTGCTGTTTGCTGTAGTAAAGCTTTAAAATACACATCCTTAACCACTTAAGCCTTGGACCAATATGCTGCTAAATGCCCAGAGGCGTTTTTACAATTCGGCACTGCGTCGATTTAACAGACAATTGCGCAGTCGTGCGACGTGGCTCCCAAACAAAATTCGCGTCCTTTTCTTCCCACAAATAGAGCTTTCTTTTGGTGGTATTTGATTGCCTCTGCGATTTTTATTTTTTGCGCTATATACAAAAATAGAGCGACATTTTTGAAAAAAAAACAATATTTTTTACTTTTTGTTATAAGAAAAATTGAATAAACTAAATTTTAGTCAAACATTTAGGCCAAAATGTATTCAGCCACATGTCTTTAGTAAAAAAAAAACGCAATAAAAAAAAAATTAGCTACCTAGCAGCAACAGTGACACTAATACAGCGATCAGAAAAATGATCGCTTAGTGACACTGGCAATAGGGAGTGAAAGGGTTAACTAGTGCGGTGATCAAGGGGTTAAAACTTTATTAGGGGGGGTACGGGGGCTACCCTGAACCTAACACTAACTGCCTGTCACACTGACACTAAATGCAGTGATCATACATATATGATCACTGCATTCAGTGACAGTGTGACAGGGGGTGGGGGGGGGGTGATTGCAAGGGGTTAAATGTGCCTGCGTGTACTGGTGTCAGTGTAGTGTTGGTGCAGACTTACTGTGCCTCTTCTCTCATCTCGGCGGTTTGAAAATACTGTCGATATGAGCGCTGCATCACTTCCTCTGCCTATGTTTACATTTTACAGGCAGATGAAGTGACACGGCGGCGGTGCACAGGATTGGCTGGGAGCGATCACGAGGGGGCAGACAGAAACGAACCGACGCCCCCTCGAGTCAAATCGCTCCCGGAGGTAAGTCGCCCGCCGCACGCAGCGGAGGGGGTCCCGATCAGACCCCCGAACCGCTAGTAGGCAGGGACGTAAATTTACGTCCATCTGCCTGTCCGAGCCCTTCTGTTGAGGTAAATAGGTGCGCGGCGGGCGTTAAGTGGTTAATGAAGTTCCCTTCACTCAACCCCTCCTCCCGTTCTGTATGTAAATATATATTTTTGCTTTTTTCTTTTTTTTTTAAGAAAAGTGTCCAGCCCCGTCCCTTTCATGCATGTCACTTGCCTACTCAAATGACATGCATCATGCCTGTTGTGCCTCCTGGGATATGCATTTTGCATATCCCAGGAGGCACAGTGTTTAATTCACAAAGGAGGAGGGGGACGGACCTAGTGACACCTCACCGGTGGGCCTCTTGTTGACGTCAGAAACAATGTGGTGGGGTGGAACCAAATGCTGCCAGGGGATCAGAGGAACTCAGCGGGACAACGCTGGATCTACTGAGTGGGTGAGTATCAAAAATGCGCAGAATCCACCTTTCGGTGAGTGGGAGTAAAAAAAAAAAAAAAAATGGGAGGTAGGGGGGTGTTGGGTGAAGATCTGCTTTAAGGAATCAAGTACTGAAACTTTATTTTATTACGGGTACTCATTGTGACAGCCCTTCAGATTTCTGTTTTGTAAGATCACCTTGAATTCTCCAGTCTACTAATGGGTGCTATAATGAATAATACTGGTTTGAACTGATCGTAGTGTGGTACAGAACATTGTAGACCGGAGGCCGCGGACTCACTACCTGGTTGCAGTGGATGACACAACTCACACACTGGAGGAAGTGGTCAAGGTAGGGAATATTTTCGTTTTCAGTCGGTTGTGTTGAACACTAAGAATGTGGAAATTAATTTTTCCTCTGACCTTGCTATTTATTCTTTCCGGCAGACTGTCAGCGTACACCTCGGCCCTGTCAAAGTGCAGAAGGTTTCTAAAGAAGCTGTGTTCCTGAATAAAGAGCTGACGGTCAGTAATTTAGTCTTTTCTCTTTTTCTTTTTTTTTGACAATTATTTATTGCTATAACCACCTCAACACTACATGTTATACCCCCTTCATTTCCTCACCTTTTTTTCAGTTTGTATTGCTTTCAGTTGTTTGACTGAGAATTACTTGATTATGCAAGTTAAAAGAAGTATGGGAATTTTTTATTTTCTTAATCTTACTTGGGTGGATGCAGTATTGGTCCAATGCTGCATCTGTCCCCTGCCGACTCTAATGGCCCGTACACATGATCCGAATATCGTACGCAAAATGTCGTCAGAGGAAGAATCGTATGATAATCCGATTGTTGGTACAGAGCTTTCGCGAGCCGATCATGACAGTTCATCCGATATTATTTTATCGGACATGCATGAAAAAATTTCTCGTACAATAGCAGATCGTACAATTTTCGTTCAGTTGGTACAGTTGTCCTCCGAAAATACAATACAAATACATTACAACACATGAAATCACTAATGATGTATTTATTTTTTCTGTCGTACGACCGTTTTCGTGACTTTAATAACCATTTAATTTCTACTTGCGACTATTAAGCGAAAACATTTGTACGATCTGTTGTACGATATTTGGCTAGGAGAAAAAAATTGCGCATACCTAGTGAAAAAATAACAAAAAAAGCTGCGATGCAAAAATGTTATACAACATAAACAAGCATAAAAAGAAGGAGTGGAATCGCGCTAGATTGAAAAAATTGGCCTAATAAAGGCACAATGTGATAAACACAGTCAAATGCGTGTCACATGTGTGTCTCTGTGGGTCTACAGACTTTATCCCGCATTTGACTGTGTTTATCACATTGTGCCTTTATTAGGCCAATTTTTTCAATCTAGCGCGATTCCACTCCTTCTTTTTATCCTTTTTTGTACGATATTTGGATCGTGTGTACGGGGCATAAGACTCTAAGTATTCACAGCCTTTGCCATGACACTCAAAATTAAGCTCAGGTGCATTCTTGAGATGTTTCTACAACTTGATTGGAGTCTTCCTGTGGTAAATTCAGTTAATTGGACATGATTTGGAAAGGCACACACCTGTCTATATAAGGTCCCACAGTTAACAGTGCACATCAGAGCTCAAGCAATGAAGTCCATGGAATTGTCTGTAGACCTCTGAGTCAGGATCGTATCAAGGCACAGATCTGGGGAGGGGTACAGAAATATTTCTGCAGGATTGAAGATCCCAATGAGCACAGTGGCCATTCTCCATAAATGTAAGAAGTTTGGAACCACCAAGAATCTTCCTAGAGAGGGCTGCCCAGCCAAACTGAGTGATCGGGGGAGAAGGTCTTAGTCAGGGAGGTGACCAAGAACCCTAAGCACAAGATAACAAAGGAGTGGCTACAGGACAACTCTGTGAATGTGCTTAAGTCGCCAAGCCAGAGCCCAGACTTTAATTCGATTGAACATCTCTGGAGAAATCTGAAAATGGCTGTGCGCTAACGCTCCCCATCCAACCTGATGGAAATGGAGAGGTCCTGCAAAGAAACTGGGAAAAACTGCCCAAAATTAGATGTGCCAAACTTGTAGCATCATACTCAAAAAGACTTGAGGCTGTAATTGGTGCCAAACATGTTTCAACAAAGTATTGAGCAAAGGCTGGGAATACTTATGTTCATGGGATTGTCTTAGTTTTATATTTTTAAATGAATCTACAAAGATTTCAAACAAACTTCTTTCACGTTATCTTTATGGGGTATTGTTTTGCAGAATTTTGAGGAAAATAATGAATTTAATCCATTTTGGAATAAGGCTGTAACATAACAAAATGTGGAAAAAGTGAAGAGCTGTAAATACTTTCCGCATAACTCCCAACTGTCCATGATTTTGGAGGGACTGTCCCTGATTTGGAACAAAGTCCCTCTGTCCCTCTTTCCTCCTCAGTTGCCCCTTATTTTGGTCTGATCTATATCATTGTATATAAAATGCACTTTTTATCTTTCAGAAAAGTGTTTTCCAGTGCTAAACCTTTCTTACAATTTCTAAAATGCTGCATTTGTAAATTTTAAAAGCCAATATAAATGAATAGTAGTGGTAAAAAAAGCACTTTTTAACCAACTAATCATTTTTTTATTTTTATAATTCTCCTTTAATGGGACATGCCAGGGTGTCCTGTGCCTGCATACTTTTGCTAATAGGTGTTCTTCGTTCCCATCTCAAAAAGTTGGGAGGTATGCTTTCTGGATGCATTGTATATGTGCAAGGAATGAAGGGGCTGTGCTAGGGAATTAAAGGAACACTAAAGTCCAATTTTTTTTTTTGGGGGTAAAATAACAAAAATGTTATACTTGCCTCCACTGTGCAGCTAATTTTTCACACGGTGTCCCCGAACCTGGTCTTCTGGGGTCCCTCGGCAAATGTCTCGGCTCCTCCTCGCAAGAGCTTTTTACCTTCATGCGAGCTCCCTCGAATGGTGGAAAGCTCTTGCGAGCGCGCTCCTGTGATACAGCGGCGGCCATAGTCGCCAACTGTATCACTCAGCCCGCCCCCCAGCGTGCCGAGTCATTGGATGTGATTAACAGCAGCGCCAACCAATGGCTGCACTGCTATCAATCCGTCCAACCTAGCCAAACAATGGCCAGGCTGGGAACCGAACAGGATGACGGGGACGCGCGCTGGACTTTCGAGGGGTGAGGTAAGTAAAAACATTTACCTTTATAACCCCTTTAATTCTTCCTAGTAGTCACATGTTCTAGCAAGTTCAGAGGCAAGTGAATAAAAGAACAAGGATTTGCAGCCTGAGTAACCTATTAGAAATTATTTGCAAATTTATTAGCAAGGAGCCTACAGTGTGTGGGATTGTAAATATGTGGCCTGCATATTCATATAGCTCAGTGACTGGTGTTCCCAGAACAATGGATTACAAGCAGTAAGGGGTTTTGTAGCAGGCTGGTAGCTTGGTGCCCCGTAAAAAAACCTGATGTGTGAACAGGTAGGATTTCTCCCCGTATGCAAAAAACAGGAAATAAATCAAGAATGTTAAATGCTTACTTGCAGTGTTTTTCCTTTCCATAAATTTTTTTCAGCAACTGGAGATTGACCATTTACTGGTGAACCTGAGATTGGAAGCGGTGTTCTTGAAGCAGAATTTTAACATTAACTGGGTGTCTCAGAGTGGAATAGTGGAAAATATAGACACTGTTGTCAAAGAGTTCAAGGAAAGCCGAGGACTTCTGGTATGTGGATTTGGAATGCAACCAGCATTGCAATGTTATGATACGCAGAAGACAATACATGATAGTTACATTCATTTTAATCTTAAGCAGGAATGATGAAAAAAAAGGATATTTCTTTCATAAATTACAGGCATTTATATAGTGCAGCATGTTACATACTGTTCATTTACATTAGCCCCTGTCCTCAAGTTTACAAATTTAGGTCTCTATCTCGCATACACAAATATGCACACAAATTAGTTCCAATTTAGGGAGAAGCCAAATAACCTACCACCATGACTTTGAAGTTTGGAAGGAAACTGGAGTACCTTCAAACCACACAAAAGATATTGTCCTGGCCAGGATTTGTACTGAGGACTCCAGTGCTGTAAGTAGAAGTGCTGACCGCTAAGACACTGTACTGCCCCTTCAGATTATTTGCGGGGGAAAAAATATTTCTTTATCGTACATCACGGGACACAGAGCGGCAATCCATTACTATGTGGGTTATAGAGTCTACCTTCAGGTGTGGACACTGGTGTAATTAACTACACAGGAAGTTCCCTCCCTATATAACCCCTCCCATACTGGGAGCTCCTCAGTTTTTTCATCAGTGTCTAAGGTGTTGTTCACGAGTGAACATGTGCTCTTAGGAGCTCCACTGGAGGGATCCATGCTGGATGTAAAAAACCTCCATAGCCAAAGTGGACGGTACCCGGGCCTCGGTACGAAGAACGAGGTTTAGCCTATAATGCCTCTCTGCGGAGGGCTGGATCCTGGGTTCCAGAACTTTGTGCCTTCTAAGGACCAAATGTTTTTTCTGCTGCCAGGATGCTATATAGGTCCAGGGGAGTTGGTGTTCCTGCCATGGACCCCGGTCCCTGAAGGTCTAGGACAATACCCACGGTGAAGGGGGAAGATTGGGCCTCTTGCTTGGCAATACCCTGCAGCGTGGAGAAGGTAAGAGGAGGGCCTACGGGACTTGGTTCGACAGTAGGTCCTTCGTGGGGGACTTGGGTCTCGCCTATATTATGCTTCTATGCATGGGCAATGTAAACCACTATGTCTTCTGAGACAGGATGGCTCAGGGCACCCATATACCTCCCCTAGCCGGCATGCAGCCTGGCCCACCATGTCTGTTAGACAGGATGGCTGCAGTACCTATATATCTCCCCTTGAAGGGGCCGGTACATAAATAAAAAAAAAATAAAAAAAATATGCCCTTAATCCTATACAAAGGATTGTCTTCCGTGAGTAGTTGCAAGTCTTTTCTGTGTTTCCACTACTATGGGCAGTAGAAGACATGCCTGATGTTTTTGCTTACCATGCTTTCCAGAAAACGGAAGCTTAAGTGTTAGCTGATCTATTGTGTCCCACTTCCTCCGCTTCAGGCTCTACCATGTTGCACGTGCTCACCGGCTCAGTGCAGTCGCAGAGAAGGCTCTTCAAAGGGCCCGGACGTCAGAGCTCTGTAAAGCTAGGGGGACACAAACGTAAGCACCCTTGTGTGAGTTGGATACAGATTCATCTAAGACGCCTACTCGCATCTAGCTGTGCAGATTAGCAGGCATTGTGTCAGACTAAATTCAGCTATTTGATGCACCTGGGTTAAGTGCCTCTGCTTTAGCTTAGGACTTGGTCTCCCCATTGAATAAGGTCAGGGGTAGGAATATAAAGAGGGATTGCCACCTGAACCTGGTGGACCCTTATTCTCCTCTGAAGAGACTTAAACAGCTCATAGATTGAGCCATCAGACCTGTCAGGCAATGCAGCCTTCCCCCAACATTGCAATCACTCTGCATGTGTTTTGTGTTTTGCAAGGAAAAAAAAAAAAAGGGGGTGTCCCCCTTTTCCTGCTTTAATCCTGAAACAAAGGGATTAAAAAGCTTGGGGATAAAAGTTTCACTGTCAGAGGACAGGAGACAGGAGCTGCAGCCTAACAAGGAGAAGCTATCAAAAGCCCTACAGGTTCTGATTACACCTCTAGCTTCTCCTTAGAGTGTAAAGAGAGGTTTTCCTATAGGTGGCTAGTAAGACCTCCATATAATCCTCAGCCTGGTGTCGGCTTCAGGCTAACCAAATGCATCGGAGGGATGCACAGTTGCGGGCACACATTGCTAATGTCTCTTAATTGAGGAAACACACATCTGCAGAGGATAATTTCCTCTTTACCAGTCCGCATGTTGCATAACATACATGAGTTTGGAATGCATGTGGGATAAAAACAAGTAACAGAGCAGATTCTATTGTGGATCGCATAAGCATACATGTTTCTGTCTGTATGGTGCTGCATGTTTCCACAAAAAAGGTCGCATAAAAGATGCTTGTAATGCTGAATCGCATAAAGACGTTTGTAGGCATAAAAATGCTGAATCACACATGATTACCTGATCACCCAAGTCCTTGTTTCCCCCAAGGATGTTTGGTTACACAGAAGAGGTTTGTTTCCACAGAAAGGCCTAAAATCGCATAAAGTTGCTTGGATGCAAAAAAGATGCTGGATCACACATGGTTAACTGATCATCAGCGTCCTGGATTACCCAAGAATGTTTGGTCACACAAATAGGCTTGTTTCCACAAAGGTACCTAAAGTCGCATAAAGATGCTTGTATGCATAAAAATGCTGAATCACACATGATTACCTGATCACCCAAGTCCTTGTTTCCCCCAAGGATGTTTGGTTACACAGAAGAGGTTTGTTTCCACAGAAAGGCCTAAAATCGCATAAAGTTGCTTGGATGCAAAAAAGATGCTGGATCACACATGGTTACCTGATCATCAGCGTCCTGGATTACCCAAGGATGTTTGGTCACACAAATAGGCTTGTTTCCACAAAAGTACCTAAAGTCGCATAAAGATGCTTGTATGCATAAAAATGCTGAATCGCATAAAGGATGCTTGTATGCATAAAAAGGTTGAATCACACAGGATTACATGATCACCCAAGTCCTTGATTCCCCAAGGATATTTGGTCACGCATAGAGGCTTGTTCCCACAGAAATGCCTAGAATCGCATAAAGAGGCCTGAAGGTATAAACATGCTGAATCACACAGGATTACATGATCACCCAAGTCCTTGATTCCCCAAGGATATTTGGTCACGCAAAGAGGCTTGTTCCCACAGAAATGCCTAGAATCGCATAAAGAGGCCTGAAGGCATAAAAATGCTGAATCACACAGGATTACCCGATCACCCAAGTCCTGGATTACTCAAGGCCTAAAGGGATCGCTTAAAGATGCTTGAATGCAAAAAGAAGCTGGATCACACATGGTTGTTGGATCAACAGAGTCCTGGATTACCCAGGGATACTTGATCACATAGAGAGGCTTGTTTCACAGAAATGCCTAAAGTCGCATTAAGATGCTTGGGTGCATAAGGATGTTGGAACGCACAGGGGTGCTTGGTCACACAAGGGTTCTTGTCCGCACAGTAGTGCTTAAAATGCATAAGATGTTGATCGCATGGAAGATGCTGAATCGCATGCATGGTTACTTTAAAGTTGCACATGGTGGCTTAATTAAGCAATACAGGATGCCTTGTGTTTGCATAGAGATACGTGTCTGCATGGGTTCATGTTGCACATTGTTGCATAACACGTTTATAGCACATGCTTGCTTGCTTGCAAGGATGCTCGTTCCAGAGCACACATGCTATATGCATGTTTGGCGTGAGACATATTTATATGATTTCATGCTTCCATGAACACACACTGCCATGTACACACGCCTCCATTGAGGCATATGGCTTTAACACTTGCCACATACATATATGGGGAGCCAGTTGCATATGTGTTTATTTACTTGGGACTGCAGAGGTTGTCTGCGTTGTGCAGGGGAACAGCACTATCTCCAGTCTTGCCCTTTTGGGTTAGCCTCCGTGTCTGGGTTGTCAGGGTGCTAGGGCCCGCCTCTAGCAGGTCTGTAGGCCCAGGGTATAGCAGTAATGGCATACGGAAGCAGACTCCTGCTGATGGATCAGTCAGCAGCATGGCTGGACCTAAGGGTGTCCAGCATGGTCAGGTATCTGGATCTCCTGGGTTAGGATTCCAGTCTAAAGATACATTCTTCATTGACAAGAAGCTGGGTATGTTTTGCACCAGGAGAGTACATTTGGCCTAAGACAAGACCATCGCTATAAGAAAGCTGGTCTAGGTGGTTACGGCAAGGAACAGTTCCTTACTTTTGGCCTTCTGCTTAAGGCACTAGAGAAGATGCTGCTTCATTCAAGACAGTTCCCTATACTTTTATTCAGGACTGTTATAAACAGTATTGTGTTGGCCTAGAAGGAGTGGATCTTGACCTAGCATTATCCAAAGAACCGGTCCCAGAGATAGGCTGGAATTCCTCTTGGTGGTTCTTAACTAAAGGGTTTGCCAGGTCAGGAAGAGACCTTGGCCCAGGGGAAGTAGTCGAGCTCCAAGGGAGCCTTATCTGTCAGCTAGAGCTACCGATGGAGCATCTGGCTTAGGGGCCTGAACGTTCAGGGGCTGGTTGGTTCGGTCAGAGTTCAATCAGACTATACCATATCAAGTGATTTACTTAATTTACCAAGGAGGAGCTTGTGCCTTGCCTATTGACATTCGTCATCTCATGAAATGCAGAATTGGCAGGCGATTCGCTGTAGCCGTCAACAAGTGTCTCCAGGAGAAGGACCTCTACACCCCGACTGTTTTCCTGACCAAGGGCCACAGAAATAGTACCCTGTACAAGATGTATTGGGGTCCAGGCTCAACAAGAAATTGAACAGCTTGAGGTCAAGGACAAGGGATCCACCCGCATGCGGGGCAGATGTGTTAGTAATCTGGTGGGACCAGTGGTCACTGGTTATGTCTCTCCCCCCAGTGCCGCGGCGTTTGTGGCTTCCATGCAACATTAGAGGATGGCGGAAGCTGGCCTGATTACTCCGGCATAGCCCTGACGACCTTTTCTGTGCAGGGACAGTAGGGGTGGTAGTAGAGGACCCACGGTCCCTTACATCTTGTCCAGGCCTACTTCAAAGGGGGTATTACATCCTGTCGTGCAACAGGTGAATTAATGGTCTGGCTATTTTAGCCCACATTCTTCAGGATCAGGGTTTTTAGAATCAACGGCACTTCCTTGATTCATACAGGAAGGCTGGCCTCCAGGACCATATATCCCAGGATCGGAAGAGCCCATGTTCCTGGTATGAAACAGATGGTGGCATCCTTGGAAGTTTGTCAAAGATAAAATTCCTGCCTCCCTGCATTTGGAAAGGAGACAGAGCCAGCCTTAAGTTACATCAAGGATCCGATCTCGGCCTTGCCTCCAAAGGTCGCTTGCTTCACACTCTTTGTTCCGAGCCATTATACAAGGGGTGACGCGCATAAGTCCACCAGTTTAGTCGCCCTTGTGCTTGGAGGATTGGCTCTAGTTTTCTCGGCTTACAGGGTCAGCTCTGTGGGCCGATGCACCATATTTCCCTTCAGCCTTTAACAAGGGAATTGGTGTTCTTGGTTGTGGTAGCCTCCAAGAGAGTTTCAGTATTGGCAACCTCTTGGTATAAAACCATACTTATTCTTACTAGTAGGGTGATGTTAATCCTCACCCAGCCTTATTTACTAGAAGGCTCTAGTGTTCATTTGAATCTAGATATTCTTACCTCCCCCTTTTTCAAAACCTTGTTTTCGGAAGGAAAGGTTATTGCTTTCTCTCAGTAGAGATGAGAGCAGTTAAATATCTATCTGAAGGTTCAGATATAGAAATCTGAAGTTTTTATTGTGCTGCCAGAAGACCCTAGATGTGGGCAGGCAGTGTTCAGTTCAGCTATTAAAATGGTTACACTCTCTCCTTTGGAGTAGAAGGGTCAAGGCCTATCTGAAGCGGCTGCTCGGATACGGAAAGCTGATGTTATTGCGCTACCAGGAGGCCCCAGAAAGGGGCAGGCAGCGTCTAAAATCAACTGTTTTCAAGATTGATTCATCAGGGTATTATTCAGGCTTGTGGTTCGGAGAGTGGGACTCCCCCTGTTTCTTGGGGGGGGGGTGCTTCGTACCAGGATAGTAAGCACTTTATGCGCGATGCTTTACCGAGCCTTTATGACGCAGATTTTCAGTGCCGCAACTTGGCGTCTGTGCTTAGGTTCACTGATTCTTGTCAGATGTACATAGGAGGGCAAAAGGATGCAGCTTTTTGGCGCAGTATGCATCTGGCAGCATTATAGATCCTCACATCTGATGGCGGCCTGCGTTGTTTGTGTCTCCCTCTCCTCAGTAAGCATTGCTTTCGGACATCCCACATAGTAATGGATTGCCGCTCTGTGTCCCGTGATGTACGATAAAGAAAATAGGATTTCTTTATCGTACATCACGGGACACAGAGCGCATAGCCATTACACTTGGGTTTTATGGGTACCTTCAGGTGTGGACACTGGTGTAATCAATTTCACAGGAAGTTTCCTCCCTATATAACCCCCTCCCACTGGGAGTGCTTCAGTTTTTTCGCCAGTGTCTTAGGTGTTGGTCACGTCTAGCTGTCCCTCGGAGGTCTCGGGACCCAGGATAGCTAGCCGGATCCGTCCGAAGTGCTTCAAAGCCAAGGTGTACGGTACCCGGGCCCTGCTGGAGTGGGGTTTTGCTTATAATGCTTCTCCTTGGAGGGCTGGATTCTGGGCTCCAGTGCCTTAGTCTCTTCCAAGAACTAAACGCTACTGATGCCAGGATGCTATATAGGTCCAGGTGTGTGGGTTCCTTAACACAGGACCCCGGTCCCTGAAGGTCCAAGACAATACCCACGGAGATGGGGGAATGTTGGGCCTCTTGCATTTTGCAATACCCTGCGGCGTGGAGCAGGTAAGAGGGAACCTGCGGGACTTGGTTCGACAGTAGGTATCCCCCTGGGGGTTCTGGGTCGGCTAATGGTATGCTTGTGCATCAGCCACTATCTCCACTATGGGCCAGATTCATGAAAGGTTACGCTGGCGGATCGAGTGATCCGCCAGCGTAACAGTGGCTTTGAGCCGGCGTTTCTGTTTTCTGTAACCAGAAAACAAGAAACGCCGGGTTGAAGTTCCGATGCGATGAGCGTAACTGAGTTTCGCCATCGCATCGTTACTTCAACTTAAAAATGGCGCCGGGGGCGTTCCCGCCGATTTACGCTCAAAAAATATGTTAATGAGCGGAAATCGGCAATTCACGATCGAAATCCGGCGCGACGCAGTGACGTTACGACGTTTCCGGACGGGATACGCGGCGCATAGATATACCTACATGGGGCTGGAGTATCCTATGTTAGGTATAGGCGTCGTCATCGCGTCGGGAAAAAAAAAAAAAACGTCGCTTGCGTAAAACGGTCATGAATGGGAATGTGACGTCATTGACGTTCATTCACAGATTTTGGAGCATGCGCACGGGGATGTTTTGACACTCGACGCATGCGCAGTACGTCGGCGGCGGGATCGCGCGTAGTTAGCATACTACACGCCCCGTACCCGCGACATTTGAATTCCGCCGGCTCATTTGCGATGCGCTGCCGCAACTTTAGGAGCAAGTGCTTCGTGAATGACAGCACTTGCTCCTAAAAATTCGGCAGCGCAACGCAAATGAGAAGCGTTACTCCAGAGCAAAGATGCTCTGGAATACGTGAATCTGGCCCTATGTCTTTTGAGGCAGGATGGGATGTACTAATGTTTACCCAGATAACATGTAGGTATATGTATGCTTTTAAAGATATGTATTTGCTACTCCCCCCAGATCTGCCTGTTAGCATGATACTGCAGCCCCACATGCTATAGGAAGGAAAATGCTGACAAAACTCCTGTTTCTTAGGAAGCCTATGGGGACAGCTTCCTCTATGTGTGCACAACAATAAAGATTAGTGTCTTGCCTGGTGTCTGTTGGGTTGCTAGCGCTGGTCCAGGCTTCTCCTCTGCTTTCTGCTTCCTCCATGTTGGTTTCAGCGTGGGGGGGGGGGGGGGGCGGGCCAGCAGCGTCAGGTCTCAATTAAAGCAGCAAAGCATTTCCTGGCTGGTCATTCCCTCCTGAAAGCAGAGGAGGCTGAGGACACAGAGCGCGCAGCTGAGCTATTTCTGGCTAACAGTGACACCCAGTGGGGGTTTGTGGATCTTCAGGTCTGGACTTAGCTCCATACTGACCAGAAAAAAAAAAAAAAGATTTTTTTTTCTTAAAGGGACTCAGCCTTAGATCTGGCAGTATCTGAGTCGGTGCAACCTTGGGCTCCAGCTAACGGGCATTGGTGTGGCAATACTCGCAGTACTTTCCTCGGTATTGCCGCCTTCTCGGGCGTATGAAAATTTGGAAAATTTTTACCATAGCCTGTTCTTATTAATGGTTCACTTCTAGCTACAACAGTTGGGTGTTTGCTTTAGGGGTGTCTCAAGGTTGTGCAATGGCTCCCAAGGGATCAGGACCAGCTAAGGCTGCAAAAGGTACCAAAAAACTAAAGGGGTCTCCATCGGGGTCAGAGGATTTGGGCCAGGCTCTAGCGGTCCCACCCTCACCAGATAGACCACCGAACAGCATGTTGCAGGAGCCATTGAGGGTGCTAGGGGCAGAGGCGGCCCCCAATCAACCCATTCCCGTTTACGTTACGGAAGAAATGCTAGCGACCACCCTGGGTGGGCTAGAGGAAAGGTTAACTGCTTTAATTGCCCGCTCTTTGCCAGGTGGCAAACGGGCTAGATCCCCGTCACCTAGATTGGTGTTTTTAGATGCAGAGGTCCTCTCTTCGGAGGAATTGGACCCACAGGGGGATCAAGCGGACCCGAGTCCCGACGGTTCAGACATTGAAGGTTCCACTATAGATGAAATTTTTTCGGCTTCTCAAGCAGAGAGCCTGTGGATCCAGTCTCTGACAGATATGGTTCGCACTGCTTTTAAACTTCCAGTGTCAGAACAATTAGCCCCCGCGGTATCCTCTTTAGGTTCCTTGAAGGCACCGTTGAGTGGTGCGTCTTTTCCGGTTCACCCCCTTCTGGAGAGCGTGATTTTTCAGGATTGGGCTCGACCTGATAGGATTTTTATCCCTCCTAAAAGGTTCACTATTCTCTATCCTATGGAAGAAGAATTTGCAAAGAAATGGGCACTCCCTACTGTGGACGCAGCCATTTCCTGCGTAAATAAATCCCTGACCTGTCCGGTTGAAAATGTCCAGATGTTTAAAGATCCAGTCGACAAAAAGTTGGAGACCCTACTGAAGGCTTCTTTTACCACAGTAGGTGCCGTGTTTCAGCCAGCGGTGGCAGCCATTGGCGTTTGTCAGGCTTTAAAGGATCAGACTAAACAGATATTAAGGGACATACCGGCTCAGCAAGCTCGTGAATTGGCTGACCTCCCAAGGGCTCTCTGCTTTGCAGTATATGCTATTAAGGACTCCATTCAACAGGCGTCCCGTTTATCTCTGCTGTTGGTTCATATGCGTCGCCTTTTGTGGCTGAAAAACTGGTCAGCAGAGGCACCCTGCAAAAGGCTTTTGGCAGGATTTCCCTTTCATGGTGGGAGACTATTCGGTGAAGACCTAGATAAATATATCCAGACCATATCAAGTGGTAAAAGTTCTTTCTTGCCTGTCAAGAAAAGATCGCGTGGGCCCGCGTTTAAGCGACAGGCCTTCGCAGGCTCGGCCCCTTCAACTTCCCGTCAGTATCGACGGCCTCCCGGGCGTTCAGCATTTAATAGCCGCCCACAAGGGCAAGCCTCGGCAGGCAAGAGGCCATGGTCTCGCAAGCCGGTTAAACCAGTCATCAAGTCAGATTCATGAAGGGGCGCCCCCACTCTCTTGGGTGGGGGGAAGGCTTCGGTTTTTTTCCGAAGTGTGGAAGGCCAGAATTCCCGACTCTTGGGCACTGTCCGTGGTAGCCACGGGCTACAAGCTAGAGTTTCGGGAAGTCCCCCCTCCTCATTTTCAGGGGTCAAGTCTTCCAAGCGACCCATTAAAGAGGGCCTCTTTTGTAAAAGCATTGGATCGTCTCTTGCTCCAAGGAGTAATTGTAGAAGTACCAACCCAGGAATGGGGTCTGGGATTCTACTCCAACCTTTTCATAATACCAAAGCCCAATGGCGACGTCAGGCCTATCTTAGACCTCAAACGCCTAAATCGCTTTCTAAAGATTCAGACCTTTCGTATGGAGTCCATACGTTCGGTGGCAGCCAGCCTACATCAAGACGACTTTCTAGCATCTATAGACATAAAGGATGCGTATCTGCACGTGCTGATCTACCCGGCACATCACAAGTTTCTTCGTTTTATGATAGATCACCGTCATTACCAGTTCGTAGCCCTCCCTTTCGGGTTGGCAACAGCTCCGCGGGTATTCACAAAGGTGTTAGCCCCGGTGCTAGCCGTCCTAAGGACAGAAGGCATTTTGGTCCTGGCATACCTGGACGATCTTCTGGTTATCGACAGCTCAGCTTCCAGCCTCAATCATGCAGTAGTTCGCACAGTTCAGCATCTAGAGGAATTCGGGTGGACTGTGAACCAAGAAAAATCGATATTGAAACCCACAAAGCAGTTGGAATATCTAGGCCTTCGGCTAGATACAGACTGCCAGAGGATATTTTTACCTCAAGCAAAGGTCAGATCAATAACTCAAGCAGTTCAAGTGATCTTAGGCAAGAAGAGGCCGACTATTCGCCTATGTATGCGACTGCTGGGGAAGATAGTGGCCGCCTTTGAGGCAGTGCCCTACGCCCAGATCCATACCAGATATCTTCAGGCAGCCATTCTCTCTGCTTGGAACAAGTCCATTCAGACGTTAGATCGTCCGTTAGTGCTCTCCCCAGGAGTCCGGCGCAGCCTGTTTTGGTGGCTGGTCCCTCAAAATTTGTCAAAGGGGAAATCCTTTTGCCCCATCACGTGGAAGATAGGCTGGCATCCGTGGTTACTATCAGGTTGGGGGGCAGTTCTAGAAGGACAGACCCAGCAAGGGCAGTGGTCGGAGGCAGAAAAACTGCTTCCCATCAATATCCTAGAGATCAGAGCTGCTCGACTGGCCCTGATCGCCTGGACTCTCCCCCTTCAGGATCTGCCAGTAAGGATACAGTCCGACAATGCCACTGCGGTGGCATACATAAACCACCAGGGGGGCACGAGGAGCCTAGCAGCCCAAAGGGAAGTAAACCTGATTTTCTCATGGGCCGAAGCCCATGTACCCTGCATCTCGGCAGTGTTCATCCCAGGGATAGACAATTCTCAAGCAGATTTTTTGAGTCGTCAACAGTTGCTCCTGGGGGAGTGGTCTCTTCACCCCCAGGTATTCCAAGAGATTTGCCAAAGATTCGGAGTCCCAGATGTGGACATTATGGCAACGAGATCCAACAAAAAGTTGGACAAATTCATATCCCGAGCCAGGGATCCCTCGGCCTACGGGACCGATGCGTTGGTTTGCCCTTGGCACCAGTTTTCTCTCCTGTATGCGTTCCCTCCACTGCAGATGATTCCCCGCCTTCTACGGAGGATCAGGGTGGAGCGCAGGCCTGTGATCCTGGTGGCCCCAGCCTGGCCCAGGAGGGCTTGGTACGCACTCATCGTGAAGATGTCAGTCGGGGCACCGTGGCCGCTCCCCCTGCGCCCAGATCTGCTGTCTCAGGGCCCAATCTGCCACCCTGCTTCACAGCAGCTAAATTTGACGGCTTGGCGGCTGAATCCCTAATTCTTAAGGGCAGAGGCCTCTCAGCTCAGGTCATATCTACGTTGATTCAGGCTAGGAAACCGGTCTCCAGAAATATTTATTACAGAGTCTGGAGAACCTATGTGGAGTGGTGCGAGTCTCAAAAATGGCATCCTCTAAAGTTTTTTTATTGACAGGATCTTGCGATTCCTCCAGGTTGGCGTTGACAAAGGGTTGGCTCTTAGTACTCTAAAGGGGCAGGTGTCGGCTTTATCGATATGGTTTCAAAGACCCTTGGCCACCCATTCGCTTATGAAAACCTTCTTGCAGGGGGTCTTGCATGTGAATCCCCCTATTAGAGCTCCCCTCTGCCCCTGGAATTTAAATCTGGTCTTGTCAGCTTTACAAAGGCAGCCGTTTGAACCTCTGACAGAAATCCCTCTTGTGCTACTAACCCGAAAGTTGGTTTTCTTGGTGGCTATGGCTTCGGCCAGAAGGGTTTCCGAGCTGGCAGCCTTGTCATGCAGGGAGCCATACCTTATTCTGCATAAGGACAGAGTGGTTCTGCGGCCTCAACCTTCTTTCCTTCCTAAGGTCATATCCAGTTTTCACTTGAATCAGGACCTAGTCCTACCATCCTTCTTTCCTACTCCCCAGTCCAGAGAGGAAAGACGGCTTCATACTTTGGACGTGGTTCGAGCCATGAGGGTCTATCTCAAGGCTACAGAGAAGATTCGGGAAACAGATGTGCTTTTTGTTCTTCCGGATGGCCCCAAGAAGGGTCAGCCGGCTGCCAGGTGGATTAAGCAGCTGATTTTTCAGGCCTATGTTCTGAAGCACGTTCCACCTCCCTTATCAGTTAAAGCCCATTCTACGAGGGCCATGAGTGCCTCCTGGGCGGCAGATCTCTATGGCACAGGTTTGCAAGGCGGCAACCTGGTCTTCCGTACATACGTTTAGTAAATTTTATAAGTTGGACGTTGCAAAGGGTACGGACGCAGCATTTGGGCAGGCGGTCCTACGGGCAGCAGTATATAATCCTCTGGTCCGGGTCACGCCCCCTTTTTTTCTGTTGGTGGAGTTACTTTACTTCCTGATAATTTTTTATTTGGCTATTCTTGGCCTTACGGTCTCCCTCCCTTCATAGAGCATTGCTTTAGGACATCCCAAGTGTAATGGCTATGCGCTCTGTGTCCCGTGATGTACGATAAAGAAAAAAGGATTTTTAATAAACAGCTTACCTGTAAAATCCTTTTCTTGAAGTACATCACGGGACACAGAGCTCCCACCCCTCTTTTGGGGAACATTGTGTAACCTCGGAGGAATTGCTTGCTACAAAACTGAAGCACTCCCAGTGGGAGGGGGTTATATAGGGAGGAAACTTCCTGTGAAATTGATTACACCAGTGTCCACACCTGAAGGTACCCATATAACCCAAGTGTAATGGCTATGTGCTCTGTGTCCCGTGATGTACTTCAAGAAAAGGATTTTACAGGTAAGCTGTTTATTAAAAATCCTTTTTTTTTATGACAGCTTACCTGTAAAATCCTTTTCTTGGAGTACATCACGGGACACAGAGCTCCCGCCCCTCTTGTTTGGGGATATTGGGACACTTATTGCTTTGCTACAAAAACTGAGGAGCTCCCAGTATGGGAGGGGATATATAGGGAGGGAACTTCCTGTGTAGTTAATTACACCAGTGTCCACACCTGAAGGTAGACTCTATAACCCACATAGTAATGGATTGCCGCTCTGTGTCCCGTGATGTACTCCAAGAAAAGGATTTTACAGGTAAGCTGTCATAAAAAATCCTATTATTCAGTATATAGTTTGACTTTTAGCCAGCATTTAAGATCGTTACTTGCTTCTTCTTAAATATTTATGTACCGCTACCCTTTTGAGGGTCACAAGATAAATCAATACCTCACTGGTTGCCCTGACCATGTGAGTCCTCTGCCACCTTTAATTCTATTAATAACTACCGTATTTATCTGCATATAACACGCACAGGCATATAACACGCACCCTAACATTAAGAGGGAAAAAAATTCCACAGCCCCCTGTGTATAACACGCAGGCACAGTTTACCCTCTATTTTTCAGTGTAAAAAAAGTGTTATACGCCTGTGCGTGTTATACGCAGATAAATACGGTAGTTATTAATAGTATTCCTGTAAATACAGGCCAACTGCGCATGCGAGATGTGTTCCAAACGCATCTGCGATGCGTTTCAATGCATTTACGACACTGCACAGCAGCGAAGCCGTCATTCAGAGCGACGTGGACTTGGAAAGTGGCCAGTCGGCCTCACGTCCTCTCTTCGCTCGGACGGCTCGCTCCGCTCGCTCGGGCTCCTGGCTCTTTTTTTAACATCCTCCAATCCACGGGGATGTTAAGGAAAGAGCCTGGATGCCGAACAAGGCTTCGCTGGTGTGCAGTGTCGTAAATGCATTGGAACGCATCGCAGATGCGTTTGGAACGCATCGCACATGCGCAGTTGGCCACCACAGCACTTCCAGAGCAGTCTGTGATGGGGAGCGGAGTATGACGGTACAAAGGCAACAAGTCAGCAATGCACTCAACACTAGAGGGAAACATGTCCCCACTGAACAAAGCCACACAGTGTCTCCTGATTGCAGGAATAGTTAAATATCCAGCACCTGGCTACATTTAGATAGGCCTTGGTAGTGCACAATTGGGAGGATCTGCCTACTATCGCATGATCTGCCCCAGTATAGTAATAAGACATGTAGCATCTCTGCAGCATCACTTTTTTTTTTAAATCAAACAAAGCGTGTTTATTGAGCACAAAAGGTAATCACACAGACATGGTTCAGAGCGAAGGAAATATACATTCCAAAAAAAAAAAGAAAAAAAACTGCAAGGTTCAGCATACATAAGAGCAACATAGTATACAAAACAAACCGAAAGAACATTGGCAGACCACTCTCCATTGCAAGGATCCGACCCCCCCCCCCCCCACACCAACCGTAAGGAACATAAAAAGAGTAACAATAATAGAACCTATAACAAACGGTCATAAACCAGATCTAATGGTTCCAAGCGAATGGTGTCACCCATTTGGGTAAGCCACTCCTGCAAAGTAGGGGGCTCTGTGGATTTCCAGTGCCTCAAGATGAGCTTTCAAGCCTGGAAGAGAGCCCTCGCCACAGCTTGTTTATAAATGTCCTCCAGTGGTAGTGTGTCAAGTATGCCCCTGCAGCATCACTTTAGATGCCACTCTCAGGCTGTCATGCTATTAATTTGACCCCAAGCTTTGTGCATTATTTTGGAAAAAGAGGCAAGAGCAGGAGTTAGAAAAATCTGTATACAAAGCTATGTTACCAAGGTTGTTAGAGATAAAAAATTAAAAAAATATTTTGGTGTTAAGCCATAGCTGCTGCATATTTAAATGCAGAGGAAATATAAGCGCAACATCAAGTGACATATAGCATGTGTTAACTTTTAATTCTCCTTTCATATGAACTATATATTGGTTTTAATACAAAATGCAACCAGTTAACAATGAGAACAACTTATATGCAGCATGGCAGCTGATACCCTATACATGTTGCTTCTGTTACCACTCCTTTAATTCCAGGAATCATGGAAAATAAGCTTTTATTCCTAGTTCAGACTTACACAGTTATTATAATATGCTTAGGTAACGGAGTAGTTATACACAGGTCCTAATTTTAAGAATATTAGAACAGTATATGTTTTACTTACAGGTTGCTGTTTTTTTTAAATTAAATGGAGTCTTGCTATTTAGTCGGTTTGAATGCAGCAATTGTTTAACAGAGTTTGCCTTTCATAATGCAACTTGTCTATTTATTCCTATTCAGCCAATCCGTATCTGTATCCTTGGTCCTCCTGCTGTAGGAAAAACAACAGTGTCAAAACTGCTATGCAAACACTACAAGCTGCATCACGTTCACATAAAAGATGTCATCACAGAGGCCATTGCAAATCTGGTAAGTAAAACACTGCTGCAGTCTGCAACAATAAAGACTTTTTTCTTATTATTGTCTCCCTTGTTTTCCAGAATTGCTTTCTATAAGTATATATCACTAAGCAATAAAGGGATTTTTAAATACAGCTTACCTGTAAAATCCTTTTCTTGGAGTACATCACGGGACACAGAGCGGCATATTCATTACTATATGGGTTATATGGAGTACCTTCAGGTGTGGACACTGGCAATCTCAAACAAACAGGAAGTCCCTCCCTATATAACCCCCTCCCCTAGAGGGAGTCCCTCAGTTTTGTAGCAAGCAGTATGCCTCCCAAAATGTTCCCCAAAAGAGGGGTGGGAGCTCTGTGTCCCGTGATGTACTCCAAGAAAAGGATTTTACAGGTAAGCTGTATTTAAAAATCCCTTTTTCTTTCTCGTACATCACGGGACACAGAGCGGCATATTCATTACTATATGGGATGTCCAAAAGCAATGCTTTAATGAGGGGAGGGAGACATCTTCCAAAGAAGGATTTAATTTAGAGGTATACTCAAATACTAGTAAATCCAACTTAAACAAGAAATGTAAATCTCAAATCAAATCAAGGGAGCCCCCTCAGATCCTGAGGAGCTTGAATCGCGGCCTGTAGTACTGACTGCCCAAAGGCTGTATCTGCATTCCTTCTTACGTCCAATTGATGAAATTTTGTAAACATGTGGACTGACGACCACGTTGCTGCCTTGTATATTCGAGCCATAGAGATCTGATGATGTGCTGCCCAGGAGGTGCCCATGGCCCTGGTAGAATGGGCCTTTGCCGACAAAGGAGGAGGCAACCTCTTCAAACCGCAGGCCTGAACGATTAATTGTTTAATCCATCTTGCGATGGTGGATCAAGCAGCTGCCTGACCCATCTTGGGCCCTTCCGGTAAAACGAACACCACATCTGTTTTCCGAACCTTCTCTGTAGCTTTAAGATAGGCCTTTATGGCCCTGACAATATCCAACGTATGCAGCAACCCCTCCTTTCTAGAGGTGGGTTTTGGAAGAAGGATGGAAGTACCACATCCTGGTTCAGGTGGAAACTGGATATAACCTTTGGTAGAAAGGAAGAATGAGGACGGAACCCCGCCCTATCCTTATGTAAAATGAGATATGGTTCCTTACAAGATAAGGCTGCCAATTCCGATACTCTCCTGGCCGAAACTATGGTGATCAGAAATACCGACTTTCCAGTCAGTAAAACCAAAGGTACCTCAGCCAACGGCTCAAGGGGTTGTTTCTGTAGAGTTGACAGAACAAGATTTAAGTCCCATGGACAAAGTGGTGATTTGACTGGAGGATTAACACGTAAGACTCCCTGTACGAAGATCTTAACCAGCGAGTGGGCGGCCAGCGGCCTCTGAAACCACACTGATAAGGCTGAAATCTGTCCCTAGATCGTGCTTAATGCCAGGCCTTTATCCACTCCTAGCTGGAGAAAACGTAATACTCTATCAATGGTATACTTGCGGGAAACCCATCTCTTAGCCTCACACCAGCCTACGTAGGCCCTCCAAACCCTGTAACAAAATTACCCTGGAGGCTGGCTTTCTAGCCTTAATGAGGGTAGGGATTACCTGCCTAGACAGACCTCTACCCCTGAGAATCAGGGATTCAGCCGCCAGGCCGTCAAATTTAGACGCCGTAATGCAGGGTGGAGGATCGGGCCTTGTGAGAGTAGGTCTGGCCCTAGAGGAAGAGTCCAAGGGCCTCCCGCTGCCAATTTCAGGACTAGTGAGTACCATGCCCTCCGGTACCAAGCTGGGGCTACCAGGATAACCGGCCTGTGCTATGATCCTGCGCCACAGGCGGTGTAGTAACTGCAGTGGGGGAAATGCATATAGAAGTTATGATTGATGCCAAGGGCAAACCAACACATCGGTTCCGCAGGCCATAGGGTCCCTCGTTCGAGACATGAACCTGTCTAGCTTCTTGTTGAATCCTGATGCCATGACCTCCACGTCTGGCACTCCCCACTTCTGGCAGATTGTCTGAAAAAAAACTTGTGGATGCAGAGACCACTCCCCCGGCGACAGGGTTTGGCGACTTAGGAAGTACGCCTGCAGGTTGTCCACCTCGGGAATGAATGTCGCCGATATGCAGGGTACATAAACCTCTGCCCACCAAAAAACCAAGCTCCTCTCACTCTGAGTGGCTTGACTCTTGGTTCCCCCTTGGTGGTTCACCTATATGCCACCGCTGTGGCATTGTCTGAATGACTTCTCACCGAGGAACCCTGTAATCTGGATGTCTATGCCAGGAGGGCTAGCCGAGCCGCTCAGAACTCCCAGACCTTGATGGGCAGCTGCCTCTCCGCCTCTGCCCAAGTTCCTTGGCGAGTGAACTTGTTCAAGACCGCTCTCCAGCCTTCCAGACCACTGGGCAGAACCAAGCTGCTAGAATTGCTGCCTGTAGGACACGAGTGTGGAAGCGTGTGGTATCGCCTCGAACATGGCCATCGCATACATAGGCGAATAGTTGGCTCTTTTTTGCTTAGAACCAACTGAATCAATCTTTTGATAGCCTCGACCTTTACCAGGGGCAGGAACATCCATCTTCTGTTCTGTGTCTAATCTCGTGCCGAGATATTCCAACTGCTTTGTAGGTTGAAATGCTGATCTTTCCCCGGTTTAGGACTCAGCCGAACCTCTCGAGGTACTGAACCATGAGGGCTACTACGCATTCCATCAAGGAAGCGAGTGATCTTATGATTAAGAGGTCGTCCAGGTATGCTAGGACCGAGATCCCTTGGATCCTTTAGACTGACTAGAATAGGAGCTAGGACCTTCGTGAATACCCGGGGGCCGTAGCCAGCCCGAAGGGGGGCGCCACGAATTGGAAGTGACGCTGTATCACTGCGAAGCGTAAAAACAAAAATATTTGATGTGGCTGAAAGACCTGGTACATGAAGGTAACCATCCTTTATGTCTATAGAAGCCAGATCCTTCTGGAGTGTGGCGGCTGCTGACCAAACGGATTCTATCCGGAAAGAGCGAACCCTTAGGTAAGCATTTAAACCCTTTAGGTCCAAAATTGGTCTGACATTGCCGATGAGCCTTGGTATGACAAACAGATTGGAATAGAAACCTAGCCCCTGTTCTTGGGCTGGTACCTCTACCATTATGCCCTGGTAAAGCAGGTGATCCAATGCTGCCCGCATTGAGGCCTTCCTTGTGGAGGAAATTTTAGAAATTCTAATCTGTAGCCTGCGGCCACAGATGATCGGACCCCCTCTGTCGGGGACCGATCCCCAGAGGCCTGTCCTTGCGATCCATTGTTAAAAGTTTGATCGCGCAGGAGGTCCGTACTGCCTGAAATTTGAGGGCCCTGGAACCGGGGGGAGCTGCCTTTTAAACGCAGGACCCCGGAACTTCTTTTGACCGGTAAAAGGGTACTTTTTGCCACTTGAAACAGTCTGAATGTATTTATCCAGATCTTTCCATGGAAGGGCAAACCTGCCAGCAGTCTTTTACATGGGGCTCGGCCGCCCAGTTTTTCAACCATAAGAGCTTTCTCATATGCACTAAAAATAGTGACAACGAGACGCCTGCTGGATGGAGTCTTTTTATAGCCTCTACCGCAAAGCACAGAGCTCTGGGAATATCCAATAACTCCTCTGCCTATTGGGCAGGGATGTCTTAAGCATCTGTTTTGTCTGGTTCTTTAACGCCTGACAAAACTCCACTTGCAGCCACTGCTGGCTGTAGCCAAGGATGCTGGAAAGTGTCTCTAAACGTTTATCGACCGGGACCTTAAACATTTGTATGTTTCCCCTTAGGCCAGTTA
This sequence comes from Rana kukunoris, assembly GCA_029574335.1. Classification (NCBI taxonomy): domain Eukaryota; kingdom Metazoa; phylum Chordata; class Amphibia; order Anura; family Ranidae; genus Rana; species Rana kukunoris. The sequence goes on along the minus strand of CM056059.1, from coordinate 111,904,561 downwards.
ATGATTTATTCACCCATGAGATGGCTGCGTCCACAGTTGGGAGCGCCCCCTTTCTTAGAAAAATGTCTTTTCCATAGGGTAAATAACAGAAAACCTTCCAGGTGGTCTCCCATCCAGGCACTAACCAGGCCCGACCCTGCTTAGCCTCCGAGATCAGACGAGATCGGGCGCTTTCCGGGAGATGTGGCCTCAAGGACCTCACGGGTAGTTGAAAAGCAGTGCCCGAACCGGGACCTGAACCCTCAGACCAAAAGTCCGATGCTCTACCGACTGAGCCATCCGGGCCCCCTTTTAAAGAGCAATTGGTCAGGGGAAAGAGTGCCTGCAAGCACAAATATTTCCTGGCAGACATGCATAAAGACTACCCTCTCGTCAGCTTTAGGCGGCAGAAAAAATTCTGTCCGGTCGTCCCAATCCTGGAAAAACCAATTCCTCTAACAGAGGATGGACCGGAAAAGCTGCGTTGCTTAAAGGCGCTTTTAAAAGAACCTAAAGAGGATACCGCAGGAACTTGAGGCTCTGGAAATGGCAAATTAAATGCCGAGCGGACCATGTCTGTCAAAGACTGGACCCACAGACTCTCCGTCTGGGAGGCTGAAAACGATTCTTCCGTGGTAGATCCTTCCTCTAGGTTCTGTCCCTTTTGGCGATGGGGATCCAGTCCGCTTTTTGCCAGAAAAAGAGCCAGCGATCATAGCTGTTAACTTTTTTCTCTAGCCCCCCTAGGGTGACGGCTAGCATCTCCTCTGTGATACCACAGGGTTGGGCCGACCTGGGCCAGCCTCAGCACCAGACCCCCTTAATGGCTTATCCAGGGTGACCCCTATAGGAATAACCTGTGGGGAAAGTATTGGCATATCATCAGAACCAGAGGAGGAACCCCTTTGTCTTTGCCTTTTCTTTTTTTTTTTTTTTTGTGTTTTGATCCTGAACCCTTGGAAGCCATAATACAAAACCGAGGGACTCCGCTTACAACAACAGACTGTTATAGCCAGGAGTACAAAAAAAAATAAGGTTTAGGGGACAATAGGATCACTAATGCCCAAAAACGGTGGGGCTCAGTATGTTTTCCTTTATAATATTATTCACAACATACAGCCCCACCCCCAACATGTTTGCCAGCATTCAACCTGTTGCCAAGGGGATTTTGGCTTAACAAAAAGTATTGGAGCGGACTCCAGCATGTAGTACCCCTTCTCGCCACCGGGAGTCACTGTGCTGCCAGCTCTACTTCCTCTCTCTCCAGCTCAGCTTTGAACTGAGCTAAGAACGCGCCTGCTGTGTATAACAGCAATTGAAGGCACGCCCACTCTACACTGCAGTCACGCTCCCCGCCCCCCCCCCCCCCTTCCCGAACGGCGCGAAAATTTTCTATATGCATGCGCGCGTGCGCGACTGTCGGGGGGGGGGGAGAGCCCAGGAGGAGACGCACTCTGGAGCCCAGGAATGCAGGTTGGAGGACGCATCAGGCGGCAGATTTTGAATCCCGGCAAGGTAAGGCTAAAACAGGCCCCTAAGGAGTCCCTTTAGCCTAGAGACAGATCTGTTTTTTTTTTTTTTCTTTTAAAAAGATCTTCAACCAGCGAGCAGCAGGTAGCTAGCAAACATACATAGATAGGTAGGGGGATCAAGTGATGGGGGGAAACATTTCAGGGCATCCTGTCCATCAGACATAGTGACCATGGTGCCAATGCAGAGCATACTCAGGCTACCCCCCTTAAGATCTCCCCTGGAGAGCCTGCTGTCGAACTAAGTCCCGCAGGCTCCCCTCTTACCTGCTCCATGCCGCAGGACGTTTTGCAAAACGGTCCAATCTTCTCCCATCTCCGTGGGTAGCGTAGTAGACCTTCAGGCCCTGGGGTCCTATGAAGGTACCCACTGTCCTGGACCTATATAGCACCCTGGCAAACAGGAACTTATGGTCTTTACGAACTCCAAGTCCTGGGCCCAGGGTCCAGCCCTCCAAAGAGGAGCATTATAGGCAAAACCCCACGGTTTGGGGCCCGGGTACTGTCCACTTTGGCACTGAGGCTCCTTGGACAGATCCGGTTAGCCCGCCCTTAATCCCAAGGATGTGGAGCAAAGCTATTCCGTGACCAACACCTAAGACACTGGCGAAAAAACTGAGGGACTCCCTCTAGGGGAGGGGGTTATATAGGGAGGGACTTCCTGTTTGTTTGAGATTGCCAGTGTCCACACCTGAAGGTACTCCATATAACCCATATAGTAATGAATATGCCGCTCTGTGTCCCGTGATGTACGAGAAAGAAATACAGTTTATGATCTGTGTATCTCTCTATTGTCATAAACTAATGAACACTAACTAACACTAACTATCCATTTCACCCTAACACCAACCAACCAGTAACCCAAACAATAATCTTCACTGTAGCCATAACACTTGACTCATGCAAGACAAAACCAGAGAATTTCCCAGCTCAACTCACCAACCAGTCTGCTTACCCACCAAATTAACCTGTCTAACAGTATGCCTTAAAAACAGGTGTTTAGTTAGCACACATTTAGGGTCCTTTCACACGTCCGTTTTTTACAAGTCCCTTTACGGACTTGTAATGCATCCCTATGGGATCGCGTCCGTTAGTGGATGATGCATCTGCTAACGTCCGCAAAGACCCGCGTCTGCAAAGATCCGTTTTTTCGAACGGAAGAAAACCTTATTTTTCTTCCGTCTGGCGAATCGGATCGGATGAATACGGACAGACGGTCCGTATTCATCTGATTCCCCATATGGGGAGAGCGGAGGAAAGACAGGGCGGTCTCTGCACAGTGTGCGGGGACCGCCCTGTCCGCCGACAGCTCAGCGGAGATTTACGGATGATCCCTGCTGAGCCGACGGACACACACGGAGCGCATCAAAAACTGTCCGCTCCGTGTGAAAGGTCCCTTAAAAACGCATGCGTAAGCTGTAAGGCCGCTTCATGGCACCCTGTATTACTTGCAGTCTTAAGTCTGGGTTCACATTGCTGCGGGTTAGAAATCATGCTGAAATGGCACAATTTCAACCCGGCAAAGCTGTCCTACTGCGGGGGCGATTTGACAGACATCTGTGCAGGTTCCCACAAATAGAGCTTTCTTTTGGTGGTGTTTGATCACCCCTGCAGTGTTTATTTTTTGCTCTATAAACAAAAAAAGCCGACAATTTTGAAAAAAAAAATCTGCTATAAAACATACCCAATAAAATGTTTTAAAAAATATAATTTATTCATCAATTTAGGCCAATATGTATCATGCTACATATTTTTGGTAAAAAAAAATCCCGATAAGTACATTGCTTGATTTGCACCAAAGTATAGCATCTACAAACTATAGGATATTTTTATGGAGTTTTTATTTATTTTAATTTACTGGTAATGGCGGCGATCAGCGATTTTTGGCGGGACTACAACATTGCGGTGGACAAATAGGACACCTAACTGACACTTTTGGCACTTTTTTGGGGACCAGTGACACTAATACAGTGATCAGTGCTAAAAAAAAAAAAATACACTCTCACTGTGCTAATGACACTGCCAGGGAAGGGGTTAACATCAGAGGTGATCAAAGGGTTTAATGTGTGCTCCTAGGGAGTGCTTTCTAACTGTGTGGATGATGGCTTAACTGGAGGAAGACACAGATTCATGCTCCTGATTAGCAAGAACACAATATCTCCATCTTCTTCTCTGATGGAACGGCAATCTGCCTTGTTTACATAGGCAGACCACCATTCTGTCTCTCATGTCAACTATCGGCGGGTTCCCTAGGACATTGCATCCGCCAGACACATTGATTGGCTCCGGCTGTGTCCAATCACAGCAGAAGCGGGTTGCTGGCGGCACCCCAGACCATGTGCACGAAATCGCCTACAGGTACGTGATTTTGCGCAGTAGAGCCGTCCTACCGCAGTATATTTGCGTGGGGAGGGTAATACAGGGTACCGTGAAGAGGCCTTGCAGCTTAAACTTGCGTTTGCAAATGTGTTTTAACGCAAACTGTTAGACAGGTGAATTTGGTTGGTAAGCAGACTGGTTGGTGAGTTGAGCTGAGATTTTCTCTGGTTTTGTTTTGCATGTTCTGCCCTTCCATGTGCTCCTTGCTGTGAAGGGCAGTTATAGGTGGGGGCAGGGGCCATTTTGTTTGATAACACTGACTCAATCTGCAACTCTAATGCCGTGTACACATGATCACTTTTTGTGATGAAAAAAAACGACGTTTTAAAAAACGTCATTTAAAATGATCGTGTGTGGGCAAAACGTTGTTTTATGTCTTCAAAAAAACGACCAAAAAAAAATTCCAACATGCTTGAATTTTTTGTGTCGTTTTTCAAAATGTCGTTTTTTGTGTCATAAAAAGTGACCGTGTGTGGGCAAAACGACGTTTAAAACAAAGTTTTTAAACCCGCGCATGCTTAGAAGCAAGTGCCGTCGAAAGTGTCTTACGTAACCGCGCTTTGCAAGAGCATTGTGGAAAAACGATGGTGTGTATGCAATGTCGTTTTTGAAAATGAAGTTTGAAAAACGTCGTTTTGTTTCGTCAGATAAAATGATTTTTTTTTTCATTACAAAAAGTGATCGTGTGTACGCGACATAAGGCCTCGTACACACAACTAAGGAACTCGTCGGAAAAGACACATCGTTTTCCTCGACGAGTTCCTTGTTAGGCTTGTCGAGAAACTTGACAAGCTGTCTTTGCGTACACTCAGTCAAGACCAAATCTCCTCGTTCTCAAACTCGGTGACTTCAACACATACAACGGCAGGGGCTGCTTTTGCTAATCTCATGTTACTGCGTGTTAGGAAAAAGTTTGGTAAGTGACAGCGTGACAAATGTGCTATCTCCATTACAAATACAACTTTTACCGAAGGTGCGCGGGTTTCTAAGCATACACACCAACGTGTTTCTCATGGAAAACCAGCCCGACGAGGAACACGACGACTCCCGTCGAAAAACGGGAACGTGTTTTCTTTTTTCCTCGTCGAGTTCCTCGACAGTTTACTCGATGAAAAGCATACACATTTCCTTGGCAAAAAAGCTCTCCCACCAAGTTTCTTGATGGATTCTGTCAAGGAAACCGGTCGTGTGTACGCGGCCTAACACTAACTCTTCCTGTAACCCTTACTCTCTCTGTAGCACAAAAAATTAACCCTCTCTGTAACCCCATTACTAACCCTCCCTGTAACCCAACACAAACTCACTCTGCAACTCTAACACAAACTCTTCCTGTAACCTAAAAACCAACCCTACCTGTAACCTTAACACTAGCTTTACCTGAATCTCTAATACTAACTCTTCCTGTAGCACAAACCTTACCAATAACACAAACACTTTCTTTAATCCTAAGGCCTCTTGCAAATGGGACAGTCTAGCTCCAGTGCATCCCTCACAGTTTCAGTGTGCCCAAATGGGACAGGTGCATTATCCAGTCCTGTTGCCTACAGCTTGTCAAAGTCTATAGTAGGCTGTGGCTGGATGGGGCTGAACACCTTACTGAGTGGTATCTCGATGGATCGACTTGGGTACAATCGGCCTGCCCATAGATGGTTTGAATCTTGCTGGTTCAGCAGGGACCTAAAACCATCTATAGCTGGCTTAACCCTGCAGTGACAGGCTTTTTTTTTTTTTTTTAAGGAAAGGCTTGTAAAAACTCCTCCAGAGGAGGAAGAGGAAGCAGAAGAAGGTCCAGAATCCTGGCAGGAACTGTTGGACTCTGTGAAGGAAAACATGGAACAAAATGGAGGTATTCGCCTCTGCTACTTTTAAAGTGGTTGTTCACCTTTGAAAAAATAAATGTATTTGTAACATGAATACACTGCAGCTACTCGTTTAATTATATTAAATCTAGTCCAAATTCTGTCTGGCTATTGTAATCAGCCTTTGAATGTATTGGCAACTATGAACAAAAACTTGGTGTCACTTAGGCCCCCCCCCCCCGGCAATAATAATCCTGTGATTAACATCAGCGTGCATAGGAAGTATGGATGTGGATGGTGCTTTGTATGTCTGTTTGTAGTAGTAAGTGATCTTTACATAGAGAGCCTTTGATGTCAGGTTCCCACTTACCACTCCTCAAAAGCAGTTTGTTGACTGTGATTCCAAATCCGGACAAACCAATAAATGTGAAAACATATCTGCAATAATTATGTGGGTAGGGTAGTTTCATCAGTGTGAATAACTTGGTTTTAACTTTTTTTTATTAAAGTAGTACATTTCCAACTCAAATTCAGACGGTTATGGCTTTTCTGCACTGCAAATTATAATTTCACAATAAAGTCTTGTTGCCAAAATACATAAGCAGAGGTTATGTTCGGTAAAAATCACATCACAACAATCAGTAGGTCCAAAGGTACAGGCAGCCATATATGCAAATCTCAATTATTCTTTTTAGCTATTCTCCCCTTTGTCTTTTACATTTCCCTATTGGCCATATATTGTAATAGTGGCCTCGCTGTGACAATTATGGAGGCTTTGGAAGAGGGAGTGGAGAGTGCCAAGCTTAACTTGTAAAGGACAATGTGAGATTTGTACATAACTTTAGATGCCTATGTTGTATGGATTTACTGATAAATTTGACATAGAGTCTTTACCAAACCAACATCCTCTGCAAAGAGATCAGCTACAGGAAGCCTACAGACAATAATGGTGACTAATCTTTGGCCTGCAGAAAGCATTTTTTTGGGCACAGCAGCCACAGTACAGATTCTCTTTAAAGTATAACTAAAGGCAATACTTTTTCTTTAGTTTTAGATAATTTGGGGAGGAATTAGAACACCTGTTTTATTGCTGTCTATGCCCCCATCTGTTTATTGCTGTATGTGCCTCCAATAGCACCCTATTTGTCATGTTTACCATTATAATTGATTGTGAAAGTAAAAGAAGTTCCTAAATTTCAGGTTTTCTCCGGAAAAGTAATAGAGGGGAAATCTTCGAATGGAGACACTAGTTCTGGTGGCCAAGGAATTGCCCTAAATTGCAGGGATTTTTCTAATTTCCTGTTTTGGCTATGTGACAGGAAATGAAGATAAATCAGCCCAATGGGGCACTGATGACAAAAAATAAACCAACAGGGATTATAATCCTCCCTTACTCTATCCAAAAAGTTTTGCCTATAGCTCTACTTTAAATGACTGTTTGGTAACCAATTTCAACAAGCTTTTAATGGCCTAATCAACCTAACCAAAGCAACCTACTGTCAGGTTTTTATAGAAACCATGGAACAGGTCCCTGGTCATAGTTTAGTTTGGTCTTTTTTGCAGTGGATGGTGACTCGTCCTAAAAAAGGGCAAAATAAGAACTGTATTTGATGTCTTGTGAGGGATGTTTTTCTTTATTTTTTCCACAGTCAAATTGACTTGATAAATGAGTCTTCCTGATCTGCAATATTCATACCCAAGTCTGGGTCATTCTGGTGTAAAAAAAATCTGTGACCAGTTGCATAAAATTAGAGGGAGCTCTTCATCTTCTTTATACCTATACAGTGGGGATCGAAAGATTGGGCACCCCAGGAAAGATAGAAAAATATCCAAAAGGCATCAAATTACAGATTAGACATTTTTATAATATGTAAAAAAAATAGATTTTATTTCCATCATTTACACTTTCAAAATTACAGAAAACAAAAAAATGGCGTCTGCAAATGTTTGGGCACCCTGCAGAATTTATAGCATGCACCTGTTCCCTTTGCAAAGCTCAGACCTGCCAGTGTCATGGATTGTTCTCAATCATCGTCTGGGAAGACCAGGTGATGTCAATCTCAAAGGTTTTAAATGCCCAGACTCGTCTAACCTTGCCCCAACAATCGGCACCATCGGATCTTCTAAGCAGTTGTCTATAATACTGAAACTGAGAATAGTTGACACTCACAAAGCTGGAGAAGGCTATAAGAAGATAGCAAAGCATTTTTAGATGTCAATATCCTCTGTTTGGAATGTAATTAAGAAATGGCAGTCATCAGGAACAGTGGAAATTAAAGCAAGATCTGGAAGACCAAGAAAACTATTAGACAGAACAGCTCGCAGGATTGTGAGAAAAGCAATTGAAAACCCACATTTGACTGCACGGTCCCTCCAGAAAGATCTGGCAGACACTGGAAATGTGGTACACTATTCCATTATAAAGAGATACTTGTACAAATATGGTCTTCATGGAAGAGTCATCAGAAGAAAACATCTTCTTCTACGTCCTCGCCACAAAAATCAGCGTTTGAACTTTGCAAATGAACATATAGACAAGCCTGATGCATTTTGGAAACAAGTTCTGTGGACCGATGAGGTTAAAATAGAACTTTTTGGCCAGAATGAGCAAAGGTAGTTTGGAGAAGAAAGGGCACAGAATTTAATGAAAAGAACCTCTATCCATCTGTTAAGCATGGGGGTGGATCAATTATGCGTTGCAGTGGCACAGGGAACATTTCACGAGTAGAAGGAATTCAAGGATTCAATAAAATTTCAGCAAATTTTGGTTGATAACTTGATGCCATCTGTGAAAAAGCTGAGGTTAAAGAGAGGATGGCTTCTACAAATGGATAATGTTACTAAACACACCCCAAAATCCGTGGGGGATTACATCAAGAGGCGTAAACTGAAGGTTTTGCCATGGCCTTCACAATCTCCTGACCTCAACATAATTGAAAATCTATGGATAGACCTTAAAAGCGCAGTGCATGACAGACAGCCCAGAAATCTCAAAGTCCTGGAAGACTTTTGTAAGAAAGAATGGGCAAAGATACCTCAAACAAGAATTAAAAGACTCTTGGCTGGCTACAAAAAGCGTTCAGGCTGTGATACTTGCCAAAGGGGACAGTACAAGATATTAACTCTGCAGGGTGCCCAAACTTTTACAGACACCATTTTTTTTTATTTTCTGTCATTTTGAAAGTGTAAATGATGGAAATAAAATCCAACTTTTTTTGACATATTATAAGAATGTCTAATCTGTAATTTGATGCCTTTTGGAGATTTTTCCATCTTTCTTTGGCTTCATTATGCACATTAATACAAATTTTTACCTGGGGTGCCCAAACTTTTGATCCCCACTTTAGGTGTTTCCAGTCAAGAGTTCCGGTAATGCTACAGCAGGTGAAGCAATTTTAGATAATTGTGCACTTCCATCCTTTTGGCAATAGTTTGGGGAAGGCCCTTTTCTGTATTGCAATAACTGTGCCTTTATTTACAAATTTAGCTTCGTAAAGAAATGATGTGACCAGTATGGTGTGGAGGAACACAAGTGGTCTGCACACATCTCTTTATGAATGGACTAGGACATTGATTACAAACCAGATCTTCTTATCAGTACTTGACCTCATAAATGGCACAGATGCCTACAGACACACTCCAGACTCTCTGGGAAGGCCTTCTCGGAAGATTAGACGCCTCCATAGTTCCAAATGAGGGGAGAAAGGGAAGGGCAACTCCATATTAATGGCCATTGTTTTGGAATTGGATATCCAGCAAACTTATAAACAGTGGGTATAGAAAATAATCACCCCCTTTAAAAGAATCACATTTAGCTTTGCAGCCTGAAATGAAAACAGATATTGTTTTATCCAGCTGTATTTACTAGTGCAACTTATAACATCTAAGTGAAAGATATAACACAAAAAAAATAAAAATAAAACATTAAAAAAACAGAATCACTGTGTTTGAAAAAGGATCACCCCTGTTAGGTCAGTATTTTGTAGAACTGCCTTTTGCTTTAGGTACAGCCTTTAGTCTGTTGGGATTTTGAACATCTAGGCCCGGATTCACATAGCACTTACACCGACGTATATCGATATATGCCGCGTAAGTGTTAGTATGCGCCGTCGTATCTATGCACCGTACAAATAGAACTAAGATATGCCAAAAGACTTCATCCGACCGACGTAACTTGCCCATGACGGCGTATAGTGGGCGCATAGTTACGCTGGACGCATTTGGTACTCCCATTGTTTGGTGATGCAAATGAGGGAGATACGCCGATTCACGAACGTACTTGCGCCCGACACATGTTTTAAGCGGTTTGCGTATGGGTTACGTCCGGCGTAAAGTTATTCCTCATATAGGAGGCCCAACTCATGCAAAGGTATGGACAAGGGGAACAGCTGTCGTATTTTACGTAGTACTACGTGAATAGGGCTGGGCGTAGGTAACGCTCACGTCGTAGGCAGTGATTCGACGTATCTTAGGCAGTTATTTTGATGTCGGTTGTACGCATGCGTACAGGGATACGTCCAAGTTACTCTTTTTTGCAGAACTACTCAAGTTTTGTGGACTGCAGTCTTCAAGTCATTCCAGAGATTTTCAATGGGGTTTAAGCCTGGGCTCTGACAGAGCCATGCATGGACATTCACCCTTTTCTCCTTTAACCACTGTGTGGTCATTTTTGCTGTGTTCTTTGGGTCATTGTCATGTTGGAAGGTTAACCTTCTTCCAATTGACAACTTTCTGGCAGAGGACAGCAGATTTTCCTCAAGAATTTGATGGTATTTTTCTCCATCCATTCTTCTTCTATCCTGACAAGTAGAAGAAACACCCCATAACAGGATATTACCTCCCCCATAACAGGATATTACCACCTTTGTGCTTTACTGTAGAAATTGTATTATTTGGCCAAATAATTCATTTTTAGTCTCATTTGACCATAACACCCTTTTCCATGTGGCCTCAGAATCTTCAAGGTGCATTTAAGGTACCAGATGAGACAAAAATGTAATTACCGTATTTGGACAATTTTTTTTTCTGGCATGTTGGTGTTATATCTTTCACTTGGATGTTATAAGTTGCACTAGTAAATGCAGCTAGATAAAACAAAAACTGTGCCTGTCTTCATTTTATATCTTAATAGTGATCAGTAATGAGCAAAAAAACGGGGCACACTGTCCCAAAACAGACCAATCAAGCGCTTTTGGAATATTCAGCCAACAAAATCTAAAATCTATTTAAATTGTCACTTATCAGTGGTAAGCTGCTACCTAAAAATACCTAAATGGTATCAAGAATATCAACATGGGGTAAATTACTAAAAATATAAAGCCGTGCTTAAAAATACTTAGCATCCACCAGGCAGCGCTAGTATATATGTCTAATATAACATATATGTAAAAGAATTAATGACCTGGTTTAATCTATGTAATCTACAAATCTCTATAGAGGAAAAATCAAACAAGGTAAAACAATAATAATAAATAGTCCGATTAATCCCAAGGAGGAAAAAGACATATGATCTTGTAGTTGCCAGAAGATCCACCACCAATCGTGTGCAGAGAAAGGAGGGGGGGTGTGGATAGCAGCCCCCTCTAAAGAAAGCCTCTTACCAGCAACCAGATAAACAAAAGCCCATAAGATAGCAGGATCCAAGGCGATCTCCTGATATACCTCCTCACTCCAAACGAGTAAATGCCCAATGTTCAGCAGATGTAAACAAAAAGAGCGGACATAGTGTAATACTGTTTCAACTTTTAATTAATCTCTGTGTATAGATAATCCATATAGATGTACACTTACAAATTTTCAGATCAAAACCGGCATGTAGTCACATTCATTGCGGACTTATTGGATCAAATGGACGGCGTCTCTCACCGCTCTGTATTAGGCAGGGGGGTGGGTACAATCCTCTCCACGGATCCTGGCGTCCTTCACTCACGTTACTGGGTTCCGCCCTGACTAGTTTCGTCATTCGACATCATCGAACATTTACCTTGTTTGATTTTTCCTCTATAGAGATTTGTAGATTACATAGATTAAACCAGGTCATTAATTATTTTACATATATGTTATATTAGACATATATACTAGCGCTGCCTGGTGGATGCTAAGTATTTTTAAGCACGACTGTCTTCATTTTAGTCTGCATTTCAGGGGGGTAAATCTTTTCTATATCCACTATAGGTGTCCACAAACGTTTGGCCATATATTGTATATATTTGTCTCATGACATTTCTGAATGCAGGGCGTCTGGATGACAGCTACGTGATCAGGTTCATGAAGGAGAAACTAAAGTCTATGCCTTGTCAGAACCAGGGCTATGTCCTAGATGGATATCCAAAGACCTACGAACAAGCAAAGGAGCTTTTCAACTGTACGTAAGATTGCCTCCCTTGTATCAAACATTCTTGTAAGTGCTTTTTGTACATGTACAAGATGAGATTTCGAATATGTTTTTTGTTTCTGGGTTTTTAGCGGAAGAAGGAGAAGAAGAGGAAGAGAGTAGGAGTAAAGCTCCACGTTTTGATAAAACCATCACTCCAGGTGAGTAAAAGTGGAGACCTGTAAGAGCAGTTTTATTTACTAAGACTTGTAAAGACATGCTTTCTGTGATTCTCCCATGAACATGGGACATGTTTCACACATGCAGGGCTAAGCAACTGGTTAACTTTACTATTCAGATTTACCAAAAAATCCAAAATAAACAGGAAATAGTTACATTTTAAATATGTTTGCCCAGATCTCTTGGGAAAGAGCTATACAAAAAAACAAAAAATATGGATCGGACACCTTCAACGGCAACTACAAATATATTTATTTTATATTTTAAATCATTAAAAATGTATGAAAATCACCCAATCCTCACAATGTCCACTTTGGCATTTTCAAAGGAGGACTTTTATACCAGCAAGTCCAGCCTACAATCTCAAAGGAATTCAGATTTGTTTTATGCCTAGTGCCCACAATACCGTACATAGTGGTCTCCTCCTGGTCTCTTGCATCAAAAAGGTGGAGGAGCCTGGGTCATTCACACTGGAACACATACATTTTAAATGAGTTCCTCCTAACCCCATGTGATATCGCTAGTCCAATCGCCAGACCTTATTTTCAGGCCAAACTGTCCAGCAAAATTTACAGCAGCATGGTTGGTAAAAGCCATACAACACTGTCAGGGGTGCTTACAACACTTTTATTCATATGATTTAATCATTTAAAAAAAAAAATTTGTAAAAAAAAAAAAAGGTAGCTGGAGTTGGGCTTTAACCCTTTTGTGACCAGAGGTCATTGATTGCTAGATACCTGGGCTAAGTGTATCAGCATCTGTATGAGTTGGTTAATGTGACAATACCTCTATTTTTAATTTCTCTACCTCTAAAACTACAATGTTTTAAAGGTCATATGTCCCATTTATTTGGCTAATCGTTTTAATGAATTCCCTGCTCAGATTTTTTTACTTGACAAATGGAAAAAAATTTGTATGCATGCATTTGTTACTTTAACATAATAATCTTTTTATAAAAGGTTGTAAATGTATTAATTTTATTAAATATTTTTCATGTGTGCTTTTACTTTTTTTGTTCCAATACAATTTTTTTTACAAATTTAAAGTATCATACAGAAGTTTATACTTTAAACAATTTTCAGAAAGTTATCAGAACAAGGATGCATTTTCCAGTACTATCAGTGACCCTGACCAGTTAAACGTAGAAAAACTATATCAAATAAGTTTTAGACCCAGCAAGCCAGCTGTACTCATTAGCATGACCATTTGTCTAAGGCTATAAGCCCATATATCTCAGCAACTAGGCACCAAGAAACATCAACAGATAATAATAATAAGTATCAATTAACAGTACATTAAGCTGGTGATCACCCATAGCTCCAGAATATGTGAGATATAAAAGCAATGTCAACTAGGACCGGTCCCGGTACCTCAAATCATGTAATCTCGATCTTGCAAACATATAACTATTGGGGAGACCTTACGGTCCCCAAGCAGCATCCAACAACATTATTTTTTTTAAACATATTTTTATTGAATTTTTTTACAAAAACCAACAGTACAACACATACAGAAACAAAACTTAACAACACAGAACATACATCGGCAACAGTTTGCTCCTTAATCGCTGTATACCCTTATCAACAGCATACTTATAAAGAAATCAAAAATCAGAGTAGCAAAGTACATACAACAAAGTATAAAGATAATGTTACCACTTTGTGGAACTGCATGGTAAGGTCACTTCTAGCAAAGGGAGACTGCTCCACTAACACCCCTTTCTACGGCTGTATAGGAGATAGTATGATTATTGGAGCCTCTGGGATAGAATGCATAAACATTGGGATATAAGGTACCATCATCCTGAAAATCTGAATATAGATAATAGGGTCTAAGTTCCCCGGACCAAAGAACCCAAAGCGAGCGAGGGGCCAGTAGGACTATTACGGTACTGATAGGAAAAATTACAATATCAAATTACAAAAATTATTAAAAGGTAAAGTTTATTAATTACAAAACAATAAAATGACACATAATTAAAACAGTAGTAACCGAGCACAACACCATAAGAAGATCCCTAAAAGGGATGATACAGTGGGTTGGAGGTCGCAGAACTCGACTAGTTTCGTGGCATAGCCACTTCATCAGGAGCATATCTGAAAGTAATCATAGAAAAACAAACAATGAAGATCACAGGGGGGAAAAAGGCAATATAACAAAAAGGGGGACAAAGGGCTCAGTCGCTTACCTAAAAAAGCCCACCGAGCGAAGCACGGCAAGGCTGGCTGGGCGCAGGTCCCATGTGGTGGCCATGGGAGGGCATGTGTATATATGAGAACCTACTTGGCAAATGTATAAGATAAAGTAGGATTTGTATCCAGAGCCATGTAATGAATATGGGACAAATAAAAGAGGTGGTGCAGCACGCGTGGTGGCTGGGTGATAGTGGATGCAATAAGGTGAATGGTGTTGGGTGATAAGTGAGGAAGATAGACAATGAAGGGGGGGGGGGTTGTGGAGGAGACGGAAACCAAGGAAAGGTACAGGGAGGGGCGCAAGAGAGGGGGGAGGGAAAAGAGGGGGATGGAAAGGTAAGGGGGGGAAAACAAGAGGGGGGGAAGGTACAGGGAAGGAGAAAGGAAAACCGGGGGGGGGAGGAGGGAGGAGAAAGGAAGGAAGGGAAGGGAGGATAGGGAAGGGAGGGGGAAGGGGGGGTTTGGAGAGGGAGGAAACGGGAAGTAAAAGGGAGGGAATGGGAATGGGAAAGATTGCGATATTTTTACCTTTACACAACCTTTACCTTTATTAATCTCTTTCCACTAGGCGACACTGTTCAGCGCCAGTACCCTGACGCTCCTCTGGGACCACTATCGATCCCCCTCCTAATCAACCACATAACCTGTCGCGCATATATATGTTTCTACACAGTTTTCAGCCGGGTTCCTTTATCCAGGACCCCAGTATGTATTATTCAATTATCATTTTTTGTTCATTTATTTACACTTCCCCTTGCTCAGTTGCACACTCCCCCTCACTATCCTCCCCCCCTCTTCTCCCACTCCCATCCCTTCCCACGTTTCCACTCCCTCCACCTCCCCTATTCCTGTCCTCCCCTCCCCCTCCCCTCCCTCCCTACCACCCTTCCCTTTTCTTGACCCCCCCCCTTTTCCTCGCCTCTTTTCCCATTCCCTCCCTTTCCTTCCCGTTTCCTCCCTCTCCAAACCCCCCCTTCCCCCCCCCCTTCCCTATCCTCCCTTCCCTTCCTTCCTTTCTCCTCCCTCCTCCCCCCCCGGTTTTCCTTTCTCCTTCCCTGTACCTTCCCCCCCTCTTGTTTTCCCCCCTTACCTTTCCATCCCCCTCTTTTCCCTCCCCCCTCTCTTGCGCCCCTCCCTGTACCTTTCCTTGGTTTCCGTCTCCTCCACAACCCCCCCCCCCCTTCATTGTCTATCTTCCTCACTTATCACCCAACACCATTCACCTTATTGCATCCACTATCACCCAGCCACCACGCGTGCTGCACCACCTCTTTTATTTGTCCCATATTCATTACATGGCTCTGGATACTAATCCTACTTTATCTTATACATTTGCCAAGTAGGTTCTCATATATACACATGCCCTCCCATGGCCACCACATGGGACCTGCGCCCAGCCAGCCTTGCCGTGCTTCGCTCGGTGGGCTTTTTTAGGTAAGCGACTGAGCCCTTTGTCCCCCTTTTTGTTATATTGCCTTTTTCCCCCCTGTGATCTTCATTGTTTGTTTTTCTATGATTACTTTCAGATATGCTCCTGATGAAGTGGCTATGCCACGAAACTAGTCGAGTTTCTGCGACCTCCAACCCACTGTATCATCCCTTTTAGGGATCTTCTTATGGTGTTGTGCTCGGTTACTACTGTTTTAATTATGTGTCATTTTATTGTTTTGTAATTAATAAACTTTACCTTTTAATAATTTTTGTAATTTGATATTGTAATTTTTCCTATCAGTTCCGTAATAGTCCTACTGGCCCCTGGCTCGCTTTGGGTTCTTTGGTCCGGGGAACTTAGACCCAATTATCTATATTATGTATAGGAGATAGGGTCAGGGGACTAGCCAGCCACCTGCCCCAGATCTTATCAAAGGACTCATTTCTTTTCCGAATTTCAAAAGTGAGCTTATAGAGCAGGAGGGCGTCATTGACTAGTTTCAACCATAGGCCCCTAGTCGGGGTCGCCGCTCCCTTCCAGGTCAACAGGATAGATTTCTTAGCATAGAAATATAGGATTCAAAGCAATTTTTTGACCCGGGAGGGAACCGCAAGGTCACCAAAAACCCCCAACAGACAGTTTTTAGGGTCCAGTATATTGGGGAGTCCCAAGGCAGAAGAGAGGAAGGATCCTATATCTCTCCAAAAGTCTCGTACAACTGGGCATTCCCAAAAGCAGTGGAAAAAAACAGCCACCTGCCCACATCCGTGGAAACAATCCGCCGAGACTAGTATGCCCATTCTGTGCATCCTGGCCGGGGTCAAGTGTGATTAACAAAAAATATTTTTATGGTATAACGGAACCAATAACAGGAAACGTAAAAATGTTTAAAAAAAAGTAGGTCCCGTCAGTCCGCGCCTCCCCTCACAAAATGTCTCGGTGTTCAGGGAGTCTGAAGATAAGCAATTCAGGCATTCCACACTTTTTTAAACCTAGCTTGCTTATCTCTTCAAATACTGGTCAGTTTTTCATTAATCATAATCCCGGATATTTTATGTTTCACCAAAGTAACATTGATCACGAGTGATTTCCATGCAGACACTATGGTTATTTTAGCCGCTAAAAGAATGAAAAATAGGAGCGTTCATAGATGCCTGGGGATCTCCTCTTGCAGGTCAGTAAACGGCGCCGCTTTGGCACCTCTGGGTACATTCTGTCCCGTCGCTGAGAAAATCAGGTTGAACATCCTGATCCAGAAGCGTCAGACCTTTGGGCAGGACCACCAGACATGATACATATCACCTTCCTGTCCGCATCCCTGAAAACATAGGGGTGAGGAAGCAGGATATCATTTTGACAGCCTTGTTGGGACAAAGTACCAGCGCGATAGCACTTTGGAATTTGTCTTCACCAAGGAAGTGTTAAGTATGCCCTTGTGCACCATGGTCGACCATTTTGTCCACTCCTTCTCCTGGACTGTTTCTCCTAGGTCCGATTCCCATGCCGTTTGGTAGGAAGGTTTGTAACTACCCTGATTGCTGAACAGGGCATATAACTTTGTAATCCCTCTCCGTGGTTCAGGCCATGTGTGCTTTTACTTTAATAGGTTTCTATGCAGAGCTGCACCAGATTTTGCAATGGAGAAAGGGAGTGAAAAAAATAGGGGCTCTACTGACGGGTAACAAAACTGTGTTAAAGGGAGAACTCGGGAAAAACAAAAATTGCAATGATAATGCTAGTGATAAACTGTATCATATAAATATATATTTTTTGCCCATATTTCCACTTTAAAGTGAACTTGTTGCTTTGCCCTGTATGGACATAGAAACATTTTAAACAGAAAAACTCTTCTAGCTAATATAATTCCAGGTAAAATAATTGCACAATGAATACAGAAGATGTTAGTGGATTACAAATGATTAAATCATTTATAAGTGAGCTTTGCTTGATATATTTTCTCTGTTTATAGGATATGTTATATCTTTGGATGCATCTGAGGAATTCCTTAAAAACCGCGTGATCAACCTGCCAGAAAGCATAGTTGCCGGAACGCATTACACACAGGAGCGGTTCCTTAGGGCTCTTGCTATGTTCCGAGAATTGAACACTGAAGACGAGACTGTTCTCAACTATTTTGATGAGGCTGAAATCCATCCATTGCATATTGGTATGTTGTACAAGGGTTCCCAAAATGTTTTGGGCTGCTGACCACTTGCCTCCCAGGCCACATCCCTATACATATGTAAGGATTGTGTGTGGTCCTGACTTTTTTTTATTAGAGTGAAAGTTAAAGTGATATTAAAGCCTTGTGTTTTTTTTTTTTAAACAAACATGTCATACTTACCTGCTCTGTGCAGTGGTTTTGCATAGAGCAGCTCAGATCCTCCTCTTCTTGGGGAAAGAGAGTCACCGCTGCAGGTTGGTCTAGTTTGTAATTATCCTCTTCTCAGAAGCCACAGGTGCTGGCAATGCGTATAGCAAATAAATAAATGAGAGGATGTTTCTGCACAGCCGCACTCCAAAAAATATTGCCTTTTATTGGTAAAAAAGGATCAAAAACTACAAGCCACAGCAAAAACTGAACACACAGTTGACACGTTTCACAATAATACACTAATTCATGAGCTATGATTAAGCACTTTCATTTTTTATTTCTTCCTTCCTGCCGGGTGCTTCCACAGTAAGCAGCTTGCTCTGGGGGCACCCAAGAAGGCGTGCTCCCAACCTGCGGCTCTGTGTTTCAATTCACACGTGGAGATGCGGCTTGGCCACAACCCCTCCATCTCCTGATTGGCTCACGGGCTGTGAGAGCCAATGGCGACCGCTGCTGCCAAAAACCAATCAAGAGTGCGAGTTCCTGGAGAGACAAGGCTCTCGTGGACATTGATGGATTGAAAGGGGGCTTAGGTAAGCACTTGGGGGGGGCGCTGCTGCAGAGAGAATGTTTTTTACCTTCATGCATAGAATGCATGAAGGTAAAGAACCTTGTGCCTTTACATCCACCTTAAAACCAATATGGAGATAATAGTAATCACAGCCATAGCACAACACCACCTGCAGGCTGTTTTACTCTTGACCACCAGTACTACTCAACCACATCTTTAGATAAACCACAGACTTGCATTCAGTCTTGCAGAGTTGTATAGGCTCCACTCCTGTACTGAAATTGCTTACTCTTTTACTGCACACTGTGAGCTTCTCAAACTATACATTATAAGCTGCAGTAGATAAAGCCTGCTTAATTTCCTGGCTGGAGGACATCCAGCACCATTTAGTACTTTCCACCTCAGCCTGACAATCCCTGGCCTGCCTCTTTCATATATTGGAATTTATTTATTTTATTCATAGAAGCTTAGCATCACATGTGGGCATTGCCTAGGAACAGTCTAAATCCAAGAGCCAGCCCACTGCTTACATCAGGGCTTTTTAGAGGCTATGTATAGCACCCTACTGACCCCTTCCAGCAGCATTGTATAGGGAAACACTTAGACCCATCCTGATATCACTGAGTCTAAAATAATGTATGTAATGAAATCGGAATGGTTTTATTTAAACCTTTCAGTAACATATTGATATGGAGGAAAGGAGGAACCAGGGAAGGCAAAATAAATTAAACTTCAGCTTTCATATATTAGGTAAATATATTGTACAAAACTGAAGAAAACTTGTAATGCTTACAAAACAAGAGCTGGCCTCACCTGTTTCTGTCCTATGAGCTTTTTCTGCTGCTCTTATTTTATCTCCCCTTCTCCAATGTGTACCTCCAAATTTCAGAAGGCACAATTTCTCCATTCCTGAAGACCCACGGAGTGTTTTAACACTCAACCTGGACTTCAGGAGGTGTCAGCTAATGTGTGTCCAGAGTGATGCACTCATCCCCCATAGAGCCAGTTTTATCTGGATGAGAAAGAATCACCCTCTATGCATACTGAATGCCACAAGGACTCAGGAATTGCAGATAACAGTGTACTATTAGTTGTGTGTTGCTTTCTATGTGTGAATGTAGTGTTGTTTTTTAGTGAACAGCACTGACTTGCTGTGGTCCTATTGTATTAGGTGATAATCGGTATTGTATCATCCATGTATACAGAAGTAGTAAGAAGAATGGAAGGGTAGCTGAGACACATATAACGCACAACACCTAGTTCACTGGCTTTGATTGTTTAAGCCAGCATTAGACATACCAAAATTCAGCCGGTTCAGCAGGAACAAACTATGGGCAGGTTATTAAGGTATTTTCTCCCGATCATTACCCGTGACAATAGCTGCCATCAGTAATCATTGTATTTTTCTGATGGGGAAGGTTGTTCGCATTCCCTCCAGCAGAAAGCAATAGTGTTGTGGGAGGGATTCCCCCCTCAACACTGACGAATCAAGCAACTTTCTTTCCTTCTACCTGTAGTTGAAGGAAAGAAAATTGCATAGTCTATGACCTGCCATGCATTTAGGCAAAGCATGCGTGTATTGTTTTAGATAGGCATGATGCCTGCTAAAAGGTAATCACCATTGAGTGGGCATTACTGCAGTGATGTGCTGGCTCCACCTGACTTATCCCTCAAGCTATGAGTAAGCATCACATGATGTGAAACATGTCAGCCACTTTTTTCCTGTTAACCTCATTTTGACTGTATCGCTTTGGTTGTTTTTTGGATTTTATTTGTACAATAAAGACATAGTTTTAAGGAGTGCGGCAGTCCCTGATCTTCTTCTACCCAATGACTTATCCCTCCATTTGAACTACACAATCCCCCATATGCAGCATTTTTTTTAACCCTTATTCTTGGCTTTTTCCCAGAAGTCTTCTTGCTGGTCTTATTACTTCATCCCTAATTTCTCCTTCTTCAGGCATAGCGGGCATTCTTCCAGGACTAAGCGGCACTCGCACAATTACATGTGAGTGCTGACCAGTCCTGCAGTGCTGTGAGCTCTGCCTAGGTAATAACACCACCCCCCATCGTTTAGTGGGGAATATAAAAGACAGGCTGGGCTCACAGGATAAGGGCAGTATGGCAGAGTGTCATTCGGCTCTTAAGAGGACTGCCAGCACTAGACCGAGGGGGGGGGGGGCTTGTTTGGTTTCTCAGGCTCCGGGGTTGCGATGCGCGGCAGCCCGGCTCTCCTCTACCCCCCCCCACTTGCTAGATGGGGGGGGGGTGGGGGGTTGGACTCCTGCGCATCGGTGTCATGCATTTACGCTGTATATACAGTGTCAGTGACATCAATTTGATGTCTTTTCCATCTTTGACCACACACGAGATGGGCGGGGAAGCCACTACTGATGGTTTCACCATACGCAGCTGGGAATTCCCTCCCTGCCTCCCTTGTGCAGTATGGCCAATCAGGCATGATGCTGATGGGGCCCCGCCTGGGATTGGAGGTATATAGCAGCCTTGGAGTAGCAGGTGGTTCATTTGCTTGATTCAACTACAAGGAATCACACACCTGATCCTGCACACAGGTCACCCTTTGCTGGGTGCTCAGCCATCATTTCTTGGTATGTTTCTTTTCCTTTTCTGGCTCTGTTGCTTGCACACTTCTTTATGCAATCCCCTTATGGGAACACATTGCTATACTGCTTCTCTATTTAACTCTTTCTCCATTTCTTCATACACTCGTTTTAGGCACATTATGCACCTATTGGGCACACATAGTAATTTGGATCAGGCCGTGACCACCGTCTCCTGCTCCGGGCACTGTTCTCCGTCTTTGGAGGGTTTCCCCGTCTCAACCCCGGGGGGATGTCATGCATCTGCCCCTCTTCTCCTTGGCAGACACTGGACCGGGTCTCGAGGTTGTAGAGTAAGTCTCCCAACTTTTTCCATCCCTGTCCTTTTCTATTTATTAGGCATTATCATTTATTCTTGTTTATTTTTATTTTCAATGTAAAACGGATAGTAACCAAAAAATATATATGCGCCCTAATGGTTACTGCCGCTGCGCTAAGGAGTAAAAGAGTAAATGCAAGGACGTTCGCAGCAGCTGTATTAAATAAAGATAATGTTGAAAAGGAAGTCTACTGAACTTAATAGTGAAAATAAGTACAAATAGCACAAACAGCGCTAATGTGTAGTGGAACCACACAAGTGAACTAAATAAACAATAAGTGACAGAAAAAATGTAAATGTAGAGACCCGTGGGTGAATTTGAGTTAAAAGGTTAAATAGTTCATAAAGTGTCTGAAAAAAATCTTCTGAATCTCTTCAACGAGCAATCCTCCACCACACCAGTGTAATGAACACTCCTCCACCAATACGAATGGCCACTCACCAGAACTAGTAGCCTTACACTCACGTGTTTGGCATAAAAAGAATGTCATACAATCCTCAAGTCAGTGTTCAGGATTCATATCCAAAAATGTAGAAGTGAGATCCACATACGTGAAAAAAACAAAAAAGTATAATAGTGTGATATTGCTAAAACAATTTATTGACACACCACATGAACCTACAAAGGTTGCACTCACAAAAGTAAACTCCAAAAACAACCGTGATAAATTCCAAATAAACTTCCTTGATGTTCACAGGCTGATAAACTGTGGTTACGGCGGACCCAAAAAGTAAACCAGGTGTTTCTCACCACTTCCCCTTCACTTTAACACCTCCTCCTTGTTGAAAATAGTATCCTCAAACGCTGGTCACTCGCATAGAAAAACACATGCAGGTAATCTCACGTTGGTCTCAAATGATCATACGATCTTTAGTGTAGCCACGCCCCCGACATGTTTCGTCATAGATTTGACTTATTCATGGGATAGGCTACTTACTAGTACATGTCCTTCTTATATATCCTGGTATACACCTAAATTAATTGATTATCACCTGCAGTCCGTGATTCATCCAATCAGAAGTTCAACTGCAGTGTGTCTCCCAATAGGAGCACATACCTCCCCTAATGTAACAGGCCAATCACGCCATGTTTCCAAAAAGGGCGGAAGTGAGATCACGCTTTGGGCACTGTGAGGGCGGAAGTATTCATTACTAACGGCGCCCAGTAATCCAGCTCTGATAATATTAAAACACCTGTCAAACGATTCTAATAACAATAATAACTAACCTGTCTTATGGCACACGGGGAGCCACTCACGCTATATCTGCAGATACGCAGACTATGTGTGCGGCGCCGCGCATATGGTAATTGACCAATGGAAGTGTCAGACTCCCCTTGGACCAATCCCATCTTGTTTCCGCAAGGGCGGAAGTGACGTCAGGCTCTGACCACTGTGAGGGCGGATGTGAGTGCTGAAATGGACATCCTATCACAGGGCTTGATTGATAGTCAAGCCCTGTCACATTACATGCCGCCTCCACCAATAGGTAGTCTGAGCGTGCGATCCCGCGCATAGTAAGGGCGGAAGTGCCGCTACTTACGGCTTCAGTACAGGTTGTTAAACTGAGAGAATAAGGGAAACAACCTCACATAAGTTTAATGTTGTAGCCCATATTTTCCCTCAAAAGATGATTAGTGGCTACAGTGTGTAATAGCTAATGAGGCGGATACACTACTCGCATAGCGATCGTCACCAGTGTTGATCAGCCTTATGAATGCCTAGGAATTACAATACATAAGAGTCAAACTTAAATATACAATATTAGTGAGTACAGACCTCGCTGCATCCAATAAATATTGAAACACTGGTAAACAGTTACTACATAAAGTGATGTTATCATATTGATGAGTAAAAAGCATATTGTTTGTTTTAGTGCTCTACATATTACTCATCATTTGGGGGCTTTATTGGGGCTTTTTCGGACAGGTCAGAGCTATTCCGATTGGTTAGAATCACTCTGATCCATCCTGGAAACCCAAGGAAGAAGAACGGGTCTTTCAATTTCCCAGAAAGCAGCACTGGGTTGAGTTTGGGGTAGGGTGTACGATGTTAGTACACTTCTTCATTTTTTGGGAACACTTTTTATAATAATCGGAGTGTGCTCCCTTGTATGCACAACATACAGGGAATAATAAACATGGAGTTCTGCTTTAGGTGTTTTTGTTTGGAATGTCAAATGAAATGTTTTTTTTTTTTTTGGCTCCCTTGGCTCTGAAACCCCGGGCACCAGGTCGTAATTGCAACTAGAATTAGCGACCTGGCGCTTGGGGCGCACAGCTAGGGTGACCTGTCTCCATGCACACACACCTCCCTCGTGATCACGTCGAGCCGCACCGGCCGGTAATTGAGGCCACGGCTCTGCTTCCTTCTGAAGTCCTATGGTTCCTTCTGAAATCTGCCGCCCTCTTGTGGTGGCCGTTGGTATGACAAGACAACCAGCAATGCTAATGGAGCTTCCCTGCCTGTTTCCATCTCCTTCCCTTTACTTAGAAGTTAGAACCCCCAAACATTATATATATTTTTTATTCCACCCTAGAGAATAATATGGCGGTCATTGCAATACTTTCTGTCACACCGTATTTGCACAGCGGTCTTACAATCGCACTTTTTGGAGAGAAATACACTTTTTTAATAAGAAAAATAAGACAACAGTAAAGTTAGCCCAATTTATTTTATATTGAGAAAGATAATGTTACGCCGTGTAAATTGATACCCAACATGTCACGCATCAAAATTGCGTCCACTCGTGGAATGGCGACAAACTTTTACCCTTTAAAATCTCCATAGGCGACATTTAAAAAATTCTACAGGATGCATAAAACGAGTTACAGAGAAGGTCTAGGGCTAAAATTATTGCTCTTGCTCTACCAATCGCAGCGATACCTCACATGTGTGGTTTGAACACTGCTTTCATATTTCTGTACGCGAGCGCGGCAGGATGGGGCACGTTCCTGGCTCCTAACTTTTTTAGCTGGCTCCTAGATTCCAAGCCCTGGTGTATGAGATCTCTAACAGCCTCACAAGTTGGTAATTTCAACAGCTCTATTATTTTATGAAATTCTTTTTGTCATCTTGGTCCTTACAAAAATAAATCAGCACAACAATATTGTTTACTTGTAAGGTGGGCAAAATATATAGCCCCTTTCACACGGCTGCCTCCGTTTTGTTGAATCCGCTTGCTTAACAGGGGATCACTCCGCTGATCCCAGCCGAGCAGGCAGATGACAGGTCCGTCGCCACTTACTGTGCAGAGAGGACACAGACCCAGTCCCGCTCACCTCTATGGGGAAATCGGCAAACTAGGATTTTGCAAGCAGGATCGGATAGCGGCGGATGTCAGCGGACATGTCACTGCTGACACCCACTGCCCCATAGGGGAGAGTGCAAGGTCTGATCAGACCCACCTGAAAAACTGAAAGGGATAAAGCAGGGAAGGGTTGGAATCTCTGTCAGATTTTTATTGCTGGGGAGACTTCCCCTGACTTTGTTTTAATAACATGTCTCAGAGAAAAGAACAGATGAGAAATCTTTACAGCAAAGACAGAAACATACATTTTAGAAAGGACAATTTTTAAACAGAAAAGACAATTGAGGCTGTGTTTGTAAAGCTAACAAAAAGCCTGCAGTGTTTTTGTATATATTTTTTTAATATAATTTTTTTTAGATTTTTGTTTACCATTTTCTTTGAATCCCATAGACGTTTCAAAAGACGATGATCCAATGTACAGAGACATCTTAAAGCAAATCACTAAAGCCACAGGGGAGTCTAGGAACTATGGACTAACCATGGCAGAACAAGCAGAGCTGGAACTTCAGGAAGCAGAGGAAAGTATTTCTCAAGAATTAAAAAGAAAGGCTGAACTGGAGCGGAGGGAGGCTGAAGAGGAAGCGGAGAGGATGGCTCGCTGGGAGGAATGGGTAGGTTGGAGAAAGTGAATTAGGCATCAAATGTATTTGTTGTCTTAAATCTGAATTCCAGAAATTCAGCTACTAAAAAGTGAAGGCACACTAGGAGTTAAGTCCAAGGAGCTGCATAATATCTCCCAAACTTATCTTTATTATTTCCTTTTGCAGATTTATTGCTCTGCTGGGGTAACACTCTGGGATCTGAGAGGAGAGAAGCACACAGAGCAACTTTGCCAACTCTGCTGCCCATTCACAGAAGCCTTCATATATTGTGAATGTTATCATATAATACAAAGGCTTCTGTGATTGGGCAGTAGGAGGGGTGGGCATATCAGCTGAACCGAATCTCATGTTTATGATGCAGAGCTCAGAAGGATCAGCGTTGGGCTACTGGAAAAACAGCGTCATCTGGGAGTACTATAAAGCTGTCAGATATGAATAGTAAAGATAAGCCCAGGAGGTGTTATACACCTCGCTGGACTTAACTCATAGTGTGCCTTAATTTTTTACAAAGAGTTCTTGAAATTCAGCTTTAGGTGTTAACATGTACCGTATTTATCAGCGTATACCGTGCACTTTTTTCCCCTTAAAATTGTGGTTGCGCGATATACGCCGATCCCCGCTTCCCGCGCTGTGTTTGAACGCCGCCGCTGACATATACCAAGCGCAGTACACTCGGCCAGGCTCGGCTCCCCTCGCGGTCATGCTCTGTGCCGCCTCCTAGCCTTTATGCGAGAGAAGCCGAGCGTGCCCGAGTGTACTGTGCTCGGTAAACAGCGGGGATCCACTCGAAAACAGCGCGGAAGAACACCACCAAGGGCGCAGATGGACGCCGGACCGGACAAGGCCGCCGATGGACGAGGGGCATTCAAACTGTAAGTATATTATTTTTTTTGAAATTTCCCTTCCAGGTTGGGGTGTGCGTGCTATACGCCGGGGCGCGCTATATGAAGATAAATACGGTAAGTGTTCATGTTCTTACTGTATGCAAGTTGTAGCAGCAGTCAAGAGTTATGTTTTTGCCCTTTTTTGTTGTTTGTACTGTATGTGTAAATGTACCAATTCCAGTATTTATTAGCTTCCAGAGATCATAGTGCCTTCTATTTTATTTTCTTCTCCAGAATAATAGCACCATCTTTATTTAGCCATCATTATTGCTCCATCTCTAGACTGGGATACTGACCCAGAAATTATACAATCATGTACATCCTGGTACCTGCGCAATTCTTGGATGTGTTCACAAATGTCTGACACAAAACAAAATAAATGAATATGAGGACTTTATGGTGCCAGCCAAAACCCCAAAGAAGAAAGGATACATAATTATATTACAATATATTGTTAAAAAGACATAACATTTATTATGCAAGCAAGTGAACAGCACAATGTCTTCCCTGATGGAGCGCTAGTCCTATCTGGCCCAAACAATATTAAATACAAATATCATAAAACGAAAAACATAGTAATACGACAATTCAAGGGCCAGTGGTACATGAATGGGTGCAGCAGTCTCAATGTGTTTTGCAACTGGTTTGCTTCATCAGGAGGCCCTAACGTGCCAGGAAGTGAACCAAATTTATGATCAGGACTGACCACACATGGCATATTGGGGTCTCCATATGTGAATGTAATATTTTCATAGTTGATGGGCTTCGTGGTTTATATATACATTTATTTTGATTTGTTGCAGTTTAATATTAGGATGTGGTGTCATCTATAGCAAGCTGCGGCTTTTTTTATCACTTACTTTTGCTTAAATGTCTGACGCAGACGAGCCTCTACTGCAGTATCTCACTTTGGGCCTGATTTACTAAAGTGTGAGGTGAAATAAATTAAAGAAAAGAAAAGAAAGCTGTTCATTTCAAATGGCCAGTCATATGAAAAATCGTAATCTCTTTCAAATTCCTCTACACATGACTGCATGCGTTGTAGCATGCAGTCATGTGTAGCAGTGGGGACTGGAGTAGCATAGCAGTGGGGACTGGAGTAGGTGGCCCAGAGATGGCCATGACGAATCTCATCACTTTTTGCACATTAGAATGCTCTTGATTTTGGGTTTCTTGGGTGCACTGGAATATCAGATGCCTGCAGTCTGTTTAAAGGTCCTGGGGCAGCTTTTCCTGCAAAGTGAGCCTCATATATATGTCAATGTAAGCTAAGTATGTAACAAAAGGTATGAGCACATCTGACGATTGCATGTTCCTGTTATATTACAGAACAGTCGCCTTGAAGAGGTGAAGCAGCAAGAACGGGAACTACTGGAAGCTCAGTCTGTCCCTTTAAGAAATTATTTAATGAAGAATGTTATGCCAACTCTAATACAGGGGCTGAACGAGTGTATTAAAGTCCGCCCAGGTGACCCAATAGATTATCTGGTAAGAGTCTCTGCCAATTATTTCTAAAAGTGAAGGTTAATAGCATATCAGGACCATTCACACCTAACTGGTTGATAGTTGCTATGTGTATGGGAAGCGCAAACACTCCTTTGCTGATTCTTATCTGCTAGGGAGTACAGTAAAACCTTGGTTTGAGAGTAACTTGGTTTGAGAGCGTTTTGCAGGACAAGCTAAATATTTTAATACATTTTGCCTTGATGTACAAGTGATGTCTTTTATATACGAGTAGCGTCATGTCATATAAAAAAGAAGAGAAGAGATGAGCCTCTAAGGCCTCGTAGACACGATAAAATCTGTCCGCTAGAAACGGTCTGCTGGACCGTTTCAGCAGACAGATTTGATCGTGTGTACGGCCGAGCCGATGGATTTGGCCACCCGACAGATTTAAAAGCATGCTTTGAAATCTATCGGGTGGGAATCCGTCCGCCCGACATGTCTGCTGGTTAGTACACTTACCAGCAGACATGTCGTCCCGCACCGCCGCCGCACCGCCGCCGAATGGATTCGGCGCATGCGCGGAAGTGTTTTACTTCCTGGTGCGGTGACGTGGCGGCGTCAACGTCACCGCCACGTCACCGACACGTCAGCGCGCCGTCTGCTGGCGGGGATTTTGGTTTGCTCGTGTGTACACGCGAGCAAACCAAAATCCCAGCAGACAGATTTGTTCAAATCTGTCGGACAGACAGATTTGAACAAATCTGTCTGCTCGTGTGTACGAGGCCTAAGTGTATCAATATTGTTACATTTAATGAAGGTACAAAATTTAGCAATTGCTACACTTAGAGGTGCCTCTCTTTTTTCTTTTATACACTGTAAAACAAAAAGGTTTTTGATATATAAGAAGGCCAGTATGGTGGCCTGAGTTTATGGGAGGAGCCCGGAGGGTATTTAACCACTTCCCGCCCGGTCAATAGGAGATTGACGTCCGGGAAGTGGTTCTGAAATCTTGACTTCACAAACGCCCTGCAGGATTTCATGCTGCGCGCGCCCGTGACACCCTACATCTTCGATCTCGGTAACGAGTCTCCGGCGGAGGCTCGCTACCACGTGATCAGCCGTGTCGAATCACGGCTGTTCACGATGTAAACAGGAAGAGCCATCGATGGCTCTTCCTCACTCGCGTCTGACAGACGCGAGTACAGGAGAGCCAATCGGCGGCTTTCCTGACAGGGGGGGTTCGCGCTGATTGTTTATCAGCGCAGCCCCCCTCGAATGCCCACACTAGACCACCAGGGAAGCCCACACTGGAAGGGCAAAAATAAATAAATAAAAATCGGTAATAAAAAAAAAAAAAAAAAATTAAAATCAGCATTTAAAAAAAAAAAAACATGCCAGTAAAAAAAAAAAAAGATGCCAGTCAGTGCCCACGCATGGGCACTGACTGGCAACATAGATTCATCAGTGCCACCCCTCAGTGTCCATCAGTGCCACCCCACAGTGTCCATCAGTGCCACCCCTCAGTGCCAATCCATGCCCAGTGCCCACCTATCAGTGCCCATCTGTGCCACCCATAAGTACCCATCAGTGCCACCCATAAGTGCCACCCATGAGTGCCCATCTGTGCCGCCGATGAGTGCCCAGTGCCGCCTATGAGTGCCCATCAGTGCCACCTATGAGTGCCCATCAGTGCCACCTATCAGTGCCCATCAGTGCCGCATACCAGCGCCGCCTATCAGTGCCCATCAGTGCCACCTCATCGGTGCCCATCAGTACTACCTCATTGGTGTCCATCAGTGCCACCTCATCAGTGCCCATCAGTGCCGCCATATAAGTGCCCGTAATTGAAAGAGAAAACGTACTTATTTACAAAAAAGTTAAAAATAAAAATGTATTTTTTTTCGAAATTTTTAGTCTTTTATTAGTTGTTGCGCAAAAAATTAAAACCGCAGAGGTGATCAAATACCACCAAAAGAAAGCTCTATTTGTGGGGAAAAAAGGACGCCAATTTTGTTTGGGTACAGTGTAGCATGACCGCGCAATTGTCATTCAAAGTGTGACAGCGCTGAAAGCTGAAAATTGGCTTGAGCGGGAAGGTGCGTAAGTGCCTGGTATGGAAGTGGTTAAGCAGCCCACTCACACATGCTCTTTGTCGGTTCAGTGTGCAGTACTACACGTCACTGGGCCGACTCTTCCCAGCTCACCTCATGTCCATGAGTCTGCGCATTCAATCGCATTCGACATAGCAAGTGCATTGCGGCTTCTCCGTTTATGGTCTTCGGCGGCGGTTCCCGCTTACTGTCGCAGGTTGTATTCAAACCTTTTGTATCATGTGCAATCTTGCAATTCGTTATGCTTCCTATCCTGCATTTCTTTTGTAAAAATCTGCCTCTGAGTTATTGTTGCTCATGTTCTAACATCTTAGTTACAAGCTTGGTACATTTGTAACTTCCTCCTGCCAAACAAACTATTTATTTGTATATTCATATTTGTGTCCATGCTTGCTGTCTCATTCATTTGGAGATTAGCATATATTCTTTGTATGGGTTCTTTGGCAGATTGAGGTGGTAATTGAACTCACCTGCTGCCTTGTCTGCACTTGATAAGCCTGGGGGGATGGGTGGCTGGTAGCATACACTCTACAACCAATTCACAGCAGATCTGTTCAACACTCCTTACTTCTGATTCGTATTGGATTTGTTTCATGCATTTTACAACCGTTTTTGTATCGGTCATTTCTCTTTATAACCGTTTTGTATCAGATACATTGCATACTTTCCACCATTGCCATTCTATGTTTCCCCCATGCCGTGTGTTTTAGTTTCCGCAGCGGAACTTCCGAATTGTTTGTACACGGTTCTTCTCTCTCATTTATTTACCAAAGTTATTGCCTGTGCGTCATGCATGGCGCCACACCACACAACGCCACACTCTTCGGATGTGTTGCACATCCACTCCAGTCCAAGCAAACCCAGTTGCATGTTCATTGTCCCAGGTAGGATTCGTTAGCTTGTTTGTCATGTCAAAATTCGTGGCCACTCATGGTGTCACCCGCATCATGTTCGGTTCCCACAGTGGAGCTTATAAAATATTCGTACGCACTTCTCGTGTTCTATTTACTACACCAAACCTTGTTGTTTTTGCCCCATGCATGGCATCCCTACACCTTTTCTACATGTTTCACTCCAGCCACAGTCCACCGCAAACTCACTCGCATGGCCCACTGTCGCAAGTAAAATTTGTTATTAAATTCTTTATGTCCTATCAATTTGCTACTATTCGTTGTCTCCCATATCGTTCGTTAGTGGCCCCTACGGAACCTACAGGCATTGTCCTTCTACCCTATACTGCTTGCTTAAGGTACAAACAAATCAGGTGTTTCTATCCTTTCTCAGTAACCCAATTCTTATTGATTGAGACCTTGCAACCATGCAAATCATCTCAGCAGCCTGACACCCATGTTAAGACCCTTGCAACACATGACCTTTACAAAACGCAAAATAAAATATATATATAAAAACGCAAAAAAAAAAACAACGCAAAAATAAAAAAAAAACGCAAAAAAAAAACAGCAAAAAAAAAACCATTTCCACCACACAATCTCAGCCCCTCGGCAACCTGACACCTGTTGAGACCATTGCAACCATGCAAAATCGTCTCAGCAGCCTGACACCCTTGTTGAGACCCTTGCAAACGCAATATCGTCTCAGCAGCCCTATACTCATTGAGATCCTTGCAACCATGCAAAATCATCCCAGCAGCCTGACACCCTTGTTAAGACCCTTGCAAAACATGACCTTTACAAAATGCAAAATTAAAAATATATATAAAAACGCAAAAAAAACTTTGCCACCACGCAATCTCAGCCCCCCGGCAACCTGACACCTGTTAAGACCGCTGCAACTACGCTAAATCGTCTCAGCAGCCTGACACCCTTGTTGAGACCCTTGCAATACAAGGCCCTTACAAAAACACAAAAAAAATATATATATAAAAAAAAAACTTTGCCACCATGCAATCTCGGCCCAGCAACCTGACACCTGTTGAGACCATTGCAACCACGCAAAATCATCTCAGTAGCCCTACATTCATCAAGGCCCTTGCAACAATGCAAACCCATCTCAGCAGCTTGACACCCTTGTTGAGACCCTTGCAAACGCAATACCATCTCAGCAGCCCCACATTCATCAAGGCCCTTGCAACCACGCAATACCGTCTCGGCAGCCTCACACCATTGTTGAGACCCTTGCAAACGCAATACCGTCTCAGCAGCCCCACATTCATCAAGGCCCTTGCAACCACGCAATACCGTCTCGGCAGCCTCACACCATTGTTGAGACCCTTGCAAACGCAATACCGTCTCAGCAGCCCCACATTCATCAAGGCCCTTGCAACCACGCAATACCGTCTCGGCAGCCTCACACCATTGTTGAGAACCTTGCAAACGCAATACCGTCTCAGCAGCCCCACACTCATCGAGAGCCTTGCAACCACGCAATACCGTCTCGAGCAACCTCCCACTCATCAAAGACCTTTGTGACCACGCAGTCTCGCCCCAGCAACATGTCATTCATTGAGACCCTTGCAGCCAGAAAAATAGGTGTTTTTCAGCCGCCCCTGATCTCTCCTCTATGTTTCTTATCAGTACGTCTACACAGGATCCCCAATCACTCCTCTATGTTATCTTATCAGTACATGTACACAGGATCATTTATAGTCATTTCTAGGCAGTTGAGTTCAGAAACCTTCTCGGAAAAAAAAAAATGGGTTCAGACGGATGTTCAAAGGCATTCGAAACGCCAATGCCTGTAACAGCTTGTAGACACAGCCAGATGTGGTAACTCATGTTTACCAGCGTTTCATTCACAGTCGTTTTCATTAAAAAAAAAGAAAAAAAGGGGGGAATATTGTCTCAGCAACTTGACACTCATTTGAGACCCTTGCAAAATGTCATCTCAGCTACCTCAAACTCGTCTACACCTTTGCAATCACACAATCTCGTCTCAGCAACGCCCGTTCAGACCTTTGCAGCTATACAAAGACGTCTTAGCAAACTGACACTCATTTGACACCATTGCAAACGCAATATCGTCTCAGCAACCTGACACCCGTTCAGACCTTTGCAGCCATACATAGTCATCTCAGCAGCCCGACACTCACTTGAGACCATTGCAAACGCAACATCGTCTCAGCAACCCCTCACTTGTTGAGACCCGTGCAACCACACAAGGCCATCTCAAAACAAACCTAATAATCATCGAGACCTTTGCAACCACGCAATATCATCTCAGCAAACCAGACTGAGACCCTTGCAACCACACAATATTGTCTGCAGCAGTATAAAACACTTTGCAGCACGCACCTACGTGCAAACCCGAATACAAACTATACTTGCAAACACACCTCAGTGACAATCAGCCAAACAAACACACAGTGGCACCCAGTTGGCCATTCATCTTTAGTGGCACGCGGGCCACTCATCTTTTCCCTGTCTTTTTCCCTGCAGTTAGTTCAGGTTTCCAACCAGCACCAGCGAGTGCACGTTGGTCGGCGAGTGCGCGTTGGTCGGGGAGTGCGCGTTGGTCGGGGAGTGCGCGTTGGTCGGCGAGTGTGCGTTGGTCGGCGAGTGCACGTTGGTCGGCGAGTGCACGTTGGTCAGCGAGTGCACGTATATCGTCTTGTTGAGCACTTGTGTATTGTCTTGATTTTCTCACACCAATGCAAGATCCAGTCCAAGTTCTCAAACTAGACCAAGCATCAGTAGCAGACTTAGCTATGTGGGACAACTTCCCCACCTGATAGAACAGCATTTCAATCTTCATCCCAGCAGTGTCAGCCGAGCCACCACAGGCTTTTGCCTGCATTTTTCGTCCGCCGCTGGTTCTCCAAACCTTGGCCCCCAGAAATTCTCTTAAATTTCTGCTTCACCCAGTCTTCATCACGCCTTGTGCTGTACCCCATTGTGGCAGCTGCCCAGGTCTGGGGCCACACTTGAACTGGACAGACAGTGTTCTTCACCACAGACAATCAAGCCACAGCCGACTTCATCAATTAAGGTAGATCAAGCCTCTCCCCATCACGTCCTTCCTGCGCAGGCTCGCGCAGCTGTCACTTTGTCACCAGTTTAATATCTTCTGTAGACATGTTCCAGGCAAATGCAAAATCGCAGCTGATGCTCTGTCCCATTCCAACCTTACTTTGTTTTTCCAGCAAGAGCCTGGAGCTGACCCAATAACCATCCCTGTCCCACCCTGGTCATTGCTGACGATGGATTGAAGTAGCATCTCACAAACTCAACCCAGCTTATTAACCACTTCTTGGGACGCAACACACTGAAGGCCTAACGCACTGCTTGGAACACTAACTGCTAATTTTTGGCCACTTGCCTCGGAGCAGCAATAGGCAACGTTAGACATGTCATAGCCTTCATATCTTATTGCCACACGCAGCTGACCCTTTCTCACAATACTATCACGCCATATCTAGATGGCGTCCAGCATTTCCTGTCCCTGCAGGACCCCAGTAAACTGTCTGTATTCTCGAGCCCATGCAGTCAAGTCCCTTCTACAGAGAATACAGAAGCACCAACCTGTAGTCAGTGGTGATCGCCTACCTTTCAAGAGTGCCCTCTTTAGGGACATGTCTGAAATCCTTACTCGTTCCCCATTTAGGGCCTTGCCCAGCATAGTCATCCAAGCAGCCATCTACCAGGCCTTCTACGGTTCCCTACAACCTAGTGAATTTACAGTCAGTGGCTCCGGCAGTCAGACACTGCTCCGACGCCACCCGACTCGCTTTCGAACTCCTACACTCTCAGTCTGCAAACGCAACAAACCAGCCCCGGGGGTTGACATCAACCTGTTTCAGACTAACAATGCCTGATGCCCAGTGACGGTGCTCGACCGACTACTGCTCCATCTACCCAGCCAATCTGATGGTAGCTTGTTGCTACCCTTTCTAAACCAGCTCCCTGAGTGGCAGCCAGTTTGTCAAGCATGTCAGAATCCTAAGCAACTTGGGCTTCAAATCCCAGTCGGTTCTCTGGACATTCTTTCCGAATTAGAGCAGCCTCAACTGCCTCCCAACAGGGAGTACCAGACCACGTAATCGAGATACCAGGCTGCTGGGAAGTCTCCTTGTTTTGCCACATACATCCCAAATCCTCAGGAAGGAATGGCACAAGCCTTTACCAAGCTGGCTCAATAAATACAAGAACTCAATATAAGCTATTTCCCTATCTGAGTCTTTTGCCCCCTTTTCTTGGCATACTGACCAGACCACCAAGGCACACTCCAGGTCTATTTATGTTGTAAGTCTTGTCGCGTGTTTATGTGATCCACATCACTCTCGGTCAGAGGGCCACGACCATAAATAAGAAGGCCAGTATGGTGGCCTGAGTTTATGGGAGGAGCCCGGAGGGTATTTAAGCAGCCCACTCACACATGCTCTTTGTCGGTTCAGTGTGCAGTACTACA
This sequence comes from Rana kukunoris, assembly GCA_029574335.1. NCBI lineage: Eukaryota > Metazoa > Chordata > Amphibia > Anura > Ranidae > Rana > Rana kukunoris. The sequence continues at coordinate 111,869,154 of CM056059.1, read as the reverse complement.
CGTCACTGGGCCGACTCTTCCCAGCTCACCTCATGTCCGTGAGTCTGCGCATTCAATCGCATTCGACACCCTCCCGCCCTTCCCTTTTTCAGGGCACTTCTCAGCATATCCTTCTTCAACAACTACTCATTACTTACTTTGGGTATGCCCCCTTTTCTTGGCATACTGACCAGACCACCAAGGCACACTTCAGGTCTATTTATGTTGTAAGTCTTGTCGCGTGTTTATGTGATCCACATCACTCTCGGTCAGAGAGCCACGACCATAAACAAGTGCTTTGGATTACAAGCATGTTTCTGGAACAAATTATGCTCGCAAACCAAGGTTTTACTATATTTTTGGCTTGATGGGAAATGTCATTGTATCACCTGTTCTTTGTCTGCCACATGTTTGGCAGGAGTGAAAGCATGTGTATTGCACAGATGTATCTATGAGTTGGACTGGTCTTACAGTCTTTAGTTGCATGTTCACCTGTTGTAGGCTCCTGGCCGGCAACTGTTTGATTCCAATTGATAGGATAGATTTAGAGGGCGAGAGATGTGAGTACCCCAACCTTAGTATGAATACACAGACTTCTTACCCACCACTCATCCTGCAATGCAGTGTTTGATGCCAAAATGACCCAATAAGAGTCCTAGGCATTGCTACATAAGTATGCCTGTGCCATGACTGTCACTTTTTTTAGAAGCTGGCAGTACCTTCCTTTGTGTGCCATCCTCCCATAGGGTTAGTTTAGTGACCATTATAGGTTCACTTTGATGCTCAGCTCTAAAAAAGTGACACAGAAAAGCAGGGCCTAATTTACTACCTATTACCTGCAATTGGATTAAATCATCTATTGTGGAGGACTATAAACCTATGAGCTGCTTTGTCTGAGCAAGCGTTCTGAGGAACACTGGACAACAGTGAAAAGCTTACCCATAGCAACATTTTGAAAGTTTTAACTTTTCCTTTTGAGCACAGAAGATTTATTATTTCTGTAGTAGTATTCAGTAGTTCTATCACTTATTCTCACTCCAAATCTTCTGAGGCTAGCAGTCAGAGGCAGCAGTACCTTGGATCTCATACTACAGATATACAGCTATTAGAATATGGAACTGCGGTGGCCTAGGCTAGGAAGTGCCCTCTTATTTTCCAGCAGGAATTAAAGACAAAGTTTAAAATTTTCAGGGTACTGCTTAGACACAATTAAAAGAGAAGTATGGCTTTTGAAAAAAACAAAAAACAAAAAAAAACATTTATACTCACCTAGGTGGATGCAGCATCAATCCGATGCTGCATCTGTCCCCACCTGCTCTGTACTGAAAAATTAGCGATCAGCTGTGCTCCCCTCTGCTCTGAACAAAGAGTGCTGACTGTCAGTGGAGCACTGGGCAGTGATGGGGGCAGGCTCATTAAAAGGCTGAGCCAGGTGCCAGTCCAGGCTTCTGGGTGGATCCTGACTTTAAAGCCAGGATCTTTCCCCGAGCCTGGACTGACTGATTGACGTCAGCTGACAGCGGGCTGAAAATGGGTCACAGGAGTGCAGAAGGAACTACACTCCTGTGATCCCCAGGAGGAGCATAGCCAAAAAACCTTTGGTTATACTTCTCCTTTAAAATTTCTAACTGTTCCCTATAACATAGCAAATGTTCACTTTTTAAGTTAATTTCCCCTTGAACTTTGCAGTTTCCCAAATGTTATTTGCTACTGTCCTGATCCTTTGTTACCATGAATTGGCCAAATTTTCACTTTGTATTTTAATTTTCCTACAGGCGGAGTATCTGTTCAAGAATAATCCTGAAATTTAATGATGACTCTTTTAAAGTTGTAAAGGTTTTCACTGTGCCTTCCCTTTTGTTTGTGCTAAATTGTACACATATAGCAATTGAGTATGGAATTGTTAAATCCTCTGTTAGATTCTTACTGCTGTCTGCGTCTCCTACTAGGAAGATTAACCCTTCCTATATGTTCAGGTGGTCTATGTCCGCTTACAGAAGGTGATGGGAAATCCGTCCCAGCAGACAGATTCGATCGTGTGTACGGGCGAGCCGACGGATTTTCCCAGCAGACAGATTTTAAAGCCTGCTTTAAAATCTGTCTGCTGGGAACCCGTCGGACCGATATGTCTGCTGGTTAGTACGCTAACCAGCAGACATATCTGCCCGCACATGCGTCAAATGGATCCGACGCATGCGCGGAAGTGATTTACTTCCTGGTGCGGTGACGTGGCGGCGTCAACGTCATTACCACGTCACCGCGCTGTCTGCTGGCGGGGATTTTGGTTTGATCGTGTGTACAGCGATCAAACCAAAACAGCCAGCAGACAAATCTGTTCAAATCGGTCGGTCCGACCGATTTGAACAGATTCATTTGCTCGTGTGTACAAGGCCTTACAGTTGTCCCTGGGACAGGAGGTGACAGAAATTCCCCTACTAGTTACACCCGTTGCAGTGATAAGTATGTCTGATGGAGCGTACACACGGTCAGATTTTTTGGAAAACTTGCTCATTTTGAAGTTTGTTGGCAAAAAGTCAGACCGTGTGTACGGGCCTTTAGAGGGTATTTCTCCTCAATTTGGAGATATTTTCTCTCATTTCCTGTTGCGTGTCCTGTACACAGACAATATTACAAAAAAAAAGATTTGAACCTTCCCTACTCTATTTAAAACGAAAAAGTTTTAGCTATATATGAGTGTAAAAAATGGTAATTATTCAATAAATAAAATAATTTTTAAAAAGTCTATTTTTCTGAGTTGATGTCATTTGGGATTAGAAATCTAATACAGCCCACATGCTGTACAGCTGTTAGGTTCCCCTTAATGTGGACACATTTCCCCTTGTTGTAGGTATGTAAAACACTACATATAAGACCTTGTGGGAATGTTTGCAGTTTGAAAGTGGTGCAAAATTACTTTGGTAATAATACTGTAACACTTTAAGAATTTACATTGCATAAATGCCAGCCACCTGTCAGTGCCCATACCTGCCGCCTATCAGTGCCCATAACTGCCTCTTATCAGTGCCAGCCACCTGTCGGTGCCCATAACTGCTGCCTATCAGTGCCACCTCTCAGTGCCAGTGCTCATAGGTGCCACCTATCAGTGCCCATCAGTCAGTGCCATCTATCAGTCCCCATCAGTCGGTGCCACCTATCAGTGCCCATCAGTCGAACTGACACTTGGCATTAAAAAAAGTATCTGTAATCGGTATCGGCGAGTACATGAAAAAAAGTATCAGTACTTGTACTCGGTCCTAAAAAAGTGGTAACGGGACAATCCTAATTTGCAGTTTACCGATCATTCGATGTGGTGGCTGCATTCATTTCCTTTTTTTAGGCTTTTTTCCCCTCTGTTTTCACCCGGTGAGTAACACACCTCTTGTGTTAAAGTGCCCCCACTGTGGATGAAGAAGCACCTCTGGACAGCAGCATTGTCAGTCTGGGGAGGGGGATTGTTAAATGTAATAGCAGATTTAAATACACTAAAAAATGAAAGCCAAACTCCAGAAAATACTTTATAATCAGTTATAACAGTTCCTTTCCTTTGTGGATAAAGGTTTACATAAATAAATAAAGGATATTAAGGATATCTGCGCAAATGGTAGACATCTGACTAAAATGTATAAAAAATCAAATAGTGCAGCTGCAGTACTAAAATGCAAAACGTATAGTAAACATGTGCAAAAATAAATGTTTTTTTTTTTTTTTTTTAACTGAGTCCATATGAGTGCTAATCCAGAGGTATTTTCAAGCATCTGTGCAATCACATAGGAGTTAACAGGATAAGAAGTCCCACATATTGTTAAAGAAATGAGGGGTAAGATGGATTGGGTGTCACCAACCAAAATCAACAAGCCGCGCTAACCAGAGGACATGTGACCTCCTAATAAAAGCAGTCACATGAGCTTTATTTACAATAGCCAAGCCAACGATCCAAATCACCTAGATCTCCTTCCCTGTCACTGGATAAATGGGCAGCATGGAGTTAGATAGCAGCAAACCAGGAAGCACAGCCATTTGGACGCAACTCCCCCACAAGGATGAAAAATGAAACAGCAGGCATGAAACAAAAAGGTAACTAACATAGGATACCGTTTTAAAACAATTTATTGTAAAAAGGAGTAACACTGACAAAAATAGCTTAAAACTAGCGTATGGGTACAATCGGTAGTTTCTCCAGGAATCATGTTGGCCAACCTTCACTTGCGCATGTGTGGTAACTGAAGCGTTTTGTCTGATGGAGCGTACACACGGTCGGACTATTTTAAAAACTTGCTCATTTTGAAGTTTGTTGGCAAAAAGTCAGACCGTGTGTACGGGCCTTTAGGTGCAAGGTTAGGTGTTTGGTTGTGGTGTAGAGTTAGGGGTTCAGTTGTCATATAGGGCTTAATCAAGCCTAAAGAAGGGACACGCATGTCCCGATTGCGAAGCACTGCCCGCCAGCCTAAATCCCAGAAGTGACGACAACATCACATCACCGAGCCTCCACGATCCCCATCCCAGCCGCCGGCCAGCGCTGTACACATTCAGTGCAGACAGGACTGCTACAGGACCCAGATCTCCACCATCAGCTCGTGATGTATACACTCCACCACGACTAATGCGGATGAAACACACTTAACCCTTGACATGCCTGATTATCTCTAGGTGTTAGAATGGCCAAGTCAAAGTCCAGACCTGTATCCAATCGAGAATCTGTGGAAAGAACTGAAAACTGCTGTTCACAAACGCTCTCCATCCAACCTCCAACTGAGCTCAAGCTTTTTTGCAAGGAGGAATGGGCAAAAATGTCAGTCTCTCGATGTGCAAAACTGATAGAGACATACCCCAAGCGACTTACAGCTGTAATCGCAGCAAAAGGGTGGTGCTACAAAGTATTAACTTAAGGGGGGCTGAATAATTTTGCACGCCCAATTTTTCAGTTTTTTATTTGTTAAAATTTTTTGAAATATCCAATAAATTTCGTTCCACTTCATGATTGTGTCCCACTTGTTGATTCTTCACAAAACAATTACAGTTTTATATCTTTATGTTTGAAGCCTGAAATTTGGCAAAAGGTCACAAAGTTCAAGGGGGCCGAATACTTTTGCAAGGCACTGTACATAAATATTATGATATATTAATTAAGACATTATGATTCCTACTCAGTATAAAAAATGATTTACTATATACAAGTGTAAGGCCACGTACACACGATCGGTCAAAACCAATGAAAACGGACTGAAGGTCCATTTCATCGGTCCAAACCGATCGTGTGTGGGCCCCATCGGTCAGTTATCCTTCAGTCAAAAAAAATAGAACTTGCTTTAAAATTTGACTGATGGACGCCTAACTGATAGGTCAAAACCGATCGTTAGTACGCACGACCATCGGTTAAAAATCCACGCATGCTCAGAATCAAGTCGTTGCATGCTTGGAAGCATTCAACTTCATTTTTTTCAGCACGTCGTGGTGTTTTACGTCACCGCGTTCTAACACGGTCGTTTTTTTTTTTTTTAATTGATGGTGTGTAGGCACATCAGACCATCAGTCAGCTTCATCGGTTAACTGATGAAAACGGTCCTTCGGACCATTCTCATCGGATGGACTGAACGTGTGTATGCGGCCTAACACTCCTGTCCAAATGTGTGAGAAAAGTGCAATGTGCAACAGTCCTTAATTCATCTCTTCTGTGTCAGAATCCAAATCCCCAACCAGTCCACCCCAACCTACACTTTGTGACAACGCTTTACCCAAGCTGTGCTCTCATCTTCTTAGTTGGACCCTTACATTATAGAGGTCAATAATTGGTGTTTCACCTTCAGGGGTTAATAGGGCTCTGCCACTTTTTCTTATATATATTGTATCTAATTAAGTCACAATTTTTTTTTTTTTTTTTTTTTCACAAAACCTGAGGTGTGGGAATCTCATATTAGTGCTGGCAGGCTGCTACAACAGAAAGGAAGAAAAAGCACCGCAGGAGCATAATTAAAACATTTTTGACAAAAAATTGTTGTGAAGGATTAGAAAGACAATGGAAAGAAAGAGGAAATATAAGATTTTATTCACAAGGGATTTGGAAACATACACAACACTTTTTCAGGGTGTCGGGAACTAGGTGTGCGCATTAGGAGCTCTTTCAATGCAACTATGTATATTAAAGCAGAACTCTATTAAATACAAAAAGACTCCCCCTTCCCGAGGCACCCCTTAAAAAAAAAAAAAAAAGTAATTGTGTAAAGGGCTTGGGCTCAAAGGATTGTTGCTGGATGCTATTCAACCTGTAGGATTGAGGACATTTAGTGACAGAAGGGAGTTACTGTGGGTGATCCAGATAAGTATTGCAGCAAAGTCAGCTTTTTATGTTACCCTTACTGGGCTATTATTATTTTTAGGTTTTTATTTATACAAGTTTAATAGGTTCTCAGTTTCAATCATTTCTTTGGTTTTCAATCAGACTGGTGTTCTTGTTTAAGACTGGTGCAGCCATACAGCATTTTTGTTGTATGATACAATTCTAATAATAACTGAACTATTTCTGCTCAGAAAAAAAAACTGTCAACATAGAAGAAAATACAACTGGCTTGCTTTTTATCCAGAAATAAGCACTTTATTCTGCCAGTTATCAAGCAGCTCCCAAAGACTCAATCCACTGATCACTAGAGACAGCCATCTGATCTGCTTTCTGTTTTAATTTGTAAAGACACTTTCACCAAGACAGTTCAGGATTTTATACCTTTTATCACCCGTTTAAAATCATCTTAATTGCTTTTGAGAGGTTGAACTCTTTTGAAAACATGAGTAATACTACTTGTTCAGCACAAGATGGCACCAGCTGACTGTGTTATGAAGGGTTTATTTGGAGCCTTGCCTTAGATGAGAAGGTGCCTACTAAACCTCCCTGGCGGTATGATTCTTTCAGATTTTAGGTGCTGAAAGCAATTTGGCATTTTAGATTGCAGGCTTGCAATTCTTAGGAATACTGTAAACAAATGGTAGTCGCAAACAATGCGCCCTAGTGACTTCCACCGCTGCGCTCAGATGAAAATATAAATATACAGGAGTTTTTTTTCATTTTGTTTCTCATATACCACAACACTGGATTTGGAATTCAACCTGATTGGTCAAGGATTACACTTTATGCGATTTTGCCTAAACACGAGAGTGTTTAGGCAAAAAAAAGTGTCTGGTGAGTTGCCAATTGGATTGGTGGAGGATTCACCTTGCACATCGGGTGTGGTGGAAGAATACTGTGAAGATTTCTGATTTGAGTTCTGTCTGATTTCACTTCATATGAACTTTTTTCTTTGTTTGAATCACTTAATTTACTCACGGTTCATATCATTTGTTTTCAATATATTTTTTCACGTATGTGGATCACCCACATATTAGCGCTGTTTTATATATATTTGATATTCAAATCACTGTTCAATGTTTTAATACATTATATATGCTTCATCTCAATTCTTAGGAATAACTCACCTAAATCTGTCCAAACCAGAGTCTCTAGTAGACTATGACAAAGTTTGAAACACAAAATCATAAATTATAATATAATAAATAATAACAAATAATAATTTAATAATAACAAAACTTTTTATTCAATCAATTTTAACAAATAATATATTCATAAACTCAGATTTTTTGGGGGGTCAAACAAGGGTGCAAAATAATTATTCAGTAAATGTCTCGGGTATGAAAATCTTTAAAACAAGGTATGGCGCAAAGTCCAACGTCGCAGTCGAGACGACAGAAGCGCGTTTCTTTGCGTACTTTTCTTCCGCTGTCATCGCGCTTGGAGCAGCAAACCACACACATCCGTGTGGGTGCTGTTTTTTTTCCAGTGGGTGGTACGTAGTCCAAAAAATGACGACCAGTCAGTCGCTCAGGATTTACAACACCAGAAGCCCGTCGTCCAGAACGGTTTACCGCCGTTGGCGTTTGGTGTTTTAGAAAAATCTGTTCTGCCACCTTCCACATAAAGTCTGCATGGACCATAGACCTGACATTTTTTTTTTCAGCAGGATAAAGAAGTTCCAGAGACATTGCTCCAAAAGATGTCGGAAAATATTTTTATAGTACTTTTTCTGCTGCTTTCTCATAGCTGGGTAAAAAGTCATGGCCTGGTCAGCCCTGTCCACACCTCCCATCGTGTGGTTGTAGTCCAACACAACCTGTGGCTTTCGAACATCTTTTCCACCTCTGGTATGGACCATGGCGGTCGAGGTATTATGCACTGTGCTCATAAGGGAAACGTCCTTTTTGTCCCGCCACTTTAGTGCCAACATTTTTCCTTTTTGCCATGCAGCTACTTCTCCTTTCCCGAGCTTTTTATTTGAAAATCCTGACGGCATCTCACGCCGGTTAGGCCTCACGGTTCCATAAGCGTCCATCTTATTCATAAGAAGGAACTCGTACAGTAGCCCTGGTTGAGCAAGGGCTTTATCAATGAAAGGACTGAAGCGGTTGCCATCCCAAAACCGCTGAATCTCGGGGAGAATTTGGTCCCTTTCCCAGTGTACAGTACTGAGTTCCAAATATATCCAGAGCTGGACTCACACAGCATAAAGGATTTTATCCCAAAGCGAGCGCGCTTAGATGCAATAAATTGAATCCAGCTGAGCCTACCTTTATAGGCCATCAGACTTTCGTCTATGGTAATGTCCCGCTCAGGAACATAGGTCCGCTGGAAGTTTTGCAATATGATTTAGTAAATATCCCAATTTTTTTTTAGCTTTGGAGCTGGATGGGAACGTTCATTGAATTCCTCGTTATTTGCAAAGTGCAAATATTTCATAATCAAAGAGTTACATTATTAGCAACACATTGTTGAATACCACCTTGCCCTCTGTATGCTGCGGTTCCTCCTGCCGGCTGCTGTGTCATTACTGTGTCTGTGCAGAGCTGTAGTGACTACTGCCCACCAGTTTGATCAAAAATATGCAGCAGGGGCATAACTATAGGGGTCGCAATTGCGACCAGGCCTCGTAGAGAAACCTATCCCCTCAATTTTCCCCCTGCAGCTGCTGGAAGCCTGCTTCTCCTCCTTTCTCTCCTCCAGGCATCGCTACATGCTGCCCCCGCCGGCTCTCCTGTTGAGGTCCTGCTGCCCCTGTGTGCTCCCCTGCCCCTCCCTCATTCCACTGCAATGCTGCTGGCTCCCATCCTCTCTTGTCAGTTGCTGTAGGGGAATGTGTCAGGGTGGAGAGTGGGAAGGGGCAATAAATATGTAATTTACTGGCCCCTTCCTTTTCTGAATAGACAGAGTCAGTAATTGGTAATGATCATTAGGGATGAACATCGTATGTTCGATCGTTCGTCGAATTATGAACGTTTTGGGCCATTAGCGCCAAATTCTAGTGGCGTTTCACGGCTCATAATTCACTGCGGCATCGCAGTGCATTGCTGGCTGATGATTGGCCAAGCATGCACTATGACCCGCATGCTTGGCCAATCACAGCTTGCAAAAAATGGAGAGCCAGGGTGGCTTTGGCCAATTATGGCTCAGGGGGTTTAGTACACGCCCCACACTATAAAAGGCCACCTGCAGGTCGGCCTTGTGTAGTGTGTTGCGGTGGTTAAAAGAGAGAAGACAGAGAGAGAGTGTAATTTTTTGTTTTCACAAGAAAGAGAGTGTAATTTTTAGTAGGTAGATAGGGCAGGCAGGCAGGCAGGCTAGTCAGTTAAAGTTACAGTGTGTAGAGGATATATATGCATCCCCGGTGTTGTATATATATTTATACACTGTATAGTTTAGCTAGACTCGCACTTCCTAATTTACTGGCAGGCAGGTGATTGTGCTAGCTGCAGTATTCTCACGTGGTGTACTGCCTGTGTCCTCTGCAGTGTGCACCTAAAGCTACGTGGTGTGTGTACTGCCTGTGTCCTCTGCAGTGTGCACCTAAAGCTACTTGGTGTGTCTGTGCTATTTTTCTCAATGATTTTCATCCATATTGCATGGACCAGACATTACATTAAAGCCGCAAGCAGTTTTAAATTACTTTTTTCTTATAGTAATCTAATTTTGTGCAGGGAAAGTTCTAAACACGTGCCACTTCACAGGCATAATATAGACACCCAGCAGGTACAATATTTAAAGGAGTTTTTCATTTTTTTTTTCACTTTAAGCATCATTAAAATCGCTGTTTCAGAAAAAACGACAGTTTTTTAAACTTTTTTCCATTGATACATGTTCCCTGGGGCAAGACCCGGATTCTCAAAGATGTTTTACGACAACAACTTGAATATTGGGCTTTAAAATTAGCACTTTTGAATTTGAACGTTCGAGTCCCATAGACGTCAATGGGGTTCTAAATGTTCGCGTGAATGGTCGGTCCGTTCGAAGGTTCTGGTGTGAACCGAACAGGGGGGGGGGGGGTGTTTGGCTCATCCCTAATTACCAGACTGTCCATTGATAACTAAAACCTAGTAAGCTGTGCTTAAAGCGGGGGTTCACCCTAAAAACTATTTTCTAACATTACATTGATCTCACTCTCGATATTGACAGTATACCGACTTTTTTTGCTGTACATACCTCGTACAACCCCCCCCCCCCTGTTGCATAAGGAGCGTCACGAGTTGCCGAAAGAAGCCAAACGTCTGCGCAGGCGCCGTATAGAGCCGACTCGACGTTCCCTCTTTTTTCGGCAACTCGTGACGCTCCTTATGCAACGGGGGGGGGTAGTTTTTGTCATCACGTCAATCACTAACTGCTGCATAGGAACGCCCACTCCCGCGGAAGGCACTATCCAGAAGCCGGGGAAGAAAATAGCTATACGAGGTATGTACAGCAAAAAAAAATAAAAAATGCCATACTGTCAATGTCGAGAGTGAGCTCAATGTAATGTTAGAAAATAGTTTTTAGGGTGAACCACTGCTTTAATATGTTTCAGTTTGTGAATAACAGTAAACTGTATAGAGCTATTCCTGTCCATTTATGATGTGCATCTGAGGCTGCAGATATAGAGATTGAGGACTGTGTCCTCAGTCTCCTTTTTCTGTCTCAAAGGTGACACATCAGAGGTCTATTAAGAGCCCCGATTTTTCACCAAAGCCCCCCCAAGGGGGTCCTAAAAAAAATGGACCTAAACTTGCACAGAACTCTTTTTAAAAACAGACGACAGCAGTCCTGGACATGTGTGACCAGCTCCATTCCAAGCTGGTTTGGTTCACATGTTATGCAAATCAAATGCGGTTCAAAACGCATAGAATTTGCATATATGTTATAAAAAAATATCAACATTTTTTTATAACTTGCATTTATGATTTTGTCACTACTACGGTACGGTTCAGGCCATTCCAGATCTCATATTCAGGGCTCAGGTAGACAAGCGTTGTTGATGAACGCAGCCTTTAACATTCCAATACAATAAAAAGACTGAATTTGACCTGCTTTGCCTTCAATGCTAAGAGATTGCTACAGGATGATGTGTCCAAAGAAACATAAAGTACTGTAGGTCAAACAGCCTTAGGCCGCGTACACACGATAGGTTAGCCAGAGGACAACGGTCTGATGGACCGTTTTCATCGGTCAAAACCGATCGTGTGTAGGCCCCATTAGTTATTTAACCTTCGGTTAAAAAAAAGCCAACTTGCTTTAAAATTTACCGATGGACGCCTAACCGATAGGTCAAAACCGATCGTTTGTAGGCATGACCATCGGTTAAAAATCCACGCATGGTCAGAATCAAGTCGACGCATGCTTGGAAGCATTAGACTTGTGTTCTACGTCACCGCGTTCTAACATGATCGTTTTTTTAAGTGTGTAGGCACATCAGTCAGCTTCATCGGTTAACCGATGAGAACCGTCCGGACCGTTCTCATCGGATGGACTGATCGTGTGTACCAGGCTTTAGAGCAGTCATCCATACTACACCATATAAATGTATAAAAAGTGTAACAATTAACTTTTCTTATTTGTGCCTTTTTGGTCAGTTAACTATATGGTTTTAAGTGTTTTGTCATATCTGTTCAATAAGTGCAAAAAAGACTGTTGATCATCAAAAATGTATAGCTGTCCCATAAACATTTACTGCATTTCTGGTAGATCAACGGGTATTTTTCTATACTTACAAAGTCTATAAAAGGGATAAAACATGTAGAAATGTGCATGTACTACAGACATGTACTGCATATCTTTTTTTATTTTTATTTGCCCTGACATGCACTTTAAAGTAAGTGGAAATCTGCAGACTTGCGTTTAAAACGCGCTTCAAACACAGTAAAATGATGCCCATAAGGCCTTACTGTAACAATCCCTTACTAAATGGATGATGAAAATGCCATTTCATTTTTCATATGGCATTATTGTGCTCTTGTCTTTTGACAGGGCTTGTTATTAAAAAAATAATAGGAAAATCTTTATATTGACCTTGGATACATGTCTCCAAGAAATATTTTATGAACTCTTCACTGGACAATGTTATAATTTAGTAATACAGAATGTACAGTATAAGCGTATATACTGTAAAGAGGACCTTTCAATATAATTTGCACTGCACATGTATCAGCAGAGCACTGCCTGTGACCATGCATTTTATTAATAGGAAGGGGGGCTGAGTCACATGTTCACATATATTTGGAGCGTGGGAATGTGGAAATATTTGGGGGAAGGACGGGGGATGGGAGTTAGATCCCTTTTACACTAGGTCGCTTTGCAGGCGCTATAACGCTAAAAATAGCGCCTGCAAAGCGATCTGAAACAGCCGCTGCTGTCTCTCCAGTGTGAAAGCCCCAATGCTTTCACACTGGAGCGGTGCGCTAGCAGGACGGTAAAAAAAGTCCTGCTAGCAGCATCTTCAGAGCCGTGAAGGAGCTGTGTGTATACTGCTCCTCCACCGCTACTATCCATTGAAATCAATGGGGCACTGCGGCTATACTGCCGGCAAAGCGCCTCTGCAGAGGCACTTTGCTGTGGTTTTAACCCTTTTTTGGCCGCTAGCATGGGGGTAAAAGCGCCCCGCTAGCGGGCGAATATCGCTGCAAAATTGATGGCAAAGTGATACTAAAAATAGCGGCGATTTACCGCCGACGCCGCCCACGGTCGAGTGTGAAAGAGGCCTTAAGGCAATATTAAACCAAAAAGCAAACATTTATCATATTGCAACTTACCGATTCTTAGATGTGATGGCTGCATTTATTTTCTTTTTTTTTTTATCTTCTATTTTCATCTAGTGATCCAGCCAGCAAATCTGTTGTTTTTCAAAATATCAGGTATCAGTTTAGATGGATGAGACAAACCATTTAATGCTAACAGGGGTGTTTACAATTATATTTTTTTATTTATTGATGTAAAAACATCATACCAAAAAGAAAAATTGTTTTCTGTCTCTACGCTATACCAGGAAGTGCCGTTTGCGCTCCATAGAGCGATACCCGGAAGTTTTGGTTATCATCGCACAGACAGCAGCCCTAATCGGAACAAAAAGCGCTACTACAATAGTTATTGGACATTTTGTTTGCTCTTTATTTATCGTTTTTATACATGTTTGCTGTAACTGATTATAAAGTGTGAGCTGAAGTTTGGCATCAATTAGTGTATTTAAATCTGCTAATGCATTTGACACTCACCCCCTGACTGACAATGCTGCTGCCTGCTGTGCCTCCTGTTCTCCTTTACTCAGAGTTGGGCCACTCTAATACAGGAGGTGTGTTACTGGCCAGGTCATCAGGTGAAAACACAGGGAAAAAGCCAAAGAGAAGAAAACTGATGTAGCCACTGCATCTAATGATTGGTAAGCTGCAATCTAAAGCCAAAACATGTTTCTCTATTGTCCATTAAAGGAACCAGTGGCGGCATGTTTCTTAAGGGCGCACAAGCGCTCCCCCCCCCCCCTATCAATGCGTCTGGCCCCCTAATCTACATGCAGGGCGCCGGATGCATGGATTCCAATAGGTGGGTGTTCTTTTGAAGCACGTAATAAGAGCTGTGATAAATTTTGGCCAAAAGTTATACTGCTACATGTCTTTGGTAAAAAAAACTTTACAAGCTATGGTGGCAATGATAAAAAATGTATCACACCTGACGGCCTAAGGGCCCTTTCACACAGGCTTTCCAATCAGGTCCACATGTCAGTTTTTCAGACGGACCTGATCGGACGCTCCATTCTCTCCTGTGGAGCGGCGGATGTCAGCAGTGATATGTCCGCTAACATCCTCCACTATGCGATCCTGTCCGTGAAATCCAGACGAATAGTGACCCTATTTTCCATCCATCTGGCCAATCGTATGGGATCAGATGAAAATGGACAGGTGGTCCTTTTCACCTGATCTCCCTATAGAGGAGAGCGGGGGTCTGACAAGTCGTCTCAGCACAGTGAGCAAAGACGGACCTGTAATCCGCCTGCTCAGCGGATTGATCCCCTGCAGAGCAAAGCGAAGTCTGGGGGCGAACCTCCCGTGTGAAAAGACCCTATGTAATTTCTTGAGACACTAACAAGCAATAGCAAATATCCCCTAAATGACCCATTTTTGGAGTAGACATTCCAATGTATTTTAGTAAGAGGCATGGGTTTTTTAACCACTTCCTTATTGGGCACATATACCCCTTCCTGACCAGGTGAAATTTCACTTTAACTGACAATTGCGCGGTCCGGCAACGTGGCTCCCAAACAAAATTGACATCCTTTTCTCCTCACAAATAGAGCTTTCTTTTGGTGGTATTTGATCGCCTCTGCGGTTTTTATTTTTTGCACTATAAACAAAAATAGAGCGACAATTTTGAAAAAAACAACAATATTTTTTACTTGTTGCTGTAATAAATAGTCCAATTAGCAAAAGTTATTGCTCTTACAAAATAGGGGACAGAATTATTATTATTTTTTTTTTTTACTACTAATGGCGGAAATCAGCATTTTTTTCGTGACTGCGACATTATGGCGGAGACATCGGACACTTTTGACACATTTTTGCCGCCATTCACATTTATACGGCGATCAATGCTATAAATATGCACTAATTACTGTATAAATGTGACTGGCATTGAAGGGGTTAACACTAGGGGGTAAGGAAGGGGTTAAATGTGTACCCTGAATTGTGTTCTAACTGTGTGCGGAGGGGGGTGACCGATTGTGTCCCTATGTACAAGGGACACAGATCGGTCTCCTCTCTCCCCTGACAGGACATGGATCTGTGTGTTTACACACACAGATTCACGCCTTGTCCCTGTAGCCGCCCGATCCCAAGTGCCTGGCGGTCATCGCGCTTGCCAGGCACGCGCATCGGCATCTCAGCGATGCGGCGGGCATGCGCGCGCCGCCGACGCTCGCGCGCCCCCCAGTGGCCTGGCGGAGCGCAGGATGTAAAAACACGGCTAGTTAGAGAATTAGAACCACCCTGCGGCCGTACAAAGTCGTACGGCCGTCAGGTAGTGGTTAAAGTTGTAATTTTTTCCCACAACTTTTCTTTTTCACAAAATTGTCATATTACATATTTCTCATACACTGTGTAGGTATACACAGTCTGGCCATATACAGAGGCCCAATGTGCAAGTAGCACATCCAGGCATTCTAGAAGCATAAATTACAAATATAATTTCCTGACAACCTATCACACTTTTGAAGGCCCTGGAACACCACGACAATGGAGAACCCATTTTGAAAAGCAAACACCCCAACGTACATTCTATGACATGTCATATGTCATTTTTTTCCACAAGTTTTTGGAAAATGTGGAAAGAAAATCTAAATGCATTTATTTGATGGGCATGAATGAAGCACAGATAGGCATGAATGAGGCACAGGTGAGTACTGCTGCGGTCTCCCTCCTCTCTTCGCATGCTGTAACGATATGTGTGTGTAATTGGAAGGAGCAGTCACGTGTTAAAAGGCCGATGTCATTGGCCCTTTACCCCAATCAGTGATGCGCCGGGTCTGGAGGACCCGACAATCACGGTCATTCCTGGGTGTGTGAGTGTGGGGGTAATCATAGTACACCCTCCCATAATAAGCCAACTGCGCTGTAGCCGTCATTCAGCTATGCCCCGGTCGGCAAGTGATTATTCATGGCTGTGTTCTTAGGCAGAATTGTGAGTGAGCCCACTCCCATGGCTGAGAAGCAACCCCACACATAAAGGGTCTTGGGATGCTTTAATGTAGGCATGACATAGGACTGAGCGTGGAGCTCAAATAAATTTACTGCAGTCTTCAGCAGTCCAATCCCTGTACCTTTTGCAGAATATCAGTCTATCCCTGATGTTTTTTCCTGGAGATATGTGACTTCTTTGTTGTCCTTCTTGACACCAGGCCATCCTCTAAAAGCCTTCTCCTCACTGTGCATGCAGATGTCCCCCCACCTGCCTGTTGCCATTCCTGAGCAAGCTTTGCATTGGTGGTGCCCCGATCCCGCAGCTGAATCAACTGTAAGAGACGCTTCTGGAGCTTGCTGGACTTTCTTGGGTACCCTGAAGCCTTCCTCACATATGCAGTGGAAATGTTTTTTATGGGATTAAGTTAATTTTCATGGCAAAGATGGGCTGTGCAATTAATTGCAATTTTATCCAATCACTCTTCATAACATTTTGGAGTATATGAAAATTGCCATCATAAAAACTGAGGCAGGAGACTTTGTGAAAATTAATATTTGTGTCATTCTCAAAACTTTTGGCCATGGCTGTACAATGGGAGAGACAAACAAACGTCCCAAAGTCCAATATTCTCAATAATAAAATGAATTCATTAATCAATTTTATCCTCAAAAACCCTTGGACTCTCGGACAATTATTTGGTGCTTTCATTGGATTCTCCTCCTCCTATCTGTCCTGGTCCCCTGATCAGGTCTGTTGTGGTGTGTTAACATGCATTTTACATATTGCCCACAATTTAATAAGAAATGTGATTTTTTTTAATTGTTTATTTTCGGATATGTTTTATAGCAGAAAGTAAAACATATTGTGCTTTTTCCCAAATTTAAAAATAGTTAATGTTGAGTGAAAGAGTTTATTTCCTCTTTAAAGTTGCAAGCAATTAAATAAAACGTAAATGATTTTAGAATGTATTTTAAAAGCAAAGGGTTGCACCGAATGTTTTTTTTTTTGTGACGAAACCAATAGCGAAAATGAAAAATACACTAGGCTGAAAAGCGATACCGAAAATTAGTGTATTAAAAAAATATTTTTATATATTTTAAATAAAATTTATTTTTAATTTTTTAAATAAAACATGTACATTTTTATATAACGCATTGCTAATAGTATTAATTTTTTTTCCATGCGGTGCACCTCTAGCAGAAATGGTACAGGAGATGGTCAGAGACTGCAGACATGGTACAGGAGATAGTCAGAGACTGCAGACGTGCTACAGGAGATGGTCAGAGACTGCAGATGTGGTACAGGAGATCAATGCAGCCACACCAGTGTCCATCAAATGCAGCCTACCAGTGCCCATCATTTGCAGCCTGCCTGTGCCTCACCAGAGCTCAGCAGCCTACCAGTGTCCAGCATATGCAGCCTATTTGTGCCCAGCAGCTTCACCAGTGCCCATAATTTGCAGCCTGCCTGAGCCTCACCAGTGCCCAGCAGCCTACCAGTGCCCGTCATGCAGCCTGCCTATGCCCGGATCAACAGTGATCTCCGTGTGTCACAGAGCTGTATCTGAATTGCCCCGGGTCACAGTAACATGTCACACTGATTCAATGTCCCACCATTGGATCAGTGTGCCATCTGTCACAGGAGGTGGGAGATTGTTACTGCGGTCTGCGTAGTTCTGCTCTATGACACATGGAGATCGTGTTGAGGAGGGAGGGGAGGAGGAAAGGAATGGACTAGGGCGCTCCAGAACAACACCCCCATACTGGGCCGCACCAGGGCAAGCCCCGCCCCATTTTCGGCTCCATTATTTGCATGTTTTTTCTTTTGGCAATGTGCCTAAAATGCCATTATCAGCAGATATGTTTCGGCAGCCAAAATTTCGGTGCATTCCTAAAATAAATATATGCGCAGGCTTCTATACAAAAATTCTGAACAAGTCGTAAAAGCACTTTAATACAAGTCCCCATTGACCTCTGTAGCTACAGGCAATGTGAATAAAGTCATTCTCATGTTTCAATCAAAGTGCATCTCCCCTTATTTTCTATGGCAGCAGAAACTTACTGCAAAGTGTTATTATACTAACGTACACCTAACTTCAGAGTCTCTGTTGGCCAGATAGCAAGAATAACTTGCCACAAATTTGTGGCAGTGTTGAATTGTCTGTTAACTTTTTATTGGCAAGTTGTACAGTTCACTTGCAGAGCACTTGAAGCACAAGTTATAGTTGACACTTTTCCAATTTGTAGCAAATTTGCATGGAAAGTCTCTAGCAAGAGCAAAGCTGCAGTGGTGAGTCTACAGCACGAGCTCTGGAATTCTACAGCATGAAACTTCAGCCACAGTGCCCCCTGTGGTAGGATGACTCTTGCACAACATAACTGAACCAGAACTTGCAGCAGACTTGCAGAATGTTTACAAAGAAAGTTGATCTGGAGTCGTGCAATGCGGACTTGCTGCAATTGTGCAACAAACTTGTAAAGCCTGGCAAGTCTAGCAAGAGCTTAGCAAGTCATTTTCAAACTTCCAGCACAATTGCTTGCTATCTGGGTGTGAACTTTGAGGATGAATTGCTCCACAGTACACGAAGATAAAGAGGTCAGTAAGGGCGTATTTTAAAGATGCTTATTAAGAATATGTAAACATTTTAATACCCATAGTCTGGATCTATAACATTAGCAGGAATACAGTATGTTTATAACAGGTTCACAATTATGTGTTTTTTTTATTTATTTTTTGCGGATGGAAATTTTAATGTTAGACCTGTACAGTTTTATGACTCAAAAAACGACTTCTTGATTTCCCAGTCTTTAGCGGAAATGAGAAGTAAGTGACTCTGGAGGAATTTTCTTAAACTATTGTTTGTCCCCAGCCCCACAGATCCGCACATTGCAGCCAATTATCTCTATATTGCATGCAGGTTTCTGGCAATAACCTACATTCCTTAGGCACTTAAAATGTATAAAACACTTTCTTTTTTTTTTGGTGCATAAAGATCCTGAATTATTAAAGCTGAATGGTATATTAGATAATGTATCCCTGACTAATATAATTTTTTTCAAAATGAGTTTGATACAGGAATAGATTAGGGGATAGTTTGAGAACTTTCTTTGAGAGCAAGTTTCAAAATTGATTTTCAGAATCAGCTGGAGTTTTGGATTATTCTTAAATTAAGGCTGGAGGCAGGAGAAAATAGATATTCTAATAAAGCTGTTAAAAGGAAGAAAGGAAAAAACACACTTCCTATCAATGCCTTCTGCTCTACCTACATGATTATCCACTTTTGCTGGGGAACCTCTTAATAGTTAAAGTCTTTCTATTCGCAAAAACAGAGACGTAACATATTGCAATTTACCAGACATTAGCTGTGGTAGCTAAATTAGTTACATTTTTTTCAGGATCAGAGTTTTTTTTTCTTTCTTGTCACCTGGGCATCCTGAAAGGCACACACTTCCTGTTTTGAGGTGACAACACTCACTCTCCTCTATCAGTGGATGAGAAGCATTGTCACCCTAGGCTGCTCTCCTTATTTGGACTACAGAACACCTTATGTAGTTTTCTAAATTACTTAGGTTGTGTAGTTCACAGAGGATGGCTAGAAAAGCTGATAGCATTGTTTGTGCACAAAATATAACTTTTTTTTCATTTCTCAGTATATACCGGTGATTTTATTAAAATACTGTATCAAATAAAAACCTTATATGCAATACAACAAAAACATTTAGGTAAACAAACATGCTAAACACTGCTAAGTTTAGTATGGACATCCAGGATTCATTTAACCAAGAGACTGTGTCACATAGTCCTAAGTAGGCAAAGAAACAGAATCCTATACAAGAAACCTTTGTATACTTACTTGAATCCAAGGCTATATGCCCACGGATGTTTAAAAAAAAGGAGCTGTAAAGCTAGTACAGATGCCAGGAAAAAAGCGGGGTTTTTATGGCAATTTTTTCTGTATTTCGCATTGAATTCAATGCACGTTTTGCCGCGCTAGCTTTTAGCCGCGCTTTTCTTTCTCTATTCAAAATCAATGGTTTACTATGGGAGCCCATTGATTTGAATAGAGGTTGCACCAGAAGTGGGATCAAGATGATCCGACTTGCTGGGCAACTCGTGTGCGGAGAATCTTGAGGGGGAACCCCGCGAAAAAAAAATGTGTGAGGTTCCCCTCCAGAATGATACCAGGCCCTTCGGTCTGGTATGGATCTTAAGGGGAACCTCCACACCAAAAAAAAAATAAACAGTGTGTGGTTCCCCCAGGATCTATACCAGACCCTTATCCGAGCACGCAGCTCGGCAGGTCAGAAAAGGGGGTGAGCGAGCGCCCCCCCCTCCTAGACCATACCAAGCCATGTGCCCTCAACATGGGGGGGTTGGTGCTTTGGGGCAGGGGGGCACTGCGCCCCCCCACCCCAAAGCACCTTGTCCCCATTGTGACAAAGTCGCAAGAAATAGCGGTAATGCAATGCAGCAAAGTCGCTGATCTTAAGCAATAAATACGGCTTTATTGCACTCAAAATAAATATTACAAAACAAAATGGCCTACTCCAATTTAGGAGGCTAACTGACAGTAGTGTCCCTCACTACACTGTACTGGAGGGGCTATTCCAGCCTCCAGTATAAAACAAACAGAATAACAGTCCAAATAAACAAATTTGTGACAGACCTTGTTCCTTCAATGCAGACAGTTTCCAACCTGTCCGTCCAGCTCAGCATACCTCTCACACTGAGCTCTCACTTCCCACTTCCTTACCAGGTGAGTGTAAATTAATAGGGGAAGAGAGGAGGTTTTACATGTTGGCCAGGCTTAACCCCTTCCAGGGCAGGGAACGCTGACTTTTCCAGTCTCTCACTGGTGTACATACAATTGTGTACCCTGTCACACATCCTCCCCCCCAGCTTAACACTTGGGTGGGAAGCGGCCACCTCTACAAACCCATGCACTCAGGACAGAGCATCTGCATTACTGTGGAGGAGACCTGCCCTATGTCGTACCACAAAAGTAAAGGGCTGTAGGGACAGAAACCACCTCATGACCCGAGCGTTCTTGTCCCTGTTGGTGTGCATCCACTTTAACGGAGCATGGTCTGTGACGAGGGTAAACTGCCTGCCCAACAAATAGTAGCGGAGTGTTTCTACTGCCCACTTGATTGCCAAACACTCTTTTTCCACTGTGGCATAGCGCTGTTCTCGAGGTAACAACTTCCGACTCAAATACAGCACAGGGTGTTCCTCACCATCCACATATTGGGACAAAACTGCACCCAGACCCACCTCTGAGGCATCGGTCTGGAGAAAGAACTCCTTTCTAAAGTCAGGAGCCACAAGCACAGGTTGGGCACAAAAGCGCTTCCTCAGCCTCGCTGTTCCACTTTACAGTGTCTGGACCTCTGGCTTTAATAAGGTCAGTGAGCGGAGCAGCCCTCGTAGCAAAGTGAGGAATAACCTCCGATAGTAGCCTACAATCCCCAAGAAAGCTCTGACTTGTTTTTTCCTCAATGGTCTGGGCCAGCTCTGTATAGCTCCTATCTTGTTCATTTGTGGTTTAACAAGTCCTCTGCCAACCAGGTAACCCAAGTATCTAGCCTCTGCTAGACCCAAGGCACATTTAGAGGGGTTAGCTGTCAGACCCGCTCTTCTAAGAGTGTCCAAGACTGCCTGTACTTTATCCAGATGGCTTTCCCAGTCCGGGCTATGAATGATCACATCATCCAAGTATGCGGCTGCATACTCAGTTTGGGGCCTGAGCAACTTATCCATTAGCCTTTGAAAAGTGGTTGGAGCCCCATGGAGGCCAAAAGGCATGATCCTGTACTGGAATAGGCCATCAGGAGTGGCAAAGGCTGTCTTCTCTCGGGCGTGCTTTGTCAATGGGATCTGCCAATAACCCTTTGTCAGATCCAACGTGGTGAAGAACCTATCTTTGGCTAATCGCTCTACTAGTTCATCCACCCTAGGCATGGGGTAGGCGTCAATCTTAGACACCTCGTTTAACTTCCTGAAGTCATTACAAAACCTGATGGACCCATCAGGTTTGGGCACTAGAACAATGGGGCTGCACCACTGGCTGTGAGACTCCTCTATCACTCCAAGCTCAAGCATTTTCCTGATTTCAGCCCTTACAGCTTCCCTCTTGGCCTCCGGAATGCGGTAAGACTTCACTCTTACGACAACCCCTGGTTCTGTAATAATGTCATGGGTAATCTCTCGGGTTTGTCCAGGGTTGGGGGAGAAAACATCGTTAATCCTCTCAACCAAGCCTCTAGCTTCTTTTATTTGCTCAGGTGTCAGCTCTGGAGAGATTGTCACCGAAGGACTAGGTGCCTGTGGACCAGGTGTGGTGTCCTCCACTGCGGGCCATGCAGTCCTCTCTAGTCCTCCATGGCTTAAGAAGGTTTATGTGGAACACGGCCTCCTTCTTCCGGCGTCCCGGCTGACTAACTTTATAATTTACTGGGCTCACTTTTTCCAACACCTCATAGGGTCCCTGCCACTGTGCTAGAAGTTTGCTTTCTGCGGTGGGTACTAGAACCATTACTCTGTCCCCTCTTTCAAACTGTCTCACTAGGGCCCTCTGGTCATAGTAGGACTTCTGCCTACTCTGCGCCTGCTCCATATGCTGGTGAACAAGAGGGGCAATCTGAGCCATACGCACCCGCATATCTTCAACATACTGGAGGACATTGGTCCCCGTAACCCCCTGTTCTTCCCAGGTTTCCTTTAGGATATCCAGTATACCCCTGGGATGCCTACCATATAAAAGCTCAAACGGGGAAAAGCCCGTAGAACTTTGGGGAATCTCTCGAACTGCAAACAACAGGTAAGGAAGTAACAAGTCCCAATCCTCCCCATCCCTGCTAACGACCTTTCTCAACATCCCCTTTAGGGTCCGGTTAAACCTTTCTACCAACCCATCTGTCTGGGGGTGATATACTGACGTTCTCAGAGTCTGTACATTAAATAGCTGACATAGCTCTTTCATAATACGGGAGACAAACAGTGTCCCCTGATCCGTGAGCAATGTCCTGGGGATCCCCACCCGTGTAAACATCTGAACCAACTCTTTTGCAATACTTTTAGCATTCGCCTTACGTAGTGGAATGGCCTCCGGGTATCTGGTGGCATAATCGACGATGACAAGGATGTACTGGTGCCCCCGAGCTGTTTTCTCTAAGGGACCCACTAGGTCCATGCCAATCCTCTCAAACGGAACGTCAACTATGGGGAGAGGTATAAGTGGGGCTCTCAACTTCGGTCTGGGAGATGCCAGCTGGCATTCCGGGCAAGAAGCACAATACCTTTTAATCCCCTCATATACCCCAGGTCAGAAAAACCTCCTGAGCACCCGTTCTTGGGTTTTCTCTACCCCTAAGTGTCCCCCCAGCAGATGAGAGTGAGAGTAATCCAGGATTTTTCGGGTGTATGATGAAGGCACAACCAGTTGTTCAAGCTCTTGTCCCTCATCGGAGGTAACTCTGTAAAGAAGATAGTTTTTAAGGATAAAATAGGGATAAGCCTTTCCTGTTACCCCTTCCACTGGTACCCCATTAACCTCTACAACATTACTCCTGGCTTCCTGCAACAGGGGATCATCTGTCTGGTCACGGCCAAAGCCACTTCCCGAGATATCCAGGATATCTGTATCCCCCTCATCGCCTTCACTGGTAGCCTCTGGGGCGGGTTCTGGTTGACCAACCTCTGGCTCATCTTCTGTCTGTCGTGGGGCCCCGCCTCTCCTGGACTGCTCCCCACGCTGATTTAACAGGACTTCCTGGACAGCTCTATTAAATCTTAACTTGCTCTCCCTGCGTTCCCGTCTTGTTTTACCTCTTTTTGGATTAGAGATATACAAGTCAGGATGAGCAAAGGGAAATACTTCATGGACCCCTGTATTTCTCTGCTCCACTTCAGGTTCCCTTTGTTCTCCCATCACAGGGAGCTGTAACAGGGTGTGGAAATTAGGGAAATTCCTTCCTATTATCAAAGGATATGGTAGACGAGGAACTACCACTGCTACGATCTTTACCAAACTGCCCTGTACTGACACTTCTATGTTGGCAGTAGGATACCGCACAGTACACCCATGGATACACAATACCCCCATGGTTCTATGCTTCTGAATCCAACAAGTTTTTACTAATTTACTGGCTACCAAAGTCAGGGCACTGCCAGAGTCCACCAGGGCCACTGTCTCTTGTTTGTCCAGCAGGACAGGTACTCGGAAGGTATGTGCCCCTTCTACCAGGCCTGCTAAACAAATGAGCCCACAAAAGTCAGAGGAATCTTCCCCTAGTCCACACTGCATTGGCTCAGGAAGATTGGGGCATCTCGCCCTGACATGTCCTTTGGCGCCACACTCAAAACAAGTTATGGAGTTTCTCCTAGGGTGGTCCTCTTTCCCAGGGTTTTGACTTCTAAAGTCTGTTTTGGAGAAACGGGCTCTGGATCCGAAGTCTGCTTCCACTCCACTCCTCCGGTCTCCTGGTCTCTGTATTTTCCCGATCGTCCTAGAGAGAGATCGATCCAAATTTTTGGTAGACAGGTACCGCTCCACTTGTGCGACCATACTATCACAGTCCAGGGGATTTCCCTGAGTGACCCACTCCCGGAGGCCATTTGGAAGCTCTCTCACGTAACGGTCCAGTACAAGTGCTTCTATAATCTGTGCAGGGGTTTGAGTCTCTGGTTTGAGCCACTTCCGAGCCAGATGAATTAAATCGAACATCTGGGATCTTGGCGCTTTTCCTTCTTTAAACCTCCAGTTGTAGAAACGCTGGGCCCTCACTGTGGAAGTCACCCCTAAGCGAGCCAGGATCTCTCCTTTCAGTTTGGGATAGTCTGCAGCAGCCACCTCATCCAGATCAAAATAGGCTTTCTGTGCTTCTCCCAGGAGGAAGGGTGCAATGATTCCAGCCCACTGTTCTGGGGCCCAGCCTTCTCGAGTGGCGGTCCGTTCGAACGCCAGTAGGTAAGTCTCCACATCATCATCCGGGGTCATTTTCTGCAAACAGCTGCTTGCACGTATTTGGCTTACCCCCCTTGCTGGTGGGTTAGAAGACCCTTGGGTAGTCATCTGATCCAGGGTTGCTTTGAGAACAGCATGGTCTGACTTTTGTGCTTCAGTCAAAGCTTCAATCTTCAAAGTCAGGAGCCTGTTGGTCTCCTGTTGTACTGCAGCTGCGGCAGCTGCCTGTCTACTAATCTCTTGTTGCACTACAGCTGCGGCAGCTGCCTGTCTACTAATCTCTTGTTGTGCTGCAGCGGCTTGTCTGTCTACTTGTCTATTAGTCTCTTGCTGCACAGAGACAGCGTGTAACAGGGCTTTCATAATATCTTCCATTTTCTGGGTCCTGTACCTTTAAGGCCACTGTAACTGTAAATTTGACCGGTACAACAGCGAATATCCCACTTCTGACACCACTTGTGACAAAGTCGCAAGAAATAGCGGTAATGCAATGCAGCAAAGTCGCTGATCTTAAGCAATAAATACGGCTTTATTGCACTCAAAATAAATAATACAAAACAAAATGGCCTACTCCAATTTAGGAGGCTAACTGACAGTAGTGTCCCTCACTACACTGTACTGGAGGGGCTATTCCAGCCTCCAGTATAAAACAAACAGAATAACAGTCCAAATAAACAAATTTGTGACAGACCTTGTTCCTTCAATGCAGACAGTTTCCAACCTGTCCGTCCAGCTCAACATACCTCTCACACTGAGCTCTCACTTCCCACTTCCTTACCAGGTGAGTGTTAATTAATAGGGGAAGAGAGGAGGTTTTACCTGTTGGCCAGGCTTAACCCCTTCCAGGGCAGGGAACGCTGGCTTTTCCAGTCTCTCACTGGTGTACATACAATTGTGTACCCTGTCACACCATGTTGATGAGGACAAGGGCCTCTTCCCGACAACCCTGGCCGTTTAATAAGGGGGCCCCCAGATCTTGGTCCCCACCCTATGTGAATGAGTATGGGGTACATCGTACCCCTACCCATTCACCTGGGGGGAAAAAGTGTAAAAAAAACACACTAGACAGGTTTTTAAAGTAATTTATTAGGCAGCTCTGGGGGTCTTCTTCTGACTCTGGAGGCCTTCTTCCGACTTCTCCGCTCTCTCCGGCATCTTCTCCCACTCTCCGGTGCTTTCTGCCAGAGAGTGGGAGAAGATGCGGTGGCCAGTCTTCTCCGTCGTGTTCTTCCCTCTTCTTCCGATGTTGACTCGACGATCTCCCTCGTTGTAATGCCGTGTGCGCAACGATTTATATAGGCATGGGGCTTGGTCACCGGGTGATGTCACCCGTTGACCCCGCCCCTTGTGGCATCACAGTCCCATCATTCCTCGGGGCTGTGACGTCATAAGGGTCGGGGTCACCCGCAGACCCCGACAACCAACGGCCAGGGTTGTCGGAAAGAGGCCCTTGTCCTCATCAACATAGGGACAAGGTGCTTTGGGGTAGCGGGGCCATTTCCCCCCTGCCCTAAAGCACCAACCCCCCCATGTTGAGGGCACGTGGCTTGGTATGGTCTAGGAGGGGGCACTCGCCCCCTTTCCTGACCGGCTGGGCTGCATGCTCGGAAAAGGGTTTGGTATGGATCCACGCCATTTTTTTTTGGTGTGGGGGTTCCCCTTAAGATCCGTACCAGACTGAAGGGTCTGGTATCATCCTGGGAGAGATACTCACGCAAATTTTCTTTACATTTTTCGCGGGGTTCCCTCTTAAGATTTTCCGCACACGAGTCGCCCTGCAAGTTGGATGCTCTTGATCCGACTTCTGGTGCGACCTCTATTCAAATCAATGGGCTCCCCATAGGTAACCATTGATTTTGAATAGAGAAAGAAACGCCGGACGTTAAGCCTCCTTAAACTGCGTTTAACACCCTTTGCCGGCACCTGACGTCTTTACATAATATGCAATATGTATTTCTTCCAGATCTGTGCAGTAATCCAGTGTGAGACTTTCCCTCTGTGTAGGAGCTTCCTGTAATAAAGACCGTTCACTGCTGCTCTCTCTCCTTGTGCTCAGTGACTGGTGCTGTCTCCGCCTCTCCTGTCATTTTTTTTGCAGGCAGCCTGGGACACTAATCCTCCCACTGATATGAGACCCTATTCTGCCATCTAACACCAACAATGGAACATCATTTCTCCCACTGACACTAATAATAGGGCATTATTATTCCTTATGATACCAATGATGGGGCACTATCCCTCTAACCCATGGGTCCTCAAACTATGGCCCGCAAGTTTGGGTGCGCTGTGATAAAAGTCACTGTGTCAGAAGCTCATTGAAAAGTTTGGGCGCGCTGTGAAAAGTCACTGTGTCAGAAGCTCATTGAAAAGTTCAGGCGCACTGTGTGATAATAGTCCCGCCCTCCTCTTAGACCGGCTCGTGTGATAGACGCAGTGTTCCGTCTATCACATGAGCTAGTCCAGGAGGAGGGCGGGACTACTATCACACAGCGCTCCTGAACTTTTCAATGAGATTCTGACACAGTGACTTTCACAGCGCGCCCAAACTTTTCAATGAGCTTCTGACACAGCGGGAGCAGGAGATCCTGATACACACACAGACAGGTCAGACATCGTTTGGCACAGTAAGGCTGCAATGGGCTTGTAATAATGGTGGGGGGCTTCAATGGTGAGGGGGGGCTTGTATGATGGTGGGGGGTTTGTAATGATGGTGGGGGGGCTTGTAATGATGGTGGGGGGTTTTGTAATGATGGTGGGGGGGCTTGTAATGATGGTGGGGGGCTGCAATGGTAAGGGGGGCTTGTAATGATGGTGGGGGAGCTGCAATGGTGAGGGGGCTTGTGATAATAGTGAGGGGGGCTTGTAATGATGGTGGGGGGGCTTGTAATGGTGGGGGCTGCAATAGTGTTGGGAGCTTGTAATGATGGTGGGGTGCTGCAATGGTGAGGGGGCTTGTGATAATGGTGAGGGGGGGTTGCAATGGTGAGGGGGGCTTGTAATGATGGTGGGGTGCTGCAATGGTGAGGGGGCTTGTGATAATGGTGAGGGGGGGCTGCAATGGTGAGGGGGGCTTGTAATGATGGTGGGGGGCTGCAATGGTGAATGGGGCAGCGATCTGCTTTTTTTGGAACGACTGCGATATTACGGCGGACACTTTTGACACATTTTTGGGACCATTCACATTTATACAGCGAACAGTGCTATAAAAATGCACTGATTACTGTATAAATGTGACTGGCAGGGAAGGGGTTAAGACAGGGGGCATCAATGGGTTAAATATGTACCCTGGGACTGATTCTTACTGTGGGGGGAGGGGACTGACTGGGGGAGGTGACCGATGGTTGTACAAGGGACACACCATTGGTCTCCTCTCCTCTCCCTAACAGGACATGGAGCTCTGTATTTACACACAGAGCTCCACATCCCTGGCTCTGTGACTGGCGATTGCAGGTGCCTGGCGGATATCGCGGCTGCCAGGCACGAGCATCGGCACCTGTGTGAGGCGGCGGTGCGTGCGCCCCCCAGTGGCGCATGTAGCTGGCCAGCTAGAACCTGTCCTAGGTAGCTAATATAACCACATGTATATACAGCTAAGCCTGCTGGGAACCTAGTGTGGTGCACATGTTTATATGTGAGAGACAAAGATTATTCACTGTGATTTTGTGCTTGGATGTCATATATAGTGCGGAAAATAAGTATTTGAACACCCTGCTATTTTGCAAGTTCTCCCACTTGGAAATCATGGAGGGGTCTGAAATTGTCATCGTAGGTGCATGTCCACTGTGAGAGACATAATCCAAAAAAAAATTCCAGAAATCACAATTTATGATTTTTTAACTATTTATTTGTATGATACAGCTGCAAAGAAGTATTTGAACACCTGTCTATCAGCTAGAATTCCGACCCTCAAAGACCTGTTAGTCTGCCTTTAAAATGTCCACCTCCACTCCATTTATTATCCTAAATTAGATGCACCTGTTTGAGGTCATTAGCTGCATAAAGACACCTGTCCACCCCATACAATCAGTAAGAATCCAACTACTAACATGGCCAAGACCAAAGAGCTGTCCAAAGACACTAGAGACAAAATTGTACACCTCCACAAGGCTGGAAAGGGCTACGGGGAAATTGCCAAGCAGCTTGGTGAAAAAAGGTCCACTGTTGGAGCAATCATTAGAAAATGGAAGAAGCTAAACATGACTGTCAATCTCCCTCGGACTGGGGCTCCATGCAAAATCTCGTGGGGTCTCAATGATCCTAAGAAAGGTGAGAAATCAGCCCAGGACTACACGGGAGGAGCTGGTCAATGATCTGAAAAGAGCTGGGACCACCGTTTCCAAGGTTACTGTAGTTAATACACTAAGGCCTCGTACACACGATCAAATCTGTCCGCTGGAAACGGTCTGCTGGACCGTTTCAGCAGACAGATTCGATCGTGTGTACGGCCGAGCCGACGGATTTGGCCACCCCGACAGATTTCAAAGCATGCTTTGAAATCTATCGGGTGGGAATCCGTCCGCCCGACATGTCTGCTGGTTAGTACACTTACCAGCAGACATGTCGTCCCGCACTGCCGCCGAATGGATTCGGCGTATGCGCGGAAGTGTTTTACTTCCTGGTGCGGTGACGTGGCGGCGTCAACGTCACCGCCACGTCACCGACACGTCAGCGCGCCGTCTGCTGGCGGGGATTTTGGTTTGCTCGTGTGTACACGCGAGCAAACCAAAATCCCAGCAGACAGATTTGTTCAAATCTGTCGGACAGACAGATTTGAACAAATCTGTCTGCTCGTGTGTACGAGGCCTCAGACGTCATGGTTTGAAATCATGCATGGCACGGAAGGTTCCCCTGCTTAAACCAGCACATGTCAAGGCCCGTCTTAAGTTTGCCAATGACCATTTGGATGATCCAGAGGAGTCATGGGAGAAAGTCATGTGGTCAGATGAGACCAAAATAGAACTTTTTGGTCATAATTCCACTAACCGTGTTTGGAGGAAGAAGAATGATGAGTACCATCCCAAGAACACCATCCCTACTGTGAAGCATGGGGGTGGTAGCATCATGCTTTGGGGGTGTTTTTCTGCACATGGGACAGGGCGACTGCACTGTATTAAGGAGAGGATGACCGGGGCCATGTATTCTGAGATTTTGGGCAACAACCTCCTTCCCTCAGTTAGAGCTTTGAAGATGGGTCGAGGCTGGGTCTTCCAACATGACAATGACCCAAAGCACACAGCCAGGATAACCAAGGAGTGGCTCTGTAAGAAGCATATCAAGGTTCTGGCGTGGCCTAGCCAGTCTCCAGACCTAAACCCAATAGAGAATCTTTGGAGGGAGCTCAAACTCCGTGTTTCTCAGCGACAGCCCAGAAACCTGACTGATCTAGAGAAGATCTGTGTGGAGGAGTGGGCCAAAATCCCTCCTCCAGTGTGTGCAAACCTGTTGAAAAACTACAAGAAACGTTTGACCTCTGTAATTGCAAACAAAGGCTACTGTACCAAATATTAACATTGATTTTCTCAGGTGTTCAAATACTTATTTGCAGCTGTATCATACAAATAAATAGTTAAAAAATCATAAATTGTGATTTCTGGAATTTTTTTTTTTTGATTATGTCTCTCACAGTGGACATGCACCTACGATGACAATTTCAGACCCCTCCATGATTTCCAAGTGGGAGAACTTGCAAAATAGCAGGGTGTTCAAATACTTATTTTCCGCACTGTAACAGTTGTATGTTGTGTTCACAGAAGGAAAAGAAAAAATATGTCTTTAACCACTTGCTTACTGGGCACATACACCCCCTTCGTGCCCAGGCGAAATTTCAGCTTCCGGCACTGCGTCGCTTTAACTGACAATTGCGCGGTCGTGCGACGTGGCTCCCAAACAAAATTGGCATTCTTTTTTTTCCCCACAAATAGAGCTTTCTTTTGGTGGTATTTGATCGCCCGTGCGGTTTTTATTTTTTGCGTTATAAACAAAAAAAAGCGTCAATTTAAAAAATATATATATATTTTGTACTTGCTATAATAAATATCCCAATTTTTTTTTAAATTTTTTTTTTTTTCTTAGTTAAGGCCGATACATATTCTTCTACGTATTTTTGTAAAAAAAAAAAAAAAGAAAAACACAATAAGTGACTGCTTTGCGCAAAAGTTATAGCGCCTACAAAATAGGGGACAGAATTATGATTTTTTTTTATATTTTTTTTTTTACTAGTAATGGCGGCGATCTGCGATTTTTATTTGGACTGCGATATTGCGGCGGACACATTGGACACTTTTCTCAAATTTTTGGCGCCATTCACATTTATACAGCGACCAGTGCTATAAATATGCACCAATTACTGTATAAATGTGACTGGCAATGAAGGGGTTAACACTAGGGGGTGAGGAAGGGGTTAAATGTATTGCCTGGGTGTGTTCTAATTGTGTGGGGGAGGGGGGTGACTGGGGGAGGTGACCGATGCTGTCTCCCTATGTACAAGAGAAACAGCATCGGTCTCCTTTCCCTGACAGGACGTGGAGCTCTGTGTTTACACACAGAGCTCCACGTCCCTGCTCTGTCACCGCCGATCGCGTGTACCTGACGGACATCGCGGCCGCCGGGTACACGCATCGAATCCTCGGTGATGCGTCGGGACTGTTTTTCTCCGCCGTCCGCCACCGTGTGGCGCGCGCGGGGAATTACAAGTAAATCACGTCCAAAGACGTGACCCCGGGGCCTCAGGTCCGCGCTGTTGACGTATTCTGTCAATAGCGCGGACCCGAAGTGGTTAAGAGTAATTTGTTTGTATGGCAGCAGGAGGTAAGGAATAACACAGTTAATCTCATACCAGCAAGCATAGAGTTAAGCTTTTGTGCCTCATTGGTAGCCTTGCCCAATCACAGCTAATCTCCCATTGAGCAGAGTCTGGACCTATCACAGCCTCCTTTGCATCCATTTCTGTCAGGGTGGTTCCTAATACTCCATGTGCTGCTAGATTATTTCACCACAGAGACAGAGAGCCACATGGAGACAGAGAGCAGAGCAGAACAGACACAAGGACGAAGTAGTGTTTTATGGAAGCCAGGGGCTAAAAATAGGTATGTGTCACAGTTATATATATGTTCTTATTGTAAATAGTGTGGTTAGCACTGTATACTGATCTAGTTGTGTGTTCACTTGTAGTTCCACCATACCGAACCATAACATACCTTCGAACCATACTGAACCATAACATACCTTCGAACCATACCGAGCCATACCAAACCATACCATATCATACCTTAAAAACAAACCCAACTAAGCTAACCCTGCAAAAGCAAACCTGCAAACCAAGTTGCAAACCACAGTTATACCTTTCAGAGAAATCAGAGAATGCTTTGATAACTTGCAGAGAGAGAGAGAGAGTAAATACTGAAGAAAGAAATATATCCACCATCTTATGTTAAATGACAAGATTGAATATTTGAACCACCATTTTGTTATACTTTATTAACCACTTGCCGACCGCGCTATAGCGAAAATACTGCTACAGCGCGGTCGAGTAGTTTTGACACGACGTCCCTGGGACGTCGTCCTTCACTTTCGCGATTGCGCGTCCCCTGGGACGCGCTCGCGAAAGTGTCCGTGATAACCGGGTCTAGAAGACCCGGCGCATCACGGATCACGGTAAATTGCCGCTGATAGCGGCCGTTTACCACGTGATCGCGCCGTCAAATGACGGCGCGATCACTTGTAAACAAACCGGCGTCATTTGATGACGCTGGTTCCTCCCTCTCCTCCCTCTGCTCTCTGTACCGTTCGGTACAGTGTGCGAGGAGAGGGGGGGGAGCGGGGTGTCAGCAGCTGAGCTGTGGCTGGATCTGTGACAAATGCAGTCACAGATCCAGCCATCCCTCAAAACATCCCAGCTCTGCAATCCCCAGTACACAGCAATCCCCCCAGTACCCAGCAATACCCCAGTACCCAGCATTACCCCAGTACCCAGCACCCCACAATACCCCAGTACCCCACATTACCCCAGTACCCCACAATACCCCAGTACCCCACAATACCCTAGTACCCTGCATTACCCCAGTACCCCACAATACCCCAGTACCCTGCATTACCCCAGTACCCCACAATACCCCAGTACCCCACAATACCCCAGTACCCTGCATTACCCCAGTACCCCACAATACCCCAGTACCCCACAATACCCCAGTACCCCAATACGCTGCAATACCCCAGTACCCCAATACTCTTTAATACCCCAGTACCCCAATACTCTGCAGTACTCCAGTACCCCAATACTCTGCAGTACTCCAGTGCCCCAAAACTCCAGTACCCCAATACCCCAATACCTCAGTACCCCAATACCGCAATACCCTGTGCGATACCCTGAAATGCCCAAATACTCTGAAATACCCAAATACTCTGAAATACCCAAATACTATCGCCTATGGGGATTTTTAGGTAGCGAAGTTTGGCGCCATTCCATGAGCGTGCGCAATTTTGAAGTGTGACATGTTGGGTATCTATTTACTCGGCGTAACGTCATCTTTCACATTATGAAAAAAAATTGGGCTAACTTTACTGTTTTTTTTTTTTTTTTTTTTAAATACCGTGCGAGATAAAAAGTTGCAACGGCCGCCATTGTATTCTCTAGGGTCTTTGCTAAAAATGCATATATAATGTTTTGGGGTTCTATGTAATTTTCTAGCAAATAAATGATGATTTTTCCATGTAGGAGAGAAATGTCAGAACTGGCCTGGGTGTTCCAGAACGCCTGATGGCGTTCCCTGCATGTTGGGCCTCTGTGTGTGGCCACATTGTGTAAAAGTCCCACACATGGGGTATCGCCATACTCAGGAGGAATAGCAGAATGTGTTTTGGGGTGTAATTTGTGGTATGCATATGCTGTGTGTGAGAAATAACCTGCTAATATGACAGAAACAAGTTTTTTTTTTTTTTTTTTTACAGAATTTTCAGTCGTTTTTCTTTTATAGCGCAAAAAATAAAAAACCCAGAGGTGATCAAATACCACCAAAAGAAAGCTCTATTTGTGTGAAAAAAAGGACAAAAATTTCAAATGGGTAGAATGTTGTATGACTGAGTAATTGTCATTCAAATTGTGAGAGCACCGAAAGCTGAAAATTGGTCTGGTTAGGAAGGGTGTTTAAGTGCCCAGAGGTCAAGTGGTTAATCACGTGTTTTTGTACATGGACTGTCTGCTGCAAAGCAGCAGCATTATATATGAAGAAAAGTGAAGTTAATAAAGAAGTTATTTTAAGCATTTGGTGTGCTCTTTAAACCTACTGCTTCCATAGAACGGCGCTAGAGGAATTTTCAGAGTAATAGACAGTCTTGTTGGACTGAAAAGTCAGAGATATCACAATTATTCTAATGCCACAGCGCATGAGGCACTTCATAGTGCTGCGCCTGCCACAGTGGAAGTATTTCTCCCTTTGAGGAAAAGCGATAGCGCTCCTCAACTTGCACAGTAAAGAGCGCATTTGAGCAGCGGAGCGCCAGCATATACCACCGCGCAGCAACCGATCCCTGAGTGAAAAAGTAGAGACACCTCAGCGGAGCTACCATAGAGGCCATAAAAGCGTGTTTACTCAAACTGCAGCCAACTCTTAAAGTGGCAGAACGGCAAAGGCAAGATAGTCAAGGAAAAGCACCAACCCTCCTGCGACCCCTAGAGAGAGAAAAAGACGCATGGTGGGAGACCAAAGTCCAGACCTAGAGTGCCTGCACCGCCACCCACGAAGAGGCCACGTACTGCAGCCAGCTAGTTTCCCGCCACTAGGCCCAAAGTCATTGCAGAGCATCGTAACTCATCGCAAAGCATCGCGACTCATCGCAAAGCATCGCGACTCATCACAGAGCATCGCAAGTCATCGCAGAGCATCGCAAAGCATCGCAAGTCAGCGCAAGCTTCGCACCAAGAAAAGACAAGTCTCCTCTAAGACTGACATTTGTTCCAGCAACCCACAGATCACAGTATCCTGCTCTTCAGAAATAAGGTCAGAGCTTTCCTTTTATTACTTATCATTGCACATGAGACATTTTCGTGTTCAGGAATAAAAGACTGTAAAGTAAAACGAAGGACAGTTTGTAGTATATGGACTCTAAATTATTTAACCACTTCCATACCAGGCACTTACGCACCTTCCCGCCCAAGCCAATTTTCAGCTTTCAGCACTGTCGCAATTTGAATGACAATTGCGCGGTCATGCTACACTGCACCCAAACAAAATTGGCGTCCTTTTTTCCCCACAAATAGAGCTTTCTTTTGGTGGTATTTGATCACCTCTGCGTTTTTTTTTTTTGTGCAACAACTAAAAATAGAGCGAAGATTTTGAAAAAAAAATAAAGTTTTTATTTTTTTCTGTTAATTTTTTTGTAAATGAGTATGTTTTCTCTTTCAATTATGGGCACTGATATGGTGGCACTGATGGGCACCGATGAGGTGGCACTGATGGGCACCGATGAGGTAGTTCTGATGGGCACCGATTAGGTAGCACTGATGGGCACTGATAGGCGGCGCTGGTATTGGGCACTGATGGGCACTCATGGGCGGCACTGATGGGCACTCATGGGCGGCACTGATGGGCACTCATAGGCAGCACTGGGCACTCATAGGCAGCACAGATGGGCACTCATAGGCGGCACAGGTGGGCACTCATAGGCGGCACAGGTGGGCACTGATAGGCGGCACAGGTGGGCACTGATAGGCGGCACAGGTGGGCACTGATAGGCGGCACAGGTGGGCACTGATAGGTGGCACAGGTGGGCACTGGTAGGTGGGCACTGGGCATGGATTGGCACTGTGGGGTGGCACTGACAGACACTGGGGTGGCACTGATGATCACTGAGGGGTGGCACTGATGGATCAATGTTGCCAATCAGTGCCCATGTGTGGGCACTGATTGGCATCATTTTTTTTTACTGCCACCCCTTTTTTTTTGTCATTTTTTTGTGTCTTTTTTTTTGTATTTTTTTTATTTTCCTGGTGGTCTAGTGTGGCGATCCGAGGGGGGGCTGCGCTGATAAACAATCAGCGCGAACCCCCCCTGTCAGGAGAGCCGCTGATCGGCTCTCCTGTACTCGCGTCTGTCAGACGCGAGTGAGGAAGAGCCGTCGGCGGCTCTTCCTGTTTACATCGTGATCAGCCGTGATTGGACACGGCTGATCACGTGGTAACGAGGCTCCGCCGGAGACTCGTTACCGAGATCGGAGGTGCAGGGTGTCAGACTGACACCCCGCATCACCGATCGCCGCGCTGCGCGCCCGCACGGGCGCGTGCGGCATGAAATCGTGCTAGACGTTTGAGAACGTCTAGTCACGATTTCATAACCACTTCCCTGCCGTAAATCGGCTATTGGCCGGGCGGGAAGTGGTTAAAGTGAAAGTCATTTATTGCCTGCATCTTTTGCTATTGCATTTAAAGTGAAAGTCATTTATTGCCTGCATATTGTTATAGCATTTAAAGTAAAATGTTTAAGCCTAGTATTACCATGCCACTGTTAGAGGATACAAAGATAGATAGGATAGAGGGTGAAGAGCAAGTGAACCTGTCTGAGGTAGAAGAGTCTGATGCAGCATTAGCCTTGCCCCAAACAAATGAGCTAAGCCGCTCAGAACGCATCAGAAAACCGACCACAAAAATGCAGGAAAATTTGGAGCAAGAGGCAGCATTAAAAGGAAAAAGGTTCACCAGAATGTATGATAAGTGGAAATCATACATTAAAGATGTTGGTAGAAAGCTAAAGCAAGATAGTATAAAAGAAAACTTGAGTGATCTGGTAGAGACAATAGAATCTGAATCAGAGCTTATGGCAGTGTATTTGGAGTGTGTAGTGAAAATTGCGCTTCCCCTATATTATTACTAGGTGATTTGTATTTGTATTCTATTGCCACTAGGTGGTGTGTTTCCCTACAAAGGTAATACACTCCTCTGTGCTCAAATATATAATAAAAAAATTATATATAAATAAATATACATAAACCGTGAAAAGACGTGAAAGAACCTTATCAGGTAATACACTAAGAACCTTATATCTCTTATATCTTATATCTCATAGGTCACATATTCCATAGATATATTATTTAAAAGTTCTTGAAAAGTTCATAAAGTGCATGATCCAGTTATTCCCTCTTCTTGTTTGATTGGGTGTGCTTATAACGGTGTGTTCCTCTAAGGTATGTACAGGTTGTTACCAAACCGTCACCATTTCGTGGTATCCCGTCACCGTTAGAAATGCTCACTCACCAGATATCATGTCAACCAGAGCCTGTGGTTCATTCATCAGGATAACTACTCCTATTTGGGCTTCCTTCTACTGTCAGATATTTCAAATGTGGAATGCCGTCCCCTCCTGTGTAGGGATGAGCCGAACATACCCAGGTTCGGTTTGCACCAGAACGTTCGAACAGACCGTCCGTTCGCACGAACATTTAGAACCCCATTAAAGTCTATGGGACTCGAAGGTTCGAATTCAAAAGTGCTAATTTTAAAGTTCAATATGCAAGTTATTGATGGAAAACGTCTTTGAGAACCCGGGTCTTGTCCCAGGGAACATGTATCAATGGAAAAAAAAGTTTTAAAAATGTTGTAGTTTTTTCTTGAGCAGCGATGTTAATGATGCTTAAAGTGAAAAAAAAAATCCTTTTAAATATGGTACATGCTGGGTGTCTATAGTAGTGGCACGTGTTTAGAAATGTCCCTGCACAACATGAGATTACTCTCAGAAAAAAGTAATTTAATACTGCTCGCGGCTTTAATGTAATGTTTGGTCCCTGCAATATGGATAAAAATCATTGAAAAAGGGGCGTGTCCTGGCTATGGAGGAGTGAGGACGTTTTCTGCCTCAGCTCCGCTCCACCGCCGCTTATACAGCAACCAAAGAGGGGATTATACAGTGGACCCGGCTTCACCCATGTCCCAGCGACTGCGCCAGTCATCACAGCCGCCGAGAACGACCGTCACCCGGCAGGTCCAGCTGGAAAACTACTTCCCGGGGACCCGAGGACAAGGCCGCGAGGCATCCAACATGGCGCCGACCGGGAAGACGCAGAAGGCGCTGAAGACAACACAGCCGGCCGTGGCTGCGACGCGCCAGCAGAGAGCTCCTCCGTCGTCTGTCTCCCCAGGTTCTTCCCCAGGATCGGTGAGTGACTCGGCCCCTTCCGCATCGCCTGCATCCCCAGGTAGCCGCATGATGGCCCCGGACCTCATGGGTGATGAGGACATCAGACGCCATATAATGTCCCTCCCCACGAGAGAAGACCTGGAACGGTTCACCAGCAGGGTGGAGAGGGCCTTCACTGAGGATATTGCCCAGCTGAAAACAGACACATCTCACCTGGGGAGTAGAGTGGAAGCACTGGAGGAAAAGCTTGAGGAGGCTCTCCCCACTATTGCTCTGCTGCAAGCTAAGTGCTGGGCACAGGACCAGAGAATTGAAACCCTACTGTGCCAACTAGATGAGGCTGAGAACCGCAGCAGAAGGGTTAATATAAGGATCCGGGGGCTCCCTGAAGCCACAGCCCCCCGTGACATTATCCCCACTTTGCAGGATATCTTTAGGGACATATTGGGCCTGCCTGCGACTACCCCTGTGGAAATAGACCGAGCACACAGGGCACTGAGACCGCCATCGCAAGACGCTGATAACCCCAGAGATATAATTTGCAAATTGCACAAGTATACATTCAAGGAGAGCATAATGCAAAAAATGCGCAACAAGCCTTTTTATGATTTTCATGGGGCACGTTTGTTTTTCTATCAAGATATCTCCAGGCGCACTTTAATGCAGCGCAGAGCGCTCCGCCCTATACTGACTGTGCTTCAGGATGCTGGACTAACTTATAGATGGGGGTTCCCTTTCTACTTGCAGGTGACCAAGAATGGGAAGCAGATCACGCTGCGCACAAAGGATGACCTGCCACATTTTCTCTCGGCCCTGGAGCTGGACCCCATAGACTTCCCAGACTGGAGGGAACCGTCTGAGGTTCCGTCGCTGAGGCTACCGGAACCGTGGACAACGGCCACAAGAAAGGGCCGCAAGAGAGACAGACAGCGACCTAATCAGCACCCCCTGCCGGGGTCTTCAACATCCCAAGATTGATGGAGGTGTCTCCTCTGAATGCCAGCCTAACAGCCTAGGTTTACCTTTCTGTCCCGGGGCGATGGCCCTGCCCGGCATTTTTTCCCTTTTTTTTTGCCTCCTAGACGTACCTCTCTGATACACACTTAGTACATGCCAGATGTTACTGTGCTGTGGTCCCTAGAGGCTGGTCGGACTGTTGTGCTAGCTTTAGGGATGGCTATCCCTTTTTGGCCGAACTGGCCCACCGGACATGGGTTGCTGGAGAACTTATTTAGTTCAATGTTCCCCCTTTGGTTTTTCAGCACTATGTGAGATGCGGTGGACGGGGGTGGGACTCCCTACCTTCCCTTCCATGTTGGCACACGAACCCCACGTAGGCCCCCCTACTTGGGAGTAGTTCCCTTTTGGGATTTAGAGCCACGGTGTGGGGCCCCCACCACAGAGGTGATGGGCCCTATGCTCGGCTTACAGTTGTTTATTTGTTTTATTTGTTTTTTTTTGTTTTTCTTATGCTAGGCTACGGTACGCATTATCCTACTGTGGGGCACAGATAGTCTTTCTGCAAGAGACCCATTTCACTCCCCAATCCCTGCCCAGGTTACCTACCCACCTGTATAATCAGTGGTACCATAGTACCTCCCCAGCCTCCAAGTCCAAAGGCACCTCGATCGCGATCCATAAAAACTGCCCCTTTCAGCTTATAGACAGCCAAATTGATCCTCAAGGCAGATTCGTTTTCATAAAGGGTACCCTGGCAGGGAGGAAATATACGTTTGCCTCTTTATACGCCCCCAATACACACCAATTGACCTTCATTGACAGTACCCTAGACCTTTTGACTGACTTCAGAGAGGGCTATGTGGTTGTGGGTGGAGACTTTAATGTCAGCCCCGACCCACTCCTTGACACATCTAGCTCCCGACCATCGCACTCCTACACATACCTCAAACATTTTCGCAAGACACTCAGGTCTCACCTCTTAGTAGATAGCTGGAGGGTACTTCACCCTACAGGTAGGGACTTTAGTTTTTACTCGGCTGTGCATGCAGTATACACCCGTATTGACCATATTTATGTAGATCGCCATGCTCTGGAACTCCTGCAATCAGCGTCCATTGGCAACATAACAATCTCAGATCACGCTCCGATAGAGATATCCTTCACACTGCCGTCGGGTTCTGATAGGACCTGGACGTGGAGATTGAATGAAAATTTGCTGGACGATGCTGCGGTAGTGACCAGAGTAGAGGAGGTCATCACTAATTTTTTCCGGGAAAATTCTACAGATGAGATCAGTAAAGGTATCCTGTGGGAAAGCCATAAGGCGGTAACGAGAGGGGAATTGATCTCCCTGGGCTCTAAACTTAAAAAAGAACGTCAGGCTGACTTTAAGAGGGTGCTGGACGCTCTACAGGAGGCAGAACTGAGGCATAAAAGTACGGGGGGCCCAGAGGCACTGCAGAGACTGACTGACATGAGGTTGCTGTTATTGAAACTGCTAGACCGGCAAATGCGCAAGCAAACTAGGTTTAGGTACTACAAATACTATGAGCATGGCAACAAGTGTGGTCGCATGTTGGCTAGGGCCCTCCGCAAGAAACATGCTCAAGCATATGTTCAACAGCTCCGCTCCCCATCGGGCACGGTGGCTACGCGGTCCTCA
Source organism: Rana kukunoris (assembly GCA_029574335.1). NCBI lineage: Eukaryota > Metazoa > Chordata > Amphibia > Anura > Ranidae > Rana > Rana kukunoris. Next base: position 111,828,460 of record CM056059.1, on the reverse strand, counting down.
GACATTGCCTCGGGGTTCCAAGAGTACTACTCACAACTCTACAACTTAACTTCTGGCCACCCCATACACTCGCAGGTCCCTAGAGCAGAGGCCATTCGAGAGTATTTAGCCTCTGCCGGCGTGACGCCCCTGACTGAGGCTCAGTGCTCTGACTTGGAGCTTCCAATCACCCCTGGAGAGATTAGGCTGATAGTGAAGTCCCTGCCTAACGGGAAGAGCCCCGGTCCTGATGGCTACACTAAGGCCTATTACAAAACCTTCCTGCCCCTACTGATGTCCCCTATGTGCAGCTACTTTAACGCCATTGCTGAGGGTTCCCCAATCCCCCCGGAGGCGCTTTTAGCACACATCTCTGTGCTGCCAAAGGAGGGCAAAGACCCTATGGCCCCACAGAGTTACAGGCCGATATCCCTGTTAAATGTGGACGTGAAAATCCTGGCGAAGGTCCTGGCGAATAGGCTAAAACACATCATACCCCACCTAATACACCTAGATCAGACTGGGTTTATAACTGGAAGGGAGGCGAGGGATAACTCCATCAGGGCCATTCAGCTCATCCATTGGGCCCGCTCTTGCCCTACCCAAAAAACGTACATAATTCTGTCGACTGATGCCGAAAAGGCCTTCGACCGAGTAGATTGGTCATATCTTAAAGCGGTGCTGGAACACCAAGGGTTGGGACCCTGTATGCTGACATCAGTCATGGCCCTCTATTCTTCCCCATGTGCGCAGGTCAAGGTGAATGGAGTGCTGTCCACCAGGTTCCCGATTAGGAATGGCACGAGGCAGGGGTGCCCCCTCTCCCCCCTCCTCTTTGCTCTGGCACTGGAGCCGTTGCTTAGCACGGTTAGGGCAAATGCGGATATAAGGGGTCTGAAGGTGGGGAATGCTGAGCACAAGCTCTCAGCCTATGCTGACGACGTGCTCTTTCACCTTTCGGAGCCTCTGACCTCGCTGCCAGTCCTGATGGGGGAGCTTCAGCGATTCGGGGCGCTATCTAACTTTAAAGTTAATTCCTCTAAATCAGTGGTTCTCCCCATTAAAATATCTCCGTCCCTGGCGGATAGACTACAGACAGCCTTCCCCTTTACGTGGGCCAGCTCCTCCTTTCGGTATTTAGGCATACAATTGACGGACCGTTTTGACACTCTATATGCAGCCAATTACCCCCCCTTATTATCCGCGATTAAAAAAGATTTGACCCACTGGACTAAGACCGCCTTCACTTGGCTAGGCCGCATCAACATTGTCAAAATGAACATATTACCGCGCATCCTCTTCTTTCTCCAGATGTTGCCCATTCCCCTGCCAAAAGTTTTCTTTACCCGAATTTCTAGCATGATCTCGGGGTTCGTGTGGAATGCCTGTAAACCCTGCATTGCACTACGGATTCTGAAACGCTTCAAACAGGCTGGGGGTTTGGGGGTCCCAGATGTTGTTAGGTACTATAGGGCGGTGGCCTTACAGAGGGTCCTTAATTGGCGCTTCCACACCCAGTCCAAATCATGGGTCTCTTTGGAAAAATGCCTGGCAGGGAGAAACTTATCCTACGCGCCATGGCTGTCCCGTGAGTATAGAGGACTGTCTGACACAACTTCCCCACTGACGATACACGCCCTATCGGTTTGGGACAAGATTAATAGGTCTCTGCGTCTCTCCCCTCCTGTGTCACCATTGGCTCCATTGGGGGGGTTTCTCTGGTTCCCCCCGGGGGAGCAATTGGCTTTCTTTGGCTCCTGGGTGGACGATGGTGACACTAGTTGCGGGAAGCTCATGAGTAGCGGCAAACTCCTCAGTTATGAGTCCTTACAGGCCAGACAGACTGGCACACAGCCGTCTTTTTGGAGATATAGGCAACTCCACCATTTTTTTGAAACACACGGGCATTCTATTAGAGACGTTAGCTCCCTCACATCTTTTGAACGCCTTTTTATGGAAATTGAACCCCCTCCCCATCTGGTGTCCGAAATGTACCGCCTACTTGGATCGGCCATGCTTGACCCCAAACCGGCATATGTGCGGGGCTGGGAGACGGACTTGCAGATCCAATTTTCCGAGACTCAGCTGGCACACCTGTACCGGCTCACTCATTCCAGCTCAGTGGAATCTAGAACCCAGGAAACAAACTATAAGGTTTTGACGCGCTGGTACAGGGTGCCGGCTGACTTGGCGCGGATTTACCCTTCTGTGTCAGATCAGTGTTGGCGTACATGCGGACACAGAGGCACACTCCTACACATATGGTGGGATTGTCCCCGAATTCGCCCCTTCTGGGAAGACGTTAGGCTCCAAATAAAAGACATCCTAGACCTTGACGTCCCCCTTGACCCCACGCACTTCCTCCTTCATGTACCTCTGATTCCGATCAGTAAATATAAGAAAAGCGCATTGCCACATCTCCTTAATGCAGCTAGACGAGTAATCCCCACCCACTGGAAACGTCCGCAGACCCCGACAAGGGAGGAATGGGTGGCTAAGGTAAATGACATCAGAGAAGCTGAACATTGGATAGCAACTTGTAAGGATACCCTGGACCGTTTTGATGTAGTGTGGGCACCGTGGGTGGCTTATATAACTCGTACGGCCGACCATGGGGGTCTAACCTCGAGTTTAGACTTAGCCTTACTAGAATAAGCAGAACCATCCCTGCGATCGCGGTTGGAGGGGAAGCCCTGAAACTTTAGGCTAGGGGGAGGCTCGACCTCGGACCCGGACCGCTCGATGCAGACCAGCAAAGAACCAACTAAACAGCAGGTATGCTCCAATACCCCTCTCTTCTTTTCTTCCTGTTTCTCCCGCTATTGCTCTTTTTGTTTTTCTCTCCTTGTCTCCGCTTTCCACAAATTACCCTGTTTTCTGTATCAATGTATGGAGATGGAATTTGAGAATATGCCGTACTCGCCTGTTTGCCCAAGTTGGACCCACTGCCGTAGTGTTCAGAGACTGTTGAGGAGGCCCACATAGAGGTGTGGACACCCTCGCCCATTCCCGGTGCGGACCTTGCACTGGGGAGTGTCGCGTGCTGGCAGAGGTTTGTTGGAGGCCTATTTGGCCCCCCTCTGCTGGCGCCGGTGCTGGCGGGTGACAGGGTGGGGGAAATATTTAGTCATGTTTATGGATTGTGGGTCCATAGGAGCACCGCTCTGCTTTCCATACCCTGCTGCCAAGTTTTTGAATGTACACGTGGATTACGGATTTACTCTTTGTTTCTTGTGATTGTTGTTGTGTAATTATTTTCTTTTCTTTCTTAATAAAAATATATTTTGCAAAAAAAAAAAAAATCATTGAAAAAAATAGCATGAGTTTCCCCGCCACCACTCCCCCCAGGTCATTACAAGACCCAGTGCCGATCCTGACCTCCCTGGGGCCCTAAGCAAAATGACATGGCACATTAAAAATGAGAAGCGGGGGGCCGCTGACGACAGTGACATGTCACATTAACCACTTGCTTACTGGGCACATATACCCCCTTCCTGCCCAGGCGAAATTTCAGCTTTCAGCACTGCGTTGCTTTAAATTAAAATTGCGCGGTTGTGCGACATGCCTCACAAACAAAATTGACATCCTTTTTTCCCCACAAATAGAGCTTTCTTTTGGTGGTATTTGATCACCTTTGCGGTTTTTATTTTTTGCACTATAAACAAAAAAGTGCGACAATTTAAAAAAAAACATAATGGGGTAGATTCATGTACAGATCCGACGGTGTATCTACTGATACACCGTCGGATCTGTGAGATCCGACGCTCGGATCTATGCGGCTGATTCCTCGAATCAGGTTCCGCATAGATCTCCCTTAGAGCCGACTGGTGTAAGTGAGTTACACTGTCGGTTCTTAGGCTGCATTCTCCCGCCGTCCGCTAGGTGGCGCTTCTTTTTTTCTACGCGACGAATATGCAAATGAGGAGAACCGCCGATTCAGAACCGAACGCCCGGCCGTCGCTTTTTTTTTACGTCGTTTGCGTTCGTCTTTTTCCGGCGGATCATTACCCCTGCTATATGCGGGGTAAGTGCGGCGGATCCTATGTTAAGTATGGCCGTCGTTCCCGCGTCGAGTTTTGAATTTTTTATGTCGTTTACGTAAGTCGTCCGGGAATACGGCCATACGTTAATTGCGTTAACATCGAAAACAATGATGTCCTTGCGACGTCATTTAAAGCAATGCACGTCGGGAAATTTTGCCGGCGGCGCATGCGCAGTACGATCGGCGCGGGGACGCGCGTGATTTAAATAGTAAACTCCCCCTAGCCGCGGAATTTGCATTCCGCCGGGGGATTTACGATCCGACAGGGCTAATTACGAGGCAAGTGCTTTCTGAATACAGCACTTGCCTCAAAAACTGGCGCAGGCGGATCGTAAACAAGATAGATCACGCGGATCAAAAGATCCGCTGATCTACATGAATTTACCCCAATATTTTTTACTTTTTGCTATAATAAAAATCCCATTTTTTATAATGGAGCCGACGACCCCAACACACAGCCAAGCCCCACCCTCGACGAATGTGCAGGAATTGCAAAATCCCACCACATCAGGTAAGTGTCATACAGCACAGCTTCAGGTAATACATGTAGGCCTACATAATTTTACTACATGTTTTTTTTTCCAAATTTCAGGAGGTGTCGGAGCTGTTGGGGGCACAGTGGACACCAACAGTGCACATGTCCTAATTGGGGAGATCAATTCATGCATGGCAGAATTAGAGGAAACAAACATCATCCTCGAGAAAAAGCGAAATCTGGAACAACAATTGAGGAATTTTATAGATGTACTGGGAAGGAGTTAAAAAAAAAAAAAAAAAAAAATACATGTATAAAAATATTTCAAATCCCAAAAATATTTCTTGACCCCCCCCCCCCAAAAAAAAAAGAAAAAAAAATTATATTACGATATTTTTTGAAAAAAATAAAAAAAGACGCATTTTAAGTGTGATACAATAAATATTTTTGGATACTGAACAATGTCTGGCTTCTTATTATATAAATGCTGCCTAAAAGAACAAATCTAGATTTGTGGTGTTTACATTGACAATGATGAGTATTTAGAAAAGGAAAATAAACATGACACTATGATAACGTAGGAGAAAGCTAGAATGAACTCAAATTAGAAAAGAATCAAACCAAGAAAATTACTGGAACAAGGGCATAAAATGTGGGCCTTAGGCACTGGTGGCGGTGTCACAACACTGCAACCCCTCACAGATACTGTAATTGGACCGCCGAAAAGAGCCACATGCAAAGTATTGCATTAAAAATTGTTTTTAGATGCCCGTTACACAGGGGCAGAAAAATTAGGCCTTAGGCACAACACCACACTGAACCCCTCCCAATATCTTTAATTGGAGTGCAACAAGGAGCCTCGTGCAAAGTATTGCATCAAAAATTGGTATCAGACGCCCCTGTTACACAGGGGCACAAAAACTGTGCCTTATGCCACGTGCAAAGTATTGCATCAAAAATTGGTATCAGACGCCCCTGTTACACAGGGGCAGAACAATTAGGCCTTAGGCACAACACCACACTGCAACCCCTCCCAATATCTTTAATTGGAGCGCAACAAGGAGCCACGTGCAAAGTATTGCATCAAAAATTGGTGTCAGACGCCCCTGTTACACAGGGGCAGAAAAATTAGGCCTTAGGCACAACACAACACTGCAACCCCTCCCAATATCTTTAATTTGAGTGCAACAAGGAGCCACATACAAAGTATTGCATCAAAAATTGTTATTAGGTGCCCCTGTTATACAGGGGCACAAAAATTGTGCCTTAGGCCACGTGCAAAGTATTGCATCAAAAATTGTTATTAGACGCCCCTGTTACACAGGGGCACAAAAATAGGTCCGTAGGCACAACACAACACTGCAACCCCTCCCAATATCTCTAATTGGAGCGCAACAAGGAGCCACGTGCAAAGTATTGCATCAAAAATTGTTATCAGACGCCCCTGTTACACAGGGGCAGAAAAATTAGGCCTTAGGCACAACACAACACTGCAACCCCTCCCAATATCTGTAATTGGAGCGCAACAAGGAGCCACGTGCAAAGTATTGCATCAAAAATTGCTATTAGGCGACCCTGTTAAACATGGGCAGAAAAATTAGGCCTTAGGCACTGGTGGCAGAGCACAGAAAAACAAATTTTCTTACTAGATATCAGCAAGAAAAGTGGGGAGGAGAAGGATATTCCATCAGCAGCATAACAGGACAGTCACTCAGCATCAGCAGTCTCAAAGGGATCTGACATTTCAACAAAAAATTCTTATTCAGTAACATCAGCATCAGGTGCTTGGTAGCTGGTGTTGATCCAAGCCTGATTCATTTTGATGAAGGTCAGTCGATCAACAGAGTCGGTGGAGAGGCGCACCCTGTGATCGGTCACAAAGCCTCCAGCAGCACTGAATGTGCGTTCTGAAAGAACACTGGATGCAGGGCAAGCCAGTAGCTCAATTGTGTACTGTGCAAGCTCTGGCCAGTGATCCATCCTCAAGACCCAGTAAGCCAGAGGATTTTCCATGGGGAAGGTGTCCAAGTCGGATCTTGCCGCTAGGTATTCCCGGACCATGTAAACCAGACGCTGGCGATGGTTGCTGGAACCGGTCAGACCTTGGGGCTGCGGACTAAAAAATTGTCTGAACGCATCGGTCAGACGGCCACCTTCTCCACCGCTCCTTCTGTGACTTACCGAAGCCTCAGCAACACGTTGTCCAGGGCCAGGTTTTGGTAATCCCCCCGTTCTGGGAACGCATTGCACAGACCCTTCTGCAAGGCCTCCCGCAGCAGTTTCATCTTCTGCTCCCTCTGCGATGGCAACATAAGGTCCGCAACCTTACTCTTGTAACGTGGATCAAGGAGAGTTGCCAGCCAGTAATGATCCCTCTCCTTGATAGCACGTACACGAGGATCCTTACGCAGGCTTTTCAGGATCAGGGAGGCCATGCAGCGTAGGTTTATAGAGGCATTTGGGGCACAGTCCTCTGGGTCACTGAGAATGACAGGATCCGCAGCCACCTCATTCCAGCCATGTAAAAGTCCACGTGTTCCTTGGGACTGTAAATGATCCCTTGAAGACTGCTGCTGTTGATGCTGAGTGCTAGGCTCCACCTCCATGCTGCTGATACAATCCTCCTCCTCCTCCTCATCCTCCTCCTCCTCTTCCTGTGTTCTAGGTGGGCAAGCAGGAACAGTGTCTGGATAAAGGGGGCCTTGAGAGGTAAGGAAGTCCTCCTCTTACTCCCTCTGCTCTGCCTCAAGGGCCCTGTCCATTATTCCACGTAGGGTGTGCTCCAACATGTGAATAAGCGGGACATTCTCACTGATGCATGCACTGTCACTGCTCACCATCCTCGTGGCCTCCTCAAATGGTTACAGGACAGTGCATGCATCCCTGATCAAGGCCCACTGGCGTGGTGAAAAAAAACCAAGCTCCCCTGAGCCAGTTCTGCTGCCATATTGGCACAGGTACTCATTGATGGCCCTCTGCTGTGTGTGCAGCCGCTGCAGCATGGCATCACCAACTTAGAGTTCCATCTGGTGGGCATGTCACAGATTAGGCGGTTCTTGGGCAGGTTGTATTCCCTCTGGAGGTCTGTCAGCCGAGCAGTGGCATTATATGACCTCCAGAAATACACACAGACTTTCCTGGCCTGCTTCAGGACATCCTGTAAGCCCGGGTACCTGCCCAAGAACCGCTGCACCACCAAATTGGGAACATGCGCAAAACAGGGCACATGGGTGAGTTTTCCCTGTCGCAGGGCAGAGAGGAGGTTGGTGCCATTATCGCTGACCACCATTCCAAGCTTCAGCTGGCGTGGTGTCAACCACCTCTGAGCCTGCCCCTGCAGAGGTGAAAGAACCTCTTCCCCAGTGTGGCACCTGTCTCCCAAGCACACCAGCTCTAGCACCGCATTGCATCTCTTGGCCTGCATTCCTGCATAGCCCCTCGTACGCCTACGGAGCACGGCTGGTTCTGAGGAAACATCACCACAGGAAGAGGCTACAGAGGAAGAAGAAGAGGAGGGGTGGAGGAGAGAGGTGTGTCACAACCAGTAGTAGTGTTTTGGAGGCGTGGTGGCGGAACAACCTCCAAAACAATTGTACCTTGCCCTGCGTCCTTCCCAGCTGCCAGCAGAGTCACCCAATGGGCCGTAAAAGACAGATAACGTCCCTGTCAATGCCTGCTGGACCATGAGTCAGTGGTAAGATGCACCTTACCACTGACCGCCCTGTCCAGCGAGGCATGTACATTGCCTTCCACATGCCGGTAGAGAGCTGGAATCGCCTTCCGTGAGAAAAAGTGGCGTTTGGGTACTTGCCACTGAGGTACTGCACATTCCACAAACTCACGGAAGGGGGCAGAATCTACCAACTGAAAAGGTAGCAGTTGAAGTGCTAGCAATTTTGCTAAGCTAGCATTGAACCGCTGGGCATGTGGATGGCTGGGAGCGTACTGCTTTTGGCGCTGCAGCAGCTGGGGCAGGGAAATTTGTCTGGTACTATCAGTAGATTACCTGCAAGTACTACCACTACTACGTTGTGACACACCTATTTCTACACCTTCGGTGCAGGCTTCAGAGAGGACTGGGGGTCTAGTGGGGTTGGAGGTCACAGAAGGGCAAGGGGCGGTCTGCTTCGGTCTTTTGTGTGGGTCTTTCTGGTATGCTTGCCAACGAGCTGCATGGCAGCTCGACATATGTCTGGACAAACATGTGGTGCCCAAGCGGGTGATGTTTTGGCCACGCGAGATACGCTTGAGACATATGTTGCAAACAGCAAAGGTACGATCTGATGGACATGTTTCAAAAAGGGCCCACACCAAAGAACTTTTGCTGTACCGTTGAGACACAGCAGCGCCACGTAATGCAGTTGGTGTGCTGCCCTTAAGCTGACCACTGGAGGGCATCCTGCCTCTTTGGAGATGTGCCTGTGCCTCGTCCTCCTCCTCCTCCTCCTCTCTCCTATCAGGCACCCAGGTAGAGTCAGTGACCTCATCATCCCCCCCCTCCTCCTCATCATCACTGTTGAAACCTGGCAGTATGCTCCAGCTGGGGGAACATCACTCCCAGATTGCTGTCCCTCTCGGCCACCCCCTCTCCCTGGGCTCACATCAATGCCTTCCTCTATCTGTGTTCCGTCATCGGAGTCTTCAAAACGCTGCGCATCTTCCTGCAGCATGTACCCAACACTGTGTTGAAACAGTTCAGGGGACTCCTCAGGAGGACATGGTGGAACTAGGGAAGGATTCTGTGAAGCCATTATGCAGAGGGAAGAGGACGCCTTGGCAGCTGCTTTGCCAGACAAACTTAGATCAGTCTGTGTGAGAGAGGATGAGGAGGATGAGGACGGTTTGGTCATCCACTCTACTAATTTCTCTGCATGTTGAGGCTCAACACAGCCAGCTCCCGAAAAGAAGGACGAGCAGCCACGGCCACGTGCTGAAGAGGATGCACCACATCCAAAACCAGCGTTACCTCTAGATGCAGAGCCTGCTTGCCCTTGTGACTCTCTGCCTCTCTTTGTTGTCCTTCCAGACATATTTATGCGTTCAGGTGGTATGTAACAGCACAAGCGCAGTGACACTAACTGCGCTCAGGTGGTATGTAACAGCACACGTGCAGTGACACCAAATGCGCTCAGGTGGTATGTAACAGCACACGTGCAGTGACACCAACTGCGCTCAGGTGGTATGTAACAGCACACCTGCAGTGACACCAAATGCGCTCAGGTGGTATGTAACAGCACACATACAGTTACACCAAATGTGCTCAGGTGGTATGTAACAGCAAACGTGCAGTGACACTAACTACACTCAGGTGGTATGTAACAGCACAAGCGCAGTGACACTAACTGCGCTCAGGTGGTATGTAACAGCACACGTACAGTGACACCAAATGTGCTCAGGTGGTATGTAACAGCACAAGCGCAGTGACACTAACTGAGCTCAGGTGGTATGTAACAGCACACGTGCAGTGACACCAACTGCGATCAGGTGGTATGTAACAGCACACGTGCAGTGACACCAAATGCGCTCAGGTGGTATGTAACAGCACACGTGCAGTGACACCAAATGCACTCAGGTGGTATGTAACAGCACACGTGCAGTGACACCAAATGCACTCTGGTGGTATGTAACAGCAAACGTGCAGTGACACCAACTGCGCTTAGGTGGCATGTAACAGCACACGTGCAGTGACACCAACTGCTCTCAGGTGGTATGTAACAGCAAACGTGCAGTGACACTAACTGCGCTCAGGTGGTATGTAACAGCACACGTACAGTGACACCAAATGCGCTCAGGTGGTATGTAACAGCAAACATGCAGTGACACTAACTGCACTCAGGTGGTATTTAACAGCACAAGCGCAGTGACACTAACTGCGCTCAGGTGGTATGTAACAGCACACGTGAAGTGACACTAACTGCGCTCAGGTGGTATGTAACAGCACACATACAGTGACACCAAATGCGCTCAGGTGGTATGTAACAGCAAACGTGCAGTGACACTAACTGCACTCAGGTGGTATGTAACAGCACAAGCGCAGTGACACTAACTGCGCTCAGGTGGTATGTAACAGCACACGTGCAGTGACACCAAATGCGCTCAGGTGGTATGTAACAGCACACGTGCAGTGACACCAACTGCGCTCAGGTGGTATGTAACAGCACACGTGCAGTGACACCAAATGCGCTCAGGTGGTATGTAACAGCACACATACAGTTACACCAAATGTGCTCAGGTGGTATGTAACAGCAAACGTGCAGTGACACTAACTACACTCAGGTGGTATGTAACAGCACAAGCGCAGTGACACTAACTGCGCTCAGGTGGTATGTAACAGCACACGTACAGTGACACCAAATGTGCTCAGGTGGTATGTAACAGCACAAGCGCAGTGACACTAACTGCGCTCAGGTGGTATGTAACAGCACACGTGCAGTGACACCAACTGCGATCAGGTGGTATGTAACAGCACACGTGCAGTGACACCAAATGCGCTCAGGTGGTATGTAACAGCACACGTGCAGTGACACCAAATGCACTCAGGTGGTATGTAACAGCACACGTGCAGTGACACCAAATGCACTCAGGTGGTATGTAACAGCAAACGTGCAGTGACACCAACTGCGCTTAGGTGGCATGTAACAGCACACGTGCAGTGACACCAACTGCTCTCAGGTGGTATGTAACAGCAAACGTGCAGTGACACTAACTGCGCTCAGGTGGTATGTAACAGCACACGTACAGTGACACCAAATGCGCTCAGGTGGTATGTAACAGCAAACATGCAGTGACACTAACTGCACTCAGGTGGTATTTAACAGCACAAGCGCAGTGACACTAACTGCGCTCAGGTGGTATGTAACAGCACACGTGAAGTGACACTAACTGCGCTCAGGTGGTATGTAACAGCACACATACAGTGACACCAAATGCGCTCAGGTGGTATGTAACAGCAAACGTGCAGTGACACTAACTGCACTCAGGTGGTATGTAACAGCACAAGCGCAGTGACACTAACTGCGCTCAGGTGGTATGTAACAGCACACGTACAGTGACACCAAATGTGCTCAGGTGGTATGTAACAGCACAAGCGCAGTGACACTAACTGCGCTCAGGTGGTATGTAACAGCACACGTGCAGTGACACCAACTGCGATCAGGTGGTATGTAACAGCACACGTGCAGTGACACCAAATGCGCTCAGGTGGTATGTAACAGCACACGTGCAGTGACACCAAATGCACTCAGGTGGTATGTAACAGCACACGTGCAGTGACACCAAATGCACTCAGGTGGTATGTAACAGCAAACGTGCAGTGACACCAACTGCGCTTAGGTGGCATGTAACAGCACACGTGCAGTGACACCAACTGCTCTCAGGTGGTATGTAACAGCAAACGTGCAGTGACACTAACTGCGCTCAGGTGGTATGTAACAGCACACGTACAGTGACACCAAATGCGCTCAGGTGGTATGTAACAGCAAACATGCAGTGACACTAACTGCACTCAGGTGGTATTTAACAGCACAAGCGCAGTGACACTAACTGCGCTCAGGTGGTATGTAACAGCACACGTGAAGTGACACTAACTGCGCTCAGGTGGTATGTAACAGCACACATACAGTGACACCAAATGCGCTCAGGTGGTATGTAACAGCAAACGTGCAGTGACACTAACTGCACTCAGGTGGTATGTAACAGCACAAGCGCAGTGACACTAACTGCGCTCAGGTGGTATGTAACAGCACACATGCAGTGACACTAACTGCGCTCAGGTGGTATGTAACAGCACACGTACAGTGACACCAAATGGGCTCAGGTGGTATGTAACAGCAAACGTGCAGTGATACTAACTGCACTCAGGTGGTATTTAACAGCACAAGCGCAGTGACACTAACTGCGCTCAGGTGGTATGTAACAGCACACGTGAAGTGACACTAACTGCGCTCAGGTGGTATGTAACAGCACACATACAGTGACACCAAATGCGCTCAGGTGGTATGTAACAGCAAACGTGCAGTGACACTAACTGCACTCAGGTGGTATGTAACAGCACAAGCGCAGTGACACTAACTGCACTCAGGTGGTATGTAACAACACACATGCAGTGACACTAACTGCGCTCAGGTGGTATGTAACAGCACAAGTGCAGTGACACCAAATGCACTCAGGTGGTATGTAACAGCACACGTGCAGTGACACCAAATGCACTCAGGTGGTATGTAACAGCAAACGTGCAGTGACACCAACTGCGCTTAGGTGGCATGTAACAGCACACGTGCAGTGACACCAACTGCTCTCAGGTGGTATGTAACAGCAAACGTGCAGTGACACTAACTGCGCTCAGGTGGTATGTAACAGCACACATACAGTGACACCAAATGCGCTCAGGTGGTATGTAACAGCAAACATGCAGTGACACTAACTGCACTCAGGTGGTATTTAACAGCACAAGCGCAGTGACACTAACTGCGCTCAGGTGGTATGTAACAGCACACGTGAAGTGACACTAACTGCGCTCAGGTGGTATGTAACAGCACACATACAGTGACACCAAATGCGCTCAGGTGGTATGTAACAGCAAACGTGCAGTGACACTAACTGCACTCAGGTGGTATGTAACAGCACAAGCGCAGTGACACTAACTGCGCTCAGGTGGTATGTAACAGCACACATGCAGTGACACTAACTGCGCTCAGGTGGTATGTAACAGCACACGTACAGTGACACCAAATGGGCTCAGGTGGTATGTAACAGCAAACGTGCAGTGATACTAACTGCACTCAGGTGGTATTTAACAGCACAAGCGCAGTGACACTAACTGCGCTCAGGTGGTATGTAACAGCACACGTGAAGTGACACTAACTGCGCTCAGGTGGTATGTAACAGCACACATACAGTGACACCAAATGCGCTCAGGTGGTATGTAACAGCAAACGTGCAGTGACACTAACTGCACTCAGGTGGTATGTAACAGCACAAGCGCAGTGACACTAACTGCGCTCAGGTGGTATGTAACAGCACACATGCAGTGACACTAACTGCGCTCAGGTGGTATGTAACAGCACAAGTGCAGTGACACTAACTGCGCTCAGGTGGTATGTAACAGCACACGTACAATGACACCAAATGCGCTCAGGTGGTATGTAACGGCAAACGTGCAGTGACACCAAATGCGCTCAGGTGGTATGTAACAGCACACGGACAGTGACACCAAATGCGCTCAGGTGGTATGTAACAGCAAACGTGCAGTGACACCAAATGCGCTCAGGTGGTATGTAACAGCAAACATGCATTGACACCAACTGCGCTCAGGTGGTATGTAACAGCAAACGTGCAGTGACACTAACTGCACTCAGGTGGTATGTAACAGCACAAGCGCAGTGACACTAACTGCGCTCAGGTGGTATGTAACAGCACACGTGCAGTGACACTAACTGCGCTCAGGTGGTATGTAACAGCACACGTACAGTGACACCAAATGCGCTCAGGTGGTATGTAACAGCAAACATGCAGTGACACTAACTGCACTCAGGTGATATGTAACAGCACAAGCGCAGTGACACTAACTGCGCTCAGGTGGTATGTAACAGCACAAGCGCAGTGACACTAACTGCGCTCAGGTGGTATGTAACAGCACACGTACAGTGACACCAACTGCGCTCAGGTGGTATGTAACAGCACACGTGCAGTGACACCTACTGCGCTCAGGTGGTATGTAACAGCACACGTACAGTGACACCAAATGCGCTCAGGTGGTATGTAACAGCAAACGTGCAGTGACACTAACTGCACTCAGGTGGTATGTAACAGCACAAGCGCAGTGACACTAACTGCGCTCAGGTGGTATGTAACAGCACACGTACAGTGACACCAACTGCGCTCAGGTGGTATGTAACAGCACACGTACAGTGACACTAACTGCGCTCAGGTGGTATGTAACAGCACATGTGCAGTGACACCAAATGCGCTCAGGTGGTATGTAACAGCAAACGCGCAGTGACACTAACTGCGCTCAGGTGGTATGTAACAGCAAACATGCAGTGACACCAACTGCGCTCAGGTGTTATGTAACAGCACACGTACAGTGACACTAACTGCGCTCAGGTGGTATGTAACAGCACATGTGCAGTGACACCAAATGCGCTCAGGTGGTATGTAACAGCAAACGTGCAGTGACACCAACTGCGCTCAGGTGGTATGTAACAGCACACGTACTGTGACACCAAATGTGCTCAGGTGGTATGTAACAGCACACATGCAGTGACACCAAATGCGCTCAGATGGTATGTAACAGCACACGTGCAGTGACACCAAATGTGCTCAGGTGGTATGTAACAGCACACGTGCAGTGACACCAAATGCGCTCAGGTGGTATGTAACAGCACACGTACAGTGACACCAAATGCGCTCAGGTGGTATGTAACAGCAAACGTGCAGTGACACTATCTGCACTCAGGTAGTATGTAACAGCACAAGCGCAGTGACACTAACTGCGCTCAGGTGGTATGTAACAGCACACGTGCAGTGACACTAACTGCGCTCAGGTGGTATGTAACAGTACAAGCGCAGTGAGACCAACTGCGCTCAGGTGCTATGTAATAGCACACACGCAGTGACACCAACTGCGTTTAGGTGGTATTAAACAGCACACGCACAGTCAGAGCGACTGCCTTTCTGTGCAATTCAATAGCCCACTTGCATTAACAGCAACTGCCTTTTTTGTGCAAATAAATAGCACACTTGCAGTAACAGGTAATGCGTCTATGTGCAATTAACTAGCACACGTTGACTAACACGGAGCACTATGTTTAAGGTAAACCCTAATGCAGGCAATACAACACGTTAGAGCACTGCATCAAGCACAATCTCCTGCCTGACAGATACTAATAGCAGATCTAGCTGAGCTATATAGTTTATAAATATATTGACAACTCCTAGGGATGTCAATATATTCTCTACAAACTGTAAATTGAACTGTACTGACTACTAGCCTCCCTGCTCTATCTATCTATCTATCTATCTATCTATCTATCTATCTATCTATCTATCTATCTATCTATCTATCTATCTATCTATCTATCTATCTAAACAGACACTGGGGGCCAGATTAAGGTAGAATTGCCTATCTTTAGGAGGGCGTAGCGTATCTCAGATACACTACGCCGACGTAACTCAGAGAGGCAAGTGCCTGATGATGCAACTTTGATTGCGAAACATAGATGCTGCTGGACGATACAGGCTGTAAGACAGTTGGGAGACCACAAGGAACACGGCTTTGTTTACCTACCTACAGTTTATGCACGGCTGGAGAAACTTAGTGCCGGTGCATAGGCACAAACAAATGTGAGTGCAATATTTACTTGCTTTTATTCAATAAATACTATGGGCCAGATTCAGATACAATTACATTGGCGCAGAGTATCAGAGATACACTATGCTGCCGTATTTTACCAGGCTGTACGACGAATCCTGGTAGATTTTGTCCCTTACAGTACGGCGGCGTAGTGTATTTCTCGCTGCGTAATCAAAATACGCGATTAGGGGGCGTGAAGCACTTAAATTAGGCGCGTCCCCGTGGCGATCGAACTGCGCATTCTCCGTTCAGAAATTTCCCGCCGTGCATTGCACGAAATAACGTCGATACGTCATTCGTTGTTTGAGTAGCGTCGTTTATGGACATTCCTATTCCCGAACGTTTTACGTCAAAAATAAAAAAAGACGTTGAAAAACGTTGATATTCGACACGGGAACGACGGCCATACTTAACATGGGCTGTTTAATATTAGACCAGCAAAAAGCTGGTATAGTTTTACGCAACAAAAAGATGACTAAAGATGCCGTAAGAGATTGCGATAGACGTTCGTAATTTCGTGGATAGTCGGCAAAAGCTCATTTGCATACCCCGACGCGGAAAACGACGGGAACTCCACCCAGCGGCCGCAATTTTATTGGAGCGTAGATCCGAAGGCGTACGAACACGTAAACCAGTCGGATTGAAGCCCGCAGCCGTTATTTCATGGTTTGAGGTTTCAGAGTAGTGAAAAAACGTGCGTAATTCGAAAGTACTCCAGTCTAACGCGATATAGACAGGAGTAATCGCTCTGTGAATCTGGCCCTATTATTTTAATATACTACACCATGTGGAGCACCATTCTTTGTATGTGAGCATTCACAGGAGGGGAACGGCATTCCACATTTGAAATATCTGACAGTAGAAGGAAGCCCAAATAGGAGTGGTTATCCTGATGAATGAACCACAGGCTCTGGTTGACATGATATCTGGTGAGTGAGCATTTCTAACAGTGACGGGATACCACGAAATGGTGACGGTTTGGTAACAACCTGTACATACCTTAGAGGAACACACTGTTATAAGTACACCCAATCACACAAGAAGAGGGAACAACTGGATCATGCACATTATGTATATTTATTTATATATAATTTTTTTTATTATATATTTGAGCACAGAGGAGTGTATTACCTTTGTAGGGAAACAAACCACCTAGTGGCAATAGAAGGTAAATACAAATCACCTAGTAATAATATAGGGAAGCACAATTTTCACTACACACTCCAAATCCACTTGGAACAGGATACCAGACTGGTAACCTGACCCAGTTTCTTCTAAATTGCTGCACACCCACAAATCACTGGATATTCCACTTGCGCCAACCACACGCACACAAAATTATGGCAGTGTATGTCAATCTGCGGTCATCCACAACACCTTCCCAGGATATTGTGAGGAACATGGACACATGTACTGCAGTCACTAAAGATTTAGTAAAGCTCATGAGAGAATTATCATCTGAAGCCAACTATGATGAAGTTAAGGCGAGAAAGAGAATGAACGAGCTCTTCACAAGAGACTATGCTAGGTTCTTAGGGGGAACCACAATCTCAAGTGGGACTTCCTTCACTAGCAGAAGTGCCAGTCACACATCAGAGTCCTCAAATACTCTACCTAAAAGAAAGGAACTTGTTGAACAACTTTCTGTCAAGAGATGGAATCTGCCATTGAGGCACAGCGCCATCAAAAGGAGGTACAGCGCCATCAACTGGAGGCACATCGCCATCAAATGGAAGCTGAAATGGAGGCACACCGCCACAGATGAAAATTCTGGAAAGACTGAAAGAAGTTAATAGGGTTGCCCCGATACCGATACCAGTATCGGTATCGGGATCGACACCGAGTATTTGCAGGAGTACTTGTACTCCCGCAAATACCCCTGATGCCTGAATAGAATACTTCCCCCCCCACCGACGCATACCGCAAAGCCGCCGCATACCGCAAAGCCGCCGCCGCGTTAATCCCTGTGCATTACAGGCAGCTTTTGTTTGAATACTTGTAATCCCCGCCGCGCCATGTATAGACACTCCCCTTTCAAATGAAAGCTGCCTGTAATGCGCGCTGATTAACGGTGGCATCATCTACTACTAGGTATGGGGGACGTGGCTGCATCTATGGGGGACAGGACATGGCTGCATATATGGGGGACAGGACATGGCTGCATATATGGGGGACATGGCTGCATCTATGGGGGGACACTAATAGTACACGAAGAGGACATGAATGGTAGTCATAGGTCCAAATCTGTACTAAGTGAAGGAGCAGACTCCTACTTACCTCCATACATCCAGGAGAATGAAAGGAAACATTCAGTATGTAGTGAAGAAAAAAGTCATTGCCCCTCCATCCCTGCTCAGAAAGACAAAAAAGAGAGACTCACTTAATTTAGAACTAAGTGAAAAAATAAAACAGGATAATTCTACTCCTAGATGTCACTGCAACGATCAGGAGAATGTTGCGACTATTGTCCCAGCAAGACGGCAGAGTACAGTCCCAGCAAGACTTCCCATTCCAGAACCTACTGTATTTTTAGGGGACATACTGAAGTTCATAGAGTGGAAGGCAAGTTTTGAAATGATCATTGAGCATCACTGTTCCAGACCAGTTGACAAGTTATTCTACATTCAGAAATATGTTGATGGAGAAGCAAAGAAAGCTCTTGAAGGTAACTTCTATAGAACAGACAAAGAAGCCTATAAGCAAGCCTGGGAAAAGTTAAATGCAAGATATGGTCATCCTTTCTTAGTACAAAGAACCTTTAGGGAGAAATTGAATAACTGGCCTAAAATAGGTCCCAAGGAACACACGATCGAATTTATCTGCTGAAACCGGTCCGACGGACCGTTTCAGCAGACAAATTCGATCGTGTGTACATGCGAGCAGGCAGGTTTTTCCAGCAGACAAGTTTTAAAGCATGCTTTAAAACTTGTCTGCTGGAAACCCGTCTGTCCGACATGTCCGCTGGTTAGTACGCCTAACCAGTGGACAAAAATCTCCCGAATGCTCCGAATGGATTTGACGCATGCGTGGAAGTATGTTACTTCCTGGAGTGGTGACGTGGCAGCGTCAACGTCACTGCCACGTCACCGCGCTGTCTGTCCATGGGGATTTTGGTTTGATCGTGTGTACACTGATCAAACCAAAATAGCCCAGCAGACAAATCCGATGAAAACGGTCTGTCCGACCGTTTTCATCGGATTTGTTTAGACGTGTGTACGCGGCCCAAGAGTATGGTGATTTTCTGCAAGCATGCAGAAATGCCATTCCACATGTGCAAGTACTAGAAGTACTGAACGACTATCTAGAAAATCACAGGATGCTAGCCAAGCTACCTGAAGAAGTGCCTTCTAGATGGAATTGCTATGTGACTAAACAGTTAGATCTAAATAAGGACTTCCCAAGTTTTGAAAAGTTCTCTGAGTTCGTTAATAGGGAAGCATGAATAGCATGTAATCCAGTAACAGCATCTTATGCCTTAAAATCCTTAGAAGAAAGGCCTGCGAGAGATACAAGACGTGCTAGAGCAACTAGCTTTTCAATCAACACAGCAGCTAAAGGTCTAGATACCTGCGAAAGAAAGCTTAAAGTCACTACTGGGTTGAGTAAAGAGACAGAACCGACAAATCCTCAGACTACCTTTAAGTGTATGTTCTGTGGAGAGAACCACTCCATACACAAGTGCCAACAATTGAAAGAGAAGTCCTCAAATGAAAAGGAAAAATTTGTACTTGATAACCAACTGTGTTTTGGATGCTTAAGAAAAGGCCATGTTACAAAGGAGTGTAAGAAAAAGGCTATATGTAGCGTCTGCAAAAGACGCCATCCTACGCCACTACATGAAGAACGTCCAAAAAAGGATGAATCCTCAATACCTAAAGATGCTGAGGAAGAAAAGAAGGTGTCAGTATTCTCTTGCAGAGTAAGGGAAGGAGAAAGCAAAGGCACATCAATGGTTGTCCCTGTGTGCAATCCTAAAAAGAGGAACAAGAAGGTATACGCCTATGCACTACTGGATGCCCAAAGCGACGTCACCTTCATTGATCAAGAAATCTGCAAGAAATTACAAGTGGCTACAGAGCCAGTGAAGCTCAAGCTCACCACAATGATGGGGAGAGACACTTTAGTGAACATTCAAAAGGTTAAAGGACTGAGAGTTAGAGGACTTCATTCAAACCTCACATTAAATCTACCTCCATCTTATACGAAAGACGATATACCTCTAGATCGAGATTGCATACCTACCTGTGAAACAGCCAATAAATCGTATCTCATGAAATGTTCCCGCTGAAGGAATTTGGTGTTGGACTGTTGATAGGCTACGATTGCCCTGAAGCTTTGGTACCACGAGAGGTAATCACAGGAGGTAAGGGTGAACCCTACGCTGTTCGAACTGATCTAGGATAGGGTGTTGGAGGAAAACAGCAGATTGCAAACTCAAGACAGGTGACAGGATTGTGTCATCGAATATCTGTCCAAGAGCTACTAACTGTAAGTTCAGCAAAGGTAATCAAGATCCTTGAATCTGACTTTACAGACATAAGTTCTGAAGAGAAGAGTGTATCCCAAGAAGACATAAAGTTCATACACACTCTAGAAGAAAGTATTCAGCAGAATCAACAAGGTTATCTTGAAATGCCCTTACCCTTCAGAGAACGACCCCGTCTGCCAAATAACAGAATTCTTGCCCTAGCAAGATTGAAATGCTTGAAGAAAAAGATGGGAAGAGATCTCAAATTCAAGCAGGATTATTTGAAATTCATGGAAGGCATCCTTGAAGAAGGACATGCAGAGAAAGTGAATAACCAACCTAAAGAAGGAGAAGTGTGGTACATCCCACATCAAGGTGTTTAGCACCCAAAGAAACCAGATAAAATTAGAGTAGTATTTGATTGCTTAGCAAAGTATGATGGTGTTGCATTGAACGATCATCTACTAAAAGGAACAGATCTTACAAACACTCTGCCTGGAATACTCTGTAGATTCAGAAAGCATCCCATAGCGGTCATGTGTGATGTTGAAAATATGTTCCACCAGTTCCATGTGAAGAATGAAGATAGAGACTTCCTGAGGTTCCTATGGTGGGAGGACGGAGATACAGATACAGAGCCAGCACAATACAGAATGAAAGTACATTTGTTTGAAGCAGCATCGTCTCCAGGTTGCGCCAATTATGGTATGAAGTACTTGGCTAATAAAAATGAAAAGGATTGTCCATCAGCAGCAAATTTTCTTAAGAAAAACTTTTATGTAGATGATGGTCTTATAAGTCTAGAGTCCACAGAATCTGCAATCAAATTAGTAAAGGAAAGTCAAGAATTATGCGCAAAAGGAAACCTGCGCCTTCACAAATTCATTTCAAACAACAGAGAGGTACTGGTATCCATCAGTCACTCTGAACGTGCATCAACAATGAAGAATGTAGATCTGAATTATGATCATCTTCCAGTTCAGAACGTACTTGGCTTGGGATGGAATGTAGAGAACGACGAGTTCTTCTTTGAAGTATCCTTTGAAGAGAAAGTTGCAACCAGATGTACCATTCTCTCTGCAGTGACTTCTATATATGATCCACTGGGATTCTTGGCCCCAGTAATCCTCAAAGCAAAAGAACTACTACAAGAATCATGCAGACAGAAGTTGGGATGGGATGAACCCATACCTGAAGATTTGAGGCCAAGGTGGGAGACTTGGATAAGAGACTTGCAAAATTTGAAAGAAGTTTGGATACCCAGGTGTTTTGTACTTCATGATTTCGGAGAGTACAAGAAAATAGAACTTCATCACTTTTCAGACGCCAGTAGTTATGGCTATGGCCAGTGCTCCTACATCAGAGTGATAGGAGAAGGAAAATGGTTATGGGAAAGACCAGAGTTGCACCTACCAGTATTCAGACAAAACCAAGACTTGAACTGACAGCAGCTGTTGTTTCAGCATCAGTAAGCACGTTTCTAAGAGAAGAATTAGAGTTAAAAATAGATGAAGAATATTTTTGGACGGACTCACAAGTTGTCCTAGGATACATAAACAACGAAGCTCGAAGATTCCATGTCTTTGTCGCCAACAGAGTTCAGAAAATTCGGGAAATGTCAAACTCGGAACATTGGCATCACATTGATACAAAACAAAGCATAACCCGGCAGATCATGCTTCAAGAGGTCTGAATGTAACAGAATTGAAAAGTTCAAATTGGTTCACCGGTCCAGAGTTCCTTTGGGAAAAGGAGATCATACCCAGTGAAGGTTACACAGAATTGTCTATGGGTGATCCAGAAGTAAAGGTTGTACAAACATTGAGCACTGCTGCCAAATGTCAAGATAACATACTTGAAAGACTAGCCAGATGTTCAAAGGGGAAAACGTCTCACTACTCCACTCAAGTTTGGTAATGTCCTATACAGAAGTTAGTTGTTCTACTTGAGAGTGATAAAAGGCACTTGAAAAGTTGAGAAACTGATAGAAAATTCCCCAAATTCATGTTCACATCCTACTATAGAGAACAAGAATTATAGGTAATTTTGGTGGGAGTGTAGCTGGCCAGCTAGAACCTGTCCTAGGTAGCTAATATAACCTACATGTATATACAGCTAAGCCTGCTGGGAACCTAGTGTGGTGCACTTGTTTATATGTGAGAGACAAAGATTATTCACTGTGATTTTGTGCTTGGATGTCATATAACAGTTGTATGTTGTGTTCACAGAAGGAAAAGAAAAAATATGCCTTTAAGAGTCATTTGTTTGTATGGCAGCAGGAGGTAAGGAATAACACAGTTGATCTCATACCAGCAAGCATAGAGTTAAGCTTTTGTGACTCATTGGTAGCCTTGCCCAATCACAGCTAATCTCACATTGAGCAGAGTCTTGACCTATCACAGCCTCCTTTGCATCCATTTCTGTCTGGGAGGTTCCTAATACTCCATGTGCTGCTAGATTATTCCACCACAGAGACAGAAGGCCACATGGAGACAGAGAGCAGAGCAGAACAGACACAAGGCCAAAGTTGTGTTTTATGGAAGCCAGGGGCTAAAAATAGGTATGTGACACAGTTATATATATGTTCTTATTGTAAATAGTGTGGTTAGAACTGTATACTGATCTAGTTGTGTGTTCACTTGTAGTTCCACCATACCGAACCATAACATACCTTCGAACCATACCGAACCATAACATACCTTCGAACCATACCGAGCCATTCCAAACCATACCATATCATACCTTCAAACAAACCCAACTAAGCTAACCCTGCAAAAGCAAACCTGCAAACCAAGTTGCAAACCACAGTTATACCTTTCAGAGAAATCAGAGAATGCTTTGATAACTTGCAGAGAGAGAGAGAGTAAATACTGAAGAAAGAAATATATCCACCATCTTATGTTAAATGACAAGATTGAATATTTGAACCACCATTTTGTTATACTTTATTCATCACATGTTTTTGTACATGGACTGTCTGCTGCAAAGCAGCAGCATTATATATGAAGAAAAGTGAAGTTAATAAAGAAGTTATTTTAAGCACTTGGTGTGCTCTTTAAACCTACTGCTTCCATAGAACGGCGCTAGAGTAATTTTCAGAGTAATAGACAGTCTTGTTGGACTGAAAAGTCAGAGATATCACAATTCTTCTAATGCCACAGCACATGAGGCACTTCATAGTGCTGCGCCTGCCACAGCGCATGGCCTAAGGCCGTATATTGACAGCCTCCTGGAAGATCAGAGCCACCTTGCGGCCGCAGGATGGCAAGTGATTAAAGATTGCAGCACAGGACCATAACTGGTAATGATGTACATTCCTACAATACCTGACAATAGACAGTAAATTATTGCTGGCAGGTTTGGTGTCAATCTTGTGAATGACTGGAAAAGTTAGAAAATCTTTTTACAGTGTGAGGCCTCGTACACACGACTGTTTTCCTCGTTGCGCGTATGTTTTTTTCATTGAGAAAACTGTTGTGGATCTCGACGAGAAAAAAAGAGAACATGCTCTCTTTTTTCTCGTTGGGAGTCTCAATCCTCGTCGTGT
Organism: Rana kukunoris; assembly: GCA_029574335.1. Classification (NCBI taxonomy): domain Eukaryota; kingdom Metazoa; phylum Chordata; class Amphibia; order Anura; family Ranidae; genus Rana; species Rana kukunoris. The sequence continues at coordinate 111,804,596 of CM056059.1, read as the reverse complement.
TTCTCGTCGAGCTGGTTTACGACGAGAAACACGTTTGTGTATATTCTTAGAAACCCGCGCATGCTCAGCATAAAATATGAGACGGGAGCGCACCTTCGGTAAAAGTAGCGTTCGTAATGTAGATAGCACATTCGTCACACTGTAACAGACGGAAAAGCGCGAATCGTCTCTCACCAAACTTTTACTTAACACGCAGTAACATGAGATTAGCAAAAGCAGCCCCAAGTGTTGCGCCAATGGAATCGAACTTCCCCTTTATAGTGCCGTTGTACGTATGGAACATCACCGCGCTTGAGAACGACAAGATTTTGTCTTGACAGTGTGTATGCAAGGAAAGCTTGACAAGATTCTTGTCAAGCCTGAAAAGAACCTCGTTGAGGAAAACAACGTTTCTTTTACGGCGAGATTCTCGGTCGTGTGTACGAGGCCTTATTCTTTTTGAATAGTGCAGTAGGTATTTAGTGGTGGTTCCTTTCCCCTGATCCATAGAAAGTGGTTTTAAACCCCAGACATGAAATATGAACAAAGCATATCTCCACTGTGTGTACTTGTCTCAACCCAAAAGTCCTTTCTGTCTACTGTCTGTGACAAGTTTTCCTGACCCTAAGAGAAAAAAGGTGATGAGGAGGGATCTAACAGCACACAGCCTGTTAATGAGAGCCTCAGTTCTGTTCCTGTGTGCTGTGTGTGTGTGTGTGGGGGGGGGGGGGGCTTCTCTCCAATCACCTCTGAGAGCTCTCCTCACTGAGCTCTGCAGTGTGTAATTTCAGCTCTCTGCTCCCTGTTTTCTGACAGCACAGACAAGCTTTATAAATCGTGGATTATGAACAGAGGTAGAGAAGAGAAGACAACAGATAAACTGGTACAACTTATGTAGGAGAATTTTTTGGACCTGCTTTGTGCACTGGTGCACAGTTATATTGGAACAGGAAGGGGTCATCCCCAAACTGTTTCCACAAAGTTGGGAGCATGCAATTGTCCAAAATGTCTTGGTATGCTGATGCTTTAAGGCCACGTACACACGATCGGTCCAACCCGATGAGAATGGTCCGATGGACCGTTTTCATCGGGTCACCGCTGAAGTGGCCTGATGGTCTGATGTGCGTACACATCATCAGTTCAAAAACCGATCCTGTCAGAACGTGGTGACGTAAAACACGACGACATGCTGAAAAACTAAGTTCAATGCTTCTAAGCATGCGTCGACTTGATTCTGAGCATGCGCAGGCTTTTGAACTGATGCTTTTGCGTACTAACGATCAGTTTGGACCGATGGTCAGGCGTCCATCAGTCCGATTTTAAAGCAAGTTTTCAAAACTTTGGTCCGAAGGACGACAGACCGATGGGCTGTACACACGGTCAGTTTGGACCGATGAAACGGGACTACAGTCCATTTTCATCGGTTTAGACCGATCGTGTGTACGCGGCCTAAGAGTTCCCTTCACTGGAACTAAGGGGCCAAGCCCAACCCCTGAAAAACAACCCCACATCATAATCCCTCCTCCACCAAGTGATTTGGAGCAGTGCACAAAGCAAGGTCCATAAAGACATGGATGAGCGAGTTTGGGGTGGAGGAACTTGACTGGTCTGCATAGAGTCCTGATCTCAACCCGATAACACCTTTGGAATGAATTGGAGTGGAGACTGCGAGCCAGGCCTTCTTGTCCAACATCAGTTCCTGAGCTCACAAATGCTCTTCTGGAAGAATGGTCAACCATTTCCATAGACACACTCCTAAACCTTGTGGACAGCCTTCCTAGAAGAGTTTAAGCTGTTATAGCTGCAAAGGGTGGGCCAACTCAATATTGAACCCTGTGGACTAAGAATGTGATGCCATTAAAGTTCATATGTGTGTGTATAAGTCAGGTGTTCCAATACTTTTGGTAATATAGTATATATGCAATGAACAGCTACTGAAGTTTTCTACAAAAAACAAAGAAAAAGGTAAATAGTGTTATGTGATTCTGTGCGACTCAAGCCTCATCAGAAGTTCCACCAGTGTGAACTAGCACCAAAGAAAATAGCAAAACTGTCAGTGCTGCATAAATCAGTAAAATCAGATAAATAAATCTCTGTAGTCTGTCTTGCATGCAGCTGGAAATACAGTTTTGCTCATAAGTTTACATACCCTGGCAGAATTTACGATTTCTTGGCCATTTTTCAGAGAATATGAATGATAACACAAAAACTTTTCTTTCACTCATTATTAGTGTTTGGCTGACGCCATTTATTATTAATCAACTGTGTTTACTCTTTTTAAATCATAATCACAACAGAAACTACCCAAATGACCCTGATCAAAAGTTTACATACCCCAGTTCTTAATACCGTGTATTGCCCCCTTTAACATCAATGACAGCTTGAAGTCTTTTGTGGTATTTGTGGATGAGGCTCTTTATCTTCACAGATGGTAAAGCTGCCCATTCCTCTTGGGGAAAAAAGCCTCTAGTTCCTGTAAATTCTTGAGCTGTCTTGCATGAATGGCACCTTTGAGATCTCCCCAGAGTGGCTCAATGATATTGAGGTCAGGTGACTGGGGTGGCCACTCCAGAACCTTCATTTTATTCTGCAGTAGCCAATGACAGGTCGACTTGGCCTTGTGTTTTGGATCATTGTCATGTTGAAATGTCCAAATATGTCCAATGCACAGCTTCCTGGCTGATGATTGCAAATGTTCCTCCAGTATTTTTTGATAACATACTGCATTCATCTTGCCAACAATTTTGCCCAAATTTCCTGTGCCTTTGTAGCTCACACATCCCCAAAACATCGGCGAACCAAATCTGTGTTTCACAGTAGAAATGGTGTACCTTTCATCATAGGCCTTGTTGTAATGTTTATGTTTGTGGCCAAAAAGCTCAGTTTAGGTCTCATCACTCCAAATGACTTTGTGCCAGAAGGTTTGAGGCTTGTCTTTGTGCTGTTTGGCGTATTGTAAGCGGGATACTTTGTGGCATTTGCGTAGTAATGGCTTTCTTCTGGCGACTCGACCATGCAGCCCATCTTTCTTCAAGTGCCTCCTTATTGTGCATCTTGAAACAGCCACAGAAATACAGAGAGTCTTGTATTTCATCTGAAGTTATTTGTGGGTTTTTCTTTGCATCCCAAACTATTTTCCTGGCAGTTGTGGCTGAAATTTTAGTTGGTCTACCTGACCGTGGTTTGGTTTCAACAAAACCCCTCATTTTACACTTCTTGATTAGAGTGTGAACACTGCTGATTGGCATTCTCGGTTCCTTGGATATCTCTATTTATCTCTTTCCTGTTTTATACAGTTCAACTACATTTTCCCGCAGATCCTTTGACAATTCTTTTGCTTTCCCCTTGACTCAGAATCCAGAAACAGCAGTGCAGCACTGGATGAAAGATGCAAGGATCTGTCAGGAGTCCAGAAACTCATTGACCTTTTATACACACACACTAATTATAAGCAAACAGATCACAAGAGAGGAGGGTTACCTTTAATAGTCATTTTAACCCCTTTGTGTCAACTTGTGTGCATGTTATCAGGCCAAAATCACCAGGGTATGTAAACTTTTGATCAAGATCATTTGGGTAGTTTCTGTTGTGATTATGATTTAAAAAGATTAAACACAGTTAATTGATAATAAATGGCTTCAGCCAACATATGAGCACAACAGTATTTCCAGCTGCATGGAAGACAAACAACAGAGATTTATTTATCTGATGTTACTGATTTATACAGCACTGACAGTTTTGCGACTTATGAGCACAACTATATGTGCACTGGTGCCTTTATGGGTGTTTAGGTATCAAACTAGGACCATGCAAAGTTCAGTTGGCAAAAGAAGTGAGATCTGAAACTCCCAGCACTATTAAAAAAAAAAAGGAGTTTTAGCCTTCAGAATAGCATAAGCGTGTTCTACGGGGAAAGCTAGTAAGAAGAAAAAAAACAACCGCACAGAAAAATATAAAAATAGGTTTTACACTGAGGCAGTTACAAATAATTGATTGAAAACTGTTTTTTTTTTTCGATTTTGGCTCGATTGTCTCTTTAAATTTTGTCTCATTTGGCACACGGCCTGCGTACTGAACTTCACGTTGCGCAGTGCCTGGTGTCTTGTGCGTTACAGAGATTTGGCATGGGCAAAAGCCCTTGTTTGCATTTTCTGTCTGCAGTGAAGCTGTTAATAATGAGATTGATGATAAAGTTGTTGAAAAGAGACAGTTGGAGAAGGCTGCACTCCATGAGTGACAGAGGGCATGCCCTGTATTCGCAGCCAAGAACGCCGCCTCCAGCAGTGTGCCGACAGTGCCTGGACACTGTGCCAAGACTGTTAGAAGGAGCAGGAGGAAAGACAAGCCTTTGTATCTCTATTAATACTGAGCTTCTGGGTTCATGAATAATAACACCCAAGCCCTTGTTCTCCGTGTGCTGTGGACAACGCAGCCCATGCGTAGTTGCCAAGGGTCCCCAACTGTCTCTGAGTACTGGGGATTTGTTCCTGTTTTATTGTTTGGATGGACATTATTACAAAACTCTAATTAAATTTTACAATGTAGGTTCAGTTTATGTTCTCTTAAACCCCTTTCACACTGAAGAAGTTTTCAGGTGTTTTAGCGAAAAATAGAAATAGCATTTAAAAAGCCCCTGAAAACTGTCTCCCATGCATTGCGATGAGTGCTTTCACACAGGGACGGGACGATTGCGGGACGTTAGGAAAAGTCCTTCAAGCAGCATCATTGGGGCGGCCTGGGAGGGCTATAAATACCACTCCCAAAACACCCCTGCCCATTGAAATGAATAGGCACCGCTTCCAAAGCTTCTAAAAAACTATTTGAAAGTGCTGCAAAACTGGTATTTTTTCCATTTTTCAAGGTCACGTGACCTTAAAAAATCTCCCCTGCTAGCGGCCAAAAAAGTGCAGCTAAAACACTGCTTAAGCACTGCAAAAAATCTGTCCCGTTGATAGGGTCTGACAAGGATTCAGGTACTTACAAAGTATCTACACCCAAAAATAGAAATGTAATATATTGGATCGTACCATGTCTTAGGTGTGGTAGCTGCATTCGTTTTCATATTTCAGGCTTTTTACTTTTATATTTTCACCTGGGAACATCGGCTATAACAAAACACTTTCATTGGTATATTTAACCAAATAAATATGACAAATTCACTATTGATACAATAGCCAGCACACTTGTTGCTTTTTAAGGGCTCGTTCAAGCTGTCTGTGGTGACCAGAGTTTTTTTTTTTACACTGGATAAACACAGCTAGGGTACATAAGAAACAATTGTTTTCTATATGCCCTACTTACATTACCATATGGTGTGATGTGTCCAGTGGAACAATGTACCATGTCTGGATGTGTCTGCAGTGTACTGGAAGGCAAAACACTGTAAGGCAGGGGTGTCAAACAGGCGGCCCTCCAGATGTTGCAAAACTACAAGTCCCATGAGGCATTGCAAGGCTAACAGTTACAAGCATGACTCCCACAGGCAGAGGCATGATGGGACTTGTAGTTTCGGAACAGCTGGAGGGCCGCCAGTTTGACACCCCTGCTGTAAGGCATTTGCAGCTGTGCAGTGATCTGATTAAGTGTCATTATGTAACACTTTAAAAAAGTAAACAAAAAATGTAATTAACAGTGCAAAGCACTGAAACACGCATTTCACCTTTCTCTGCTAGAACCCACACTGACACTAGCCTACACAGTAAAAGGCTGCATTTCACAGTTTGTGTTAGGGTGAATCTTTACATCTGAGCATTATGTAGCCCAAACCTCTAAAGTGCTTAACATCCAAAAACTTGTGTATTTGAATGGTTTCTGTTCACATAAAAGCGCTAGGATGACCATTTATCCCGGATTGCCCAGGACAGTCCCGCATTTTGCAGGTCTGTCCCGGGCACATTCATTCCAGGACAATACAGTGTCCCGGAATGAAACTGACACAGCCAATCTGATGGCCCCAAAAAAAGGCCACCGCTTTACTCACTGACAGTACTTGTCCTGGCCGGTAATGCCCGGAGGAGCACAATCCCGCCCCCTGCTTGTGATTGAAGAAATCCTAAATCCCACCTCTTGTGTCCAATCACTGTGCTGTGATTTGTTGCAGCACAAGCTGATTTTTGGGAAGGGAGGGTATCCCTGAATGGTAGTTTGGAAATGTGGTCACCCTAAAGAGCGCTCAGGTGCCTGTAGCCAGGGCCGTCTTTAAGGCAGGGCAAAAGGGGAAGCTGCCCTGGGCCCTGTCATTGTGGTGGGGCCCAAACCTGCCGACTCATACTTGCCAACTATCCTAGTTTAAATTCCCTTGTCCCTTGACGTTTTAGTCCTTTGCTGTGTCCCGATATCTTAATGTAAAGTGCTGCTACTAATGCTGCCCAGCTATTGTTGTGTACAGATCACTCACATGCAGACCCTGTGTTTACATGTAAATAACTGTCATTCATATGCAAATAATGGGAGCATTCATATGTAAATAGCGGCGGTCGGTAGCATTGATATGTAAATAAAGGTGAAATTCATATGTATATCATACCCCTCTGCAGTGAGGAGATGATGTGCTGTAACCTTGAGAAACCAATCAGTGAGCAGTATTACTGTACAGTAATCTCTAGCAACCAGTCAACAAGCAGAAATCATGTGCTGTACTCTCTAGCAACTAATCAGTGAGCCTTATTGTGTGTGCTGTAACCTCTATCAACCAGTCAGTAGGTGGTAATGTTATGCTGTAACCTCTGGCAACCAATCCCAATCGCTGCCTGATCTGATACAGTAAACAGATTTTAAGCCTAGCTGATATTTAATGTATGTCTCAGAGCACGTGGAGAGCAAAATTGCATGGAGGGGGGGCCCAAGAACTTTTTTGCCCAGGGTCCAAACAATATTAAAGACGGACCTACCTGTAGCATGAGGACGAATGTCGCGTACACATGATCGGAAATTCCGACAACAAACTTGTGTTGCATACACACGGTCACACAAATGCAGTGACGTACAACACTACGACGAGCTAAGAAAAATGAAGTTCAATGATTCCGAGCATGCATGTTTTTTTGTGCGTCGGAATTTCATACAGACGTTCGGAATTTCCGACAATTCTGACAAGAACTTTTGCCGTTGGAAAATTTGAGAACCAACTCTCAAATTTTTGCTGTCGGAAAGTCAGACAGAAAAAGTCAGATGGAGCATACACACGGTTGGAATTTACAACCAAAAGCTCACTTCAAACTTTTCTTGAAATGGGGAGAAATGGGGCTACATGTGTGCCAAGTTCCGGGTCCAGGGGACCTATGACCGGCTAGTACCAGGTCCCCAAATTCACTGGAGAAATTACTGTTTAACATGGGTCTATGGAAGGGGTGCCCGGCATTGAAAAATCTGTACTCCCCGGCCGTAGGTCCCCCAGACAACAAACTTTGTACACTTGTAGAGGAAGAGTGGGGCTACATGTGTGCCAAGTCCCCAAATTCTGTGAGATCAGGTGCAAAAAGGTGACTCGAGTATAAGCAGAGGGGGGCATTTTCGGCACAAAAAATTTGCTGAAAAACTTGGGTTATACTCGAGTATATACAGTAGATAAGTCCAACAGGTGCCTTGCACCTCATTGGACTGAACACCTAGTATACAAGCACATTTTACAAAATGGCTGAATTCCTGGACTTCAATTTTAAATCAGATTTAAAGTGAGTTGGCAACCATTTTTAGAGGATGATGTGCAGAGCAGTGCTGGAGCATGACAAGGGTAAGTAGTACACACACAAAAAAAGGAGGTGACATGTGAGTGCCATTCTTTGCAGTACACTGCTAGCCCAGGCTGCAACTATGCTGAGCTCTTAAAGGATCACTAAAGGAAAACATTTTTTTTGCTGAAATGACTGTTTACAGGGTATAGAGACATAGGGCCAGATTCAGGTAGAGTTAGGCTGGAGTATCAGTGATACGCCAGCATAACTCTCACTTTGAGCTGTCGTTTCTGTTTTCTGTAAGCAGAAAACAAGAAACGCCGGGTTGGAGTTCCTATACGAGCGGCGTAATTGTATTTCGCCATCGTATCGGAACTGCAATTTTAAAAATGGCGCTCGGGGCGTTCCCGCTGATTAACGCTGAGAATATGTTAATCAGCAAGAATCGGCAATTCACGATCCTACTCGGGCCCGACGCAGTGACTTTCCGACGTTTCCGTAAGAGATACGAGGCGTAAAGAAAAACATGCCCCCTAGGTGGAGTATCCTATGTTAAGTATGGCCGTCGTCATCACGTCAAATTTAAAAATGTTCGCGTCGTTTTACGTGAATGGGGATTGACGTCATTGACGTTCACTGACAGAAGTTGCAGCATGCGCACTGACAGTCGACACATGCACAGTACGTTCGCCACGGGATCGCGCCTAGTTTAAATAATACACGCCCCCTACGCGCCCAATTTGAATTCCACCGGCTCATTTTCGCTACGCCGCCGCAACTTTAGGAGCAAGTGCTATGTGAATAACAGTACTTGCTCCTAATGTTTCGGCGGAGTAACGTAAATGAGAAACGTTACTCCAAAATAAAGATTCGCTCTCCTACCTAAATCTGGCCCATAAAAGTTAACTGATTCCTTTTAAAAATGATTAAAAATAGATAAAAATCAATCATATAATATGCCTCTAGTTTCACTTTTGTTTTTAAACTGGTTTTGTGTTTATGTGATGTAGAGAGAGAGACAGAACAAAAACAAACAAATCCAGGGCAGTGTTTTGTTTTTAAATTGAATCCCAGGGCAGTGTTTTGTTTTTTAAATGAATCTGAACAATGAAAACATGAAAACAGCACTGCATTAAGGTAAAGGAAGCTATTTAGCTAAAAAAAAAAAAAAAATTCCTTTAGTGATCCTTTAAGGTGTGTCTATGACAGGGAAAGCTGTTGGATGTTGCTGGGCATCAGACAACGTGGCCAACATGAGAAGAGCCTACAGAGAAAAACGCTGGAGCATTGAGAGGCTAAGTAGGACATTTACAGCTTTGTTTAATAAAAAAAGGGAGTGAAAAATATATTGCTTAAAAAAAACAAGCTAGAGTTGGGCTTTAAACAATCGTATAACATTCTGATATTGTTACAACCATGCTGAGGTTTCCATAAGTCCATTAGAAAAAAATAATAATCTTGGTATGACAGCGCTGGAATGAAAGCGAATCCCAGATGGCCGGAGGCGTTGAGTGTTCTAGCCACGGGTCTGGCTGATAATTTTATTCAGCCACAATGAAGGAATGGCAGCGATGGTACACAATCCGCTTCTTGCAGTCCATATGTCACTGCTGCTTTACGCATCTCTTCCAACTGACTCTCTGGCCATGTGCTGTCTGGATGGCGAGGCTCGGCACACGTATACATATGGATATTTTATGACAAATTCTTAAAGCGACATTTAATCAATTAAAGGCAAACAACTCGACCGCTTGTCTAAACATTAACGTGCCGCGCTATATGATACGCCGGAACAGATTTGTGGAGCTTAGTGATATAGACATATGTATTGACAAGCCGACAGAAACATCATTCGGAGATTTAATCTATTTAGAATTTTATTATCACTTCTTGATCTTATTCAGTAAATCAGCGGGAGTAGCAATTAGAATGCAGAAACTCATAGCAACCAGATCTCAGGCTACGACAGCCAATTAACCTCTGCAGTATATAAATGCTTTGTAGGACCTCATTTAAAGGGACAGTCTACCCAAAAAGTAATATTTTGGTTATAGATGGAGCTTAGTGAGCTGAGTTATCATCTGGCTTCCAATACATTTAGGATGCTTCAAAAGTGAGACCTCCTTGCCATAATTTCTGACTCTGTTCCTGTCCACTTGGAAGTTATGGATGTTCCAGCCCCAGCTTTGTGTGATCCAGCTCCTCCTAGTACAATCTTTATAATATAAAGTAAATAAAAATGTAGCTGGCCAGCTAGAACCTGTCCTAGGTAGCTAATATAACCTACATGTATATACAGCTAAACCTGCTAAGAACCTAAATGTAGTGCACATGTTTATATATGAGAGACAAAAGCAGAGTTCTTCACTGTGATTTTGTGCTTGGATGTCATATAACAGTTGTATGTTTTGTTCATAGAAGCAATAGAAAAAATATGCCTTCAAAAGTCATTTATTCATATTACAGTGAGGAGGTAAGCAATAACACAGTTGAATTCATGCCAGAAAGCATAGAGTTAAGCTTTTGTGACTCATCAGAAGCCTTGGCCCAATCACAGCCAATCTTACATTGAGCAGAGTCTTGACCAGTCACAGCCAGCTTTACATCCATGCTGTCTGGGAGGTTCCTCAGCACATGTGCTAGATTATTCATTCCACCACAGAGGACAGAGCACAACAAACACAAGGCCAGAGTCTTGTTTTATGGAAGCAAAGCGCAAAATAGGTATATTACACAGTTATATATATGTTCTTATTGTAAATAGTGTGGTTAGAATTGTATACTGATCTAGTTGTGTGTTCACTTGTAGTTCCATCATACCTCCTAACCGAACCATACCCCCAAACAAACTCACCTAACTGAACTAAAGCAACCTCACCAAACCCTGCAAACAACAGAGTTATAATGGAGGAACAAGCTGCGCAATTAATGTGAACTCTATAGTGGTATTGATACAAAATATATTTATATGGAGCAAATGATTCGTCCCATAAGTGAGATAACATATCCCGTATATTACGAATGATATATGAATCAAATATATAAAAAAAGGTCTATTATTCAAACTCGGAATGCAAAAAATGCATCTGATGGTATTTGATAGCAGAAAAAATTATTATTTTCCCTTCAAGCAGATGGTGACATCAAATGCGAGAACCTCAGAAAAGTGCATGGATAGACAACCATTCAATCACACTGCCCCTTACCAGAGGGGAAGATCCCAACTAGATATCTTCTGATAGCAGATGGCTTGTTCCCTAGCCAAGGGGTTACGTGGCAGGATATCCAAGAGCCGGGACTTCTCCTACAGTGGACCGATAATCAGTGTTGAATGAAACCAATATGGAGAAAAAAAAGGCTACATAGTGTGAACCCATATAACAATTTATTAAAAAGATTAAAATCACACTTACAGGAAGGTAGATAATATTCGCTTGTGAATATATATAGCCGGCCGGCTAGCACAACCCATTCACTCCGGGACACAGTATGCGGTTCTAGACGTCAGCACGCCGCCACCCAAAGGTATAACAGAGTTATACCCTTCAGAGAAATCAGAGAATGCTTTAATAACTTACTGAGAGAGTATAAATACTGAAGAGAGAAATATATCCACCATCTTATGTTAAATGACAAGATTGAATATTTGAACCACCACTTTTTGTTATACTTTATACATCACCACGGGGCAGATTCACACAGAAATGGATTATCGTAGCGTATCAGAAATACACTACGCCGCCGTTTTTTACCTGGCTCTACGTGGAATTCAGGTAGATTTTGTCCAGTAAACGACGGCGGCGTAGTGTATTTCTCCCGTCGCAATCCATCTGCGCGAGTAGGGGGCGTGAATCATTTAAAATAGGCGCGTTCCCGCGGCGATCGATCTGCGCATGCTCCGTTCGCAAATTTCCCGCCGTGCATTGCACGAAATCACGTTGTGACGTCATTCGTTGTTTAGGTAGCGTCGTTTACGGGCGATCCTAGTCCCGAACGAGTTACGTAAACAAAAAAAAAAAATTCGAAGCGGGAACGACGGCCATACTTAACATGGGCTACGTAACGTTAGAGCAGCAAAAAACTGCTCTAACATTACGTACAAAAAAATAGACGAAAGCGATTGCGACGACCACTCGTATCTTCGGGAATCGCCGTAAAAAAACATTTGCATATCCCGACGCATCAAAACGACGCAAACTCCTCCCAGCGGCCGCAAATAGATGGCAGCGTAGATCCGAAGGCTTACGAAGACGTAAGCCTCTCGGATCGAAGCCCGAAGCCGCCGTATCATGGTTTGAGGATTCAAACTAGTGATACGGCGCGCGAAATTTGAAATTACTCCTGTCTAACACCAGTTAGACAGGCGTAATTGCTCTATGAATCTGGCCCCACATGTTTTTGTACATGGACTGTCTGCTGCAAAGCAGCAGCATTATATATGAAGAAAAGTGAAGTTAATAAATAAGTTATTTTAAGCATTTGGTGTGCTCTTTAAACCTACTGCTTCCATAGAACGGCGCTAGAGGAAATTTCAGAGTAATAGACAGTCTTGTTGGACTGAAAAGTCAGAGATATCACAATTCTTCTAATTTTTTTTCCTATTTTTTTTTTTAAAGTGTATTTTGTGCGTGTTTTTGAGAGAGGAGCCAGACTGCAGGAGTTTGGGAATAGACAGACCTCCCCCAGAGGCAATCTGACATCTTTCTCCATGCCCCCGGGTGGCAATGGCGGGTGTGAGGGGGTCCTCCCACACAGCCTGCCCTACCTGCTCCGCTTTGAAGCCCAATGGGGCAGAGGGACTCCCCTATGAGGGAGTGAGAGGATCTAGTCCGCTCATCCAGCCCTGTTAGTCCTTCGCCTCTCTTTTTTTTAGAAACCGCGTGGCCAAAGTGCGTGCATGTTAACCCAACTTCGAGTGCGTGCAAGTGTGGTGGTTTTGTGGGAGGGGGGTGGGCGTACTAAGCGCAGGCTTACCTCGCATAGCACACCCACCGGGAGCCGGGCTGAGACCACCAAACTCAATTCACATGCAGCCGAGACCGGGATCCGAGCCCTTGGCTGCAGAGGTGAACGGCAATTCTTCTAATGCCACAGCGCATGAGGCACTTCATAGTGCTGTGCCTGCCACAAAAAATGCAGCAGGCAGAGTGGGAGTTCCTCATAGTGGTAACTGGAGGAGTGCAGACCTGGGAACTCAAGTGAGGGCCTGTTCACAAATACATGTTGCAGTAACATGCTGCACTTGCATGGGTGCTCTGAAAAGTCATTAATTTGTATTGCACCCAATGCACTGTCACAACTTAAAGGATCACTAAAGGAAAAAAAAAAATTGCTGAAATTACTGTTTACAGGGTATAGAGACATAAAAGTTAACTGATTCCTTTAAAAATTATTAAAAATAGATAAAAATCAATCATATAATATGCCTCTAGTTTCACTTTCGTTTTTAAACTGGTTTTGTGTTTATGTGAAGTAGAGAGAGAGACAGAACAAAAACAAACAAATCCAGGGCAGTGTTTTGTTTTTAAATTTAAAGAGGAGTTCCACCCAAAAAACAACTTTTCCTTAATCCCCTCCCCTCCCCCTTACATGCCACATTTGGCATGTAATTTTTTTTGGGGGGGAGTGGGGGCTTCAGTAGGAGTGGGACTTCCTGTCCCACTTCCTGCTTCCGCCGAGGGGCTGGTTAGGCGATTAAGCCTTAATCGCCTACACCAGCCCCTCCCTGTAGGCGATCACATGGGACACTGACAGGTCCCATGCAATCGCCTCTCCAATCAGTGGCGAGCTGCGCCGCGCGCACATGCGCAGTGGGTGCCCGGCCGTGAAGCCGAAGGCTGTCACGGCTGGGTGCCCACAGTCTGGATGGAGACGCCGGCTGGGGAGGGGGGGAGAGGAGCGGAGCCCCGGTCGGCGCGTCGCTGGAACGCAGGAGCAGGTAAGTGAGTGTTTATTAAAAGCCAGCAGCTACACTTTTTGTAGCTGCTGACTTTTAATAAACACAATTTTGGGCTGGAACACCCCTTTAATCCCAGGGCAGTGTTTTGTTTTTAAAATGAATCTGATTGGTTCTGAGGAGTTTTAGACACACAGCTTGGACCACAGTGAAAAGCTGCCATGAGATTTTTCATAAGGAGCCAGACAAGCAGGAAGTGTGGAGATCAGAGCAGAATTACAGTAACTTCAAAGCAAAAACGAACAATGAGAACATGAAAACAGCACTGCATTAAGGTAAAGGAAGCTATTTAGCTAAAAAAAAATGTTTTCCTTTAGTGATCCTTTAAAGCGGAGTTCCAGCCGTTTCTGTGTTTATTAAAAGTCAGCAGCTACAAAAAGTCTAGCTTATGACTTTTAATAAATACACACTCACCTGTCCCACCGGTCCAACGTTGCAGCCGCCCAAAGCCTTGGTTCTCTCCCAATCCTCTATGTGGCGCCGGCATCACTACTGTGGGCACCCGGCTGTGACATGTTTCGGCTTCACAGTCGGGTGTGCACTGTGCATGCGACAATTCAAGGACAATTTCAGTGTCGCCGGCTCTTTCTACTGTTTATGATGTTGGAGTGTGATGGGATACATCGAGCTTAGGCACCTGTGATTTGATCTGGTGTATGGAATGGGTTTCCCTTGCAGAGAGTGCTGTTACCTTTCTATCTTCTGGGACCTGTGATGTGTCCTAAAAGTTTGCAGGGAGGAAGGGGCCGCCTAGGATAAGGTGACCAGATTTTTAAAATGAAATCTGGGGACTTTTTTTTTTACTAGTAATAGCGGCAATCAGCGACTCTCTGCCCATCGCCACCACCCGCCTCACAGCCTGTCAAGTTTTGCTCTCCGGGCCCCGGCTACTACTGGGTGAGGAGCGGAGGAAGATCACTTCGCCAGGGAAGGCAAGGAGATAAGCAGGCAGACGGCTGGCCGGGACTTGAGCCAGGGCAGAAGAACATGTGAGCAGAGCTAAATGGGTATACAACCAAAACGGAAGAAATATTCCCTCCGCTCCAACCAGCACATGATCATCAGAAAGAGGCACAGATAATGGAAAAAATAATCCCCCTTAAGCTGGTAGGAGTGGCGGAGCGGGGGGGTGTTTTTTCTTTCTCTGCACTGACTGTCTTTGAAATTGCCCAGCCCCTGTTCAAATCCAATCCGGGGACAAAACCAGGGACAGACTTGGTCCGAGGACATTGTCCTAAATCTGGGGACTGTCCCCAGAAACCTGGGATATTTGGTCACCCTAGCCTAGGAGGCCCGAGTGGAAGTGGGAGATGGGTACCTGTCAAACCTAAGTAACCACCCCCCTCCCAAAAAAAATGACATGCCAAATGTGGCATTTAAGGGGTTAGGATTTCTTAAAGCAGAAGTTCCAGTTTTGGGTGCTGCAAAAAATGTAGCCTGCACTAAATTTTCATGTGTTGAGGTGCACCAAAATGAATTGATTGCCCAAAGCAAAATGCAAATCACAGAGTGTGTTAGCTGCACATTATATGGCAGCACATTTTTTTTTGGTGAGTGTGCACTGCATGTGGGGAAGGCAGCTTTACTATTCTTTACAGTGATTACAAATGTTTATACTATAATGCCATGTACACGCGATCGGTTATTCCGATGGACTTTTTTAATCGGAAAACCGATCGTGTGTGGGCCCCATCGGACTTTTTTCCATTGGTGTAAAAAAATAGAACATGTTTTAAATTTTTCCAATGAAAAAACCCCATAGTAAATTCAGATCGTCTTTGTGGAACTCAATGGGAGAAAAAAAACATGCATGCTTAGAATCAAGTCGACGCATGCTCGAAAGCATTGAACTTAATTTTTTTCGGCTCGTCGTAGTGTTTTACGTCACCGCATTTTGGCACGGTCGGAATTTAGTCTGATAGTGTGTATGCAAGACTGATGAAAGTCAGCTTCATCGGAATTCTGATGAAAAATTCCATCGGATTTTATTCCATCAGAAATCCGATCGTGTGTACACGGCACAAGAGTATTTTATTGTCATGATATTGTTTAATGTGACACCACGTTATTCCGAAGAGGTGACCCCATTTGATACCAGATGTTGATGAGCACATCAGTATTCAACTGCATAAAACGTGTTTGCTGTACTCTTGATTGAGACAGCACATGTTTCTGGTGAGTTGCCACTTCTCCCGAGTACAGTATTACACATGTTGTTGCTGCCCTGGTCTTCCCTCATTTAGACTATGGTAATGCACTTCTAGTGGGCATCCCGGGAACATATATACAAAAACTACAAAAATTACAAAATTTTGCAGTTCGTATTGCAACTGGACTGAGAAAAAGAGATCCAACATCAGAACAATTAAACAGTCTGGGGTGGTTAACTGTCGATAAACGCATTAAATTAAAAATATCATGTTTAATGTATAAAACATTTAATGCTATGACGCCAAAATATATAATGGATAAGGTTGTCAAACATGTTCCAACGCGACAGTTACGCGAAGATGGATATTATCGCGTAAACATCCCAAAAATAAAAAATATCCGAATTGGTGGTCGCTCATTCTCATACCAAGCGGCGGTGCAATGGAATGCTCTGCCGATTGATATTAGAAGGGCAAAAACTTTTAACCAATTCAAAAAAATGATGAAAGGTCACCTACGCAACCCTGGATCTGATTAGATTATGTAGTTTGATTGAGTACTGTATATAGAAAAATGTAGTCAGTGATATTTGGTATGTGAATTTTGTAATCTAACTCTAAAAATGAACTATTTTAGATATGGATGCCCTAGATGAATGAAAAGTTAATTAACCTAAATGTATATTAATGGACTCAATGTGACAAATTTTTTTCCTCCTTTAATCATGTTTTACATTTTCTATGTTTTTTGTGTACCTATATGTCTGAACTATGTTGATTTTGTTTCTGATGGCCTCGCAACGAAACCATTAAATTTGTTGTAAAGCGAGTAATTAAGAAATAAAAAAACAAAACAAAAAAACAAACAAACATGAGGAAGTTTTAGTATTCGACAATTTTGGGAAAACACTTATGGACATTTCACTAATTATTGGACTTTTCTATTGTGTAGTTTCCTTTTTTACTTTTATGAGCGCTGCAATTTTCTGTTGTGTAGCCCCCTCTACAACAGGGGGGCTTACAATTAGTAGATAAGAATGCGTCATATCGTATGCTAGGGAGCTACGGTGTCTCCTCTCCGATGCCTCTCGCTTCACATGCAAACACCGCCGACGCTCAGGATGGTACGCGATGACGTCACAGCACCCTACAATCGTTTCGTCACGACAGGACTTCAATGGGGGAAGTCCTCACATGCATGTGAAGTGAGAGGCATCGGAGAGGAGACACCGTAGCTCCCTAGCATACGATATGCCGCATTCTTATCTACTAATTGTAAGTGCAATACTTTATTAAACCCCCTTTTTTTCATACCTAATATGCTATGAGAGTCCATCTTTTTATGTCATTTCCGAGTTAACCCTGGATCAACTACTGAGTTCCATCTGGCTATCATACTGACTGGTTTATGGGAGACCTGACTTCCCAGCGCGCTATGAGACTGATGCAAAGCAGTCTTTCCCTTTGGTAAGCAGGCAGTCCTAACTCACGGGTGCAGTGTGAAGATCTGGTTTTTGGTGTAGAAGACTGACGTTTATTCATCACTCTTCGGTGACTTTTCCTTTTACTACACTGATTTTCCTTTTTCTTTTTTTTTGGGATCGGTTATAGATTATACATGTTTTCAGAATTTATGTATTTTTCACCATACATATCATTTATTAGTGCTGCACTTTCCTTTGTTTTTGTATATTGTATTGAGTTGTTGTACACAACATTTTAGTGCTAGCAGCTCTAAGTTCATATTATTTATTGTCATTGATCTACTCAATTTTTTCTTGCTAGCGCAGCATCAGCCTTCTTGCTTTTTTGTTAAATAATAAAATGTAAACAAAATGTAAATAAAATGTAAACACTTCAATACAGGGCACTTAAACCTCCTTCCTACCCAAGCCATTTTTCAGCTTTCAGCGCTGTCACACTTTGAATTGCTCGGTCATGCAACACTGTACCCCACAAATAGAGCTTTATTTTGGTGGTATTTGATCACCTCTGTGGTTTTTATTTATTGGGCTATATACAAAGGAGTGACAAGTTTGAAAAAAAAAACACAATGGGACAGATTCAGAAAGATCCATGGATCTTTCTGCTGGCGTAACGTATCAGGGATACGCTGTAAATATTTGCGCAAGTTCTTTATTCAGAAAGAATTTGCGCCATTATTTACAGCGGCGTAACGTATGTGTGGCGGCGTAAGGCCGCGCAATTCAAATGTCTGAAGTGGGGGCATGTTTCATGTAAATTAAAACGACGTGAACGTTACTAACGTCGAGCCCCATTCCCGAACGATTTACGCAAACGACGTAACCGACGTACAATTCGACGCTGTCCCGACGTCCATACTTAACATTGGCTACGCCTCCTATAGCAGGGGTAACCTTACGCCGCTCGAACGCTTACGCAAACGACATAAACTACGACGCGCCGCCGCAAGTACGTTCGGGAATCGCCGTAAATAGGTAATTTGCATATATTACGCGAATACCGCCGTAAGCGCCACCTAGCGGCCAGGGTAATAATGCAACTAAGATACGACGGTGTAACAGACTTACGCCGCTCGTATCTTAGAAGAAAGCCAGCGTATCTTCTTTTCAGAATAGCAAAAAAAGATACGCCGGCTATTCTTAGTATTTATCTCTTGATACGCTGCTTAAATAGCTTTCTGAATATGGCCCACTATTTTTAACTTTTTGCTATAATAAATATCCAATTATTTTTGAAAAAAATAACAATTTTTTTTCTCAGTTTAGGCCGATGTGTATTCTTCTACATATTTTTGGTAAAAAAAAAATAAGCGTATATTGATTTGTTTGCGCAAAAGTTATAGCCTCTACAAAATAGGGGATAGATTCATGGCATTTTTTTTTTTTTACTAGTAATGGCGACGATCTGCGATTTTCATTGTGACTGTGATATTGCGGCGGACATATCGGACACTTTTGACACTATTTTGGGACCATTCACATTTATACAGCGAACAGTGCTATAAAAATTGCACTGATTACTGTATACATTTGACTGGCAAGGAAGGGGTTAACACTAGGGACGATTAAGGGGTTAAATGTGTTACCTAGGGAGTGATTCTAACTGTAGGGGGAGGGGACTCACAAGGGGAGGAGACCACTTTGGTGTTCCTCTGTACTGGGAACACACTATCCATCTCCTCTCACCTGACAAGAGGTGGATATGTGTGTTTGCACATACAGTTCCACGGTCCTGCTCTGTTACCAGGATATCGTGGGTTCCCAGCAGACATTGCAGCTGCCGGGCACAAGCATTGATTTGCATCGACGCGCGCCCCTTAGAGGGCCGAGAAGCCAAGGACGTCATATGACGCCCGGCCAGAAAGAGAGCGGCACCTCCCAGATGTCATTTGACGGCCAACGGGCAAAAAGCAGTTAAAGTGCCCCACGTTCCTCTGTGCTACAGGCAAAGGGAACGCACATGTTGGTCATATGCATATGTAAATGATGATCGCACTACCGCATGTGAGATACCGCTGCTAACGTCATAGTGAGAGCAATAATTCTAGCACCAGTGTTACTCTAACCTGGTAATCTGTAATGGCTTTTAAAGCATCGCCTATGAAGATTTTAGAAAACCGTAGTTTGTTGCCATTCCATGTGTGTACGCATTTTTAAAGCATGATATGTTAGGTATCTATTTACTTGGCATAACACCATCTTTTACATTTTCCAAAAATTGGTTATATTGTGTTTGTGTGCACTAAAATCAATTAAAGTGTATTTTTTTTACACTTTTAAACGCATGGGAATGGAGTTCCTGCACTTTTTTCACAGCAGGAACTCAGTTCCCTTTGCAGGACTAGAGCAGCCGAGCCGCCTGAGCCAATCCTTCAGTAAGTGAAGATGCCCAGCTCGAGTCACTGTCAGGGGCAGGCGAACCTTAGTAATCCTTGTTACTGGCCGCTTCCTGTATATGGATTTATCAGGTAGTGTGTGGGTATTCCGCAGGGCCGGACTTACCATTGGGCTTGACTTATTTTTTTTAGGGGTCTGGAGGTCCCCCAGGGCCCCGGACAGCAACCCCTACTTTTTTAATTTATTTTTTATAAAAAAAAATGTTATATATATATATATATATATATATATATATATATATATATATATATATATATATATATATAATTATTATTATTATTATTAAAGGGCCCAGAGGTCTCCAGGGCCCCCGGATGGCAATCCCCCCTTTTTTTTATAAAAAAATTTACATTTTTTTTATATATATATATATATTTTTATTAAAGGGCTCAGACGTCCCCAGGGCCCCATGTGGCAACCCCCCCTTTTTTTTTTTTTTTTTTTATAAATGTTTATTTATTTATTTTTTATTAAAAGGTCCAGAGTTCCCCAGGGCCCCTGGATGTCAACCTCCCTTTTTTATGTATTTTTTATAAATGTTTATTTTTTTTATTTTTTTTTAGGGGTCTGGAGGTCCCCAGGGGCCCGGAGGCCCCCAGGGCCCCGGAGAGCAACCCCAACTTTTTTTATTTATTTTCTTCTAAAAAAAATATGTTATATATATATATATATATATATATATATATATATATATATATATATAAAATTTTTATTATTATTATTATTAAAGGGCCCAGAGGTCTCCAGGGCCCCCGGATGGCAACCCCCCCTTTTTTTAATAAAAGAAAATTCCTGATGGCGGCCCTGGCATACCTCCCAACACGCAGGGATTCTGCGGGACTTTCCGCTTCTTCCCACAGTTCCGTTTCTGTGAAAGGGTTAAAGTGGTTGTAAACCCCCAAAAATATATATATATATTTTAATGCCACAATGTAGAGTATAAGTAACGCCGGGTACGCGGCTTACTTTGCCGCGATTCGATTAACTTTTTTTTTTTTTTAAAACAAATTCTTTCCAATGGAAAGAATTTGTTTTAAAAAAAAAGTTAATCGAATCGCGGCAAAGTAAGCCGCGTACCCGGCGTTACTTGTCGCGTAGGTGTGAATGCAGCCTAAGGCAGGGTCTTATCTGGGTCTTATCTGGAAGGCTGTTCATTTTCACTGAACATAAAAGAGGATTTCTCAGATCTGGATTAAGACTGTGTCAAGACTGGGCACAGATTATAGGAAATCTTATACTCTACATTGTGACATAAAAAAAAAAAAAAAAAGGAGGACTGTGGCGGCTGAAGGGAAGAAAGCCGACAGCCGGGCTAATGACAGGTGAGAGGCACTCTCCCCTCCGCTGAACAACTGCAAAACCTCCCCCAGGAGGAACCGGAGCGGTGTGTGGAGGACTGTGGCTGCTGAAGGGAAGAAAGCTGACAGCCGGGCTAATGACAGGTGAGAGGAACTCTCCCCTCCGCTGAACAACTGCAAAACCTCCCCCAGGAGGAACCGGAGCAGTGTGTGGAGGACTGTGGCTGCTGAAGGGAAGAAAGCCGACAGCCGGGCTAATGACAGGTGAGAGGCACTCCCCCCTCCGCTGAACAACTGCAAAACCTCCCCCAGGAGGAACCTCAACAACTTTAATGCCCCCCCGCTCAACAACTTCAATTCGCTCCCCCCCCCGCTGAACAACTTTAATGCACCCCCCCCCCCCGCTCAACAACTTCAATTCGCCCCCCCCCCCCTGCTCAACAACTTAAATGCGCACCCCCCCCCGCTCAACAACTATGATCCCCACCCTCGCTCCAGGGGGCCCCTTCAACACTCAAGCCCAGGGGCCCCCACCACCCTAAGTCCTGCCCTGGTATTCCGTCACTTCTTCGACATTGCGGAGGTCTGCCGGGAGTTATCGCAGGATTTAGAAATAACTTGTTTCTTTATAAATCCCACAATAACTCATAGCATACCTCCGCAATGTCTCCTGGGAACTATGACAAAAGCTCCCAGGAGACATTGCGGAATCGAGGAAGTGACGGAATACACACACACTACGCGATTAATCCATATACAGGAAGCGGACAGTAACATAAAGGATTACTAAGGTACAGTGGATCGAAAACAAAACATGCGGTTTAGTAATTATGCATATGAGCATATCATTTTTCTTTTGGTGGGGGAGTGGATCTTGAGTTTCCACACTTTTTTCCCTAGGACTTGACCCCTGGTGTATGTAGACAGGAATGTGACTGAATAAGCATGGAGAAGATCAGAAGCACCAAGATTTAACAAAGGATGAAATAAAGGTAAAAAAGAAGTAACTTATGGAAAATATATAGCAATCGTTAATGCAAACTAAATGCTATCCAATGATAAAAAATAATCAAAGACAAGAAATGATGGATGCACCAACCCACTGCCAAATTGCTGGTTTATATGAGAAATAGACACTTCCTGTCACTAATAGCATTTAAGCAATTCCGACTTTACAACTGCCACTTCTCAGTGCTGATGAAGAGAGACTACTGCAGTCCCGGAAATGCGTTTACTTTCCTTCATTGACTGCTGAGTCCAATAAAGACCGTTCTGGACACTTACTAGTGGGCTGGCACGTCTGTCATTTCTAATCTTTGAAGATTTATAAAAGGGCCACCTGTGGGGCCACTGTACGGATGCAGAGCTGCCTGCTAAACCCTCAAACTAAACCTACGAACAAATACTAAGATCCATCTCCACTAACACTGCTTCTACACCTAATAAAACGTCATTCAGCATCTTTCAGCTGTAAAAGTATAGAAATTGTTTTATTTCCCCAATTCCTGCCTAACAAGCTTGTCTTAAGCTGGCCATACATTATACAACTTTCTTGGTCAATTCCCTTTAGATTTACCTTCAACTATGTAGTGCAAGGGTCTATTTGGTTGCATACAAATTGAGAGCCGTTGATAAGACTATTATGTCGTTTTGGTAAATCTTAAGGACAATTGTACAAGAAAATTGTATAATGTATGGCCAGACTTAACCTATAGTTGATACTATTTTATAATAAGGCAGGTTAGTTCCCCTGAACGAAACACCATAGCTTTACGTCGGGCCGCTTTAAGTGCTGTAGCGGGCGCGGCCGCGTGCCCCGTGGCACAACCGCTGGAGCCAATGCTCGTGGCATGCCCGCTGGCCACCTGTGACTGCTCCTGACAGAGACAGAATAGAGATATAAATAGAGAGATCTCCGTTCTGTCAGGGGAGAAGAGACAGATCTCCTGTTTTTACTGTTGAGGAACTCCTCCTCCAGGCAGTCCCAGCCTCCCACAGTTAGAAACACTTCCTAGGTAATACAGTTAACCCCTTGATTGCCCCCTAGTGTTGACCCCTTCCTTGCCAGTGACATACAGTAATCAGTGGCTATTTTTAGCTCTGATCGCTGTATTAATGTCAATGGTTCCAAAAAGTGTCCAATCTGTCTGACGCAATGTCGCAGAAAATTAAAAGATATTGCTTGTTTTTTCAAAATTTACGCATTTTTTAGGTTTACTGCGCAAAAAAATAAAAACCGCAGGGGTGATCAAATACCACCAAAAGAAATCTCTATTTGTGGGAAAAAAAGGACATTTTGTTTGGGTACAATGTTACGACCACGCAATTGTCAGTTGAAGCGATGCAGTGCCGTATGGCCTGGTCATAAAGGGGGCAAATTCTACCGTTCCTTAAGTGGTTAATCTCTTTTTAGGGCTTGTTCATACAAGTGCAGAATTTTCTCTAAGGGGGGGGGGGGGGGGGGGGGGGTTTCAAGAGTAGAGGTATAATTTCTTTCAGCTGAACCGCTCCGCTAAAAATTGTACCTCTGTTGCACTCTTAATCGCAGGACACCTAAATGATTACATTTGGAGTAAACTTATTGGTGCTGCGCTAGTTATGTACAACTAGTACTGGGAACAATCACTTGAAAAAAAAATTATGTTTTTCCTACACAGCTATACTTAAAATCATCTACTTAATGAATGTCTTATCTGCCCCAAAAGTATGATGCATAATTTATTAAGTAAGGCTACATAAGCAGAGTGCTATTTATTGTGAAACGCATACATCTCTGAAATTGAAAAATTGCCATTGATAGACACCCCCTGTTTCAGAGATGCCCCCACAAAGTGGGGATAGAAAGAGGTTGAAGATCACAGACAGAACTGCCATCTCTCAGCGTCATATCAGAGAGGATGACAGTGCAAGAAAGGCACCTTTTGTACTTACTGTACATCTGCTGTATTAGTGAGCTTGCTTTGAAATGAAGGATTATTTTCAACCTTTTTGCTGTGGAACATTTAGGCCCGTGTCACACTAGCAATCCTTGGCAGTGACAGGATTTCTAAAAACTGCATTTATAATGCTCCTATTGCCATATGTCACACTCCATTACCAGTGGGATAAGGAATAGTTCTCACCAGCAAAAGGAATGCTAGAGTGGCATAGTTTCCTTTACTATTGTGGAATTAAAAAAGTCAGTAGCTTACTAAATCTACCCACAGAGGCTGCTTTCTTCATGCACATATACCCTAAGGCCCCCGACCAGGCCCTGACTGGGACAAAAATTAGGCACAGGCATTTTAGACTGAGCAGCCCATGGCCAATTTACTGAGAGGCACAGAGAGCATGGGGGGGGGGGGGTGGAGAACACTGGGGATTGTGGAGAGGACTAAGGGGGCCAGAGAGCACAGGGGGTGAAGAGCATGGGGGGTGGAGGGCACATGGGGACTGGAGAGCACAAGCAGGGGCAGAGAACACAGGAGGCGAAGGGCACAGTGGGGGTGAAGAGCACAGAGAGTCTGGAGAGCACTGGGGGGTCAGAGAGCACTGAGGGGGCGGGGACCACGGGGGGCTGGAGAGCACAAGCAGGGGCAGAGAACACGGAAGCCGAACAGCACAGGGAGGTGAAGAGCACAGGGGGGTGCAGAGCATGGGGTGCTTAAGAGCACTGAGAGAGCAGAGAGCACAGGGGCGGCCGGAGAGCAGAGGGGGGCCTGAGAGCACAGGGAGGGTCTGGAGAGTACTGGGAGGGGCTGGAGAGTACAGGGAGGCCTGATGAGCACTGGGGGGGGGGGGGCTGGAGAGCACAGAGGGCTGGAGAGCCCCGGGGGAGGGCTGGAGAGCCCCGGGGGAGGGCTGGAGAACACTGGGGGCCTGAGAGCACCAGGGGGGGCTGGAGAGCATGGAGGGCTGGAGAGCTCTGGGGGGGTCAGAGAGTACAGGGGGGGCTGATAAGTACTGGGGGCCGGAGAGTACAGGGGGGCTGATGAACACTGGGGAGGGCTGAAGAGCACTGGGGGGAGAGTACAGTGGGGGCTGATGAGCACTGGGATGCCTGAGAGTCTTCGCCCCCAGCCCGGGGGATGAACTGTAATGGTGGCCGGCCGGAGCGGTGGAGGCTCAAGGAGCAGCTTCGCTGCCTTGGCCCCACAAGAACATGCGGCCTGCGGCCCACCGGGCAAGAGCTCGGTGTTCCCTATGGCCAGTCCAGGCCTGGCCCTGACCAGAACATGGAGACCCGCTTTCCATTTCCCACACTGCATTCAAAATAGGGTGACCAGACATCCCACCAAGTCTGTCCCCGGTTTTGGATTTGAACAGGGGCTGGAGCAATTTTAAAAAACAGTCAGTGCAGAATAAAAAAAAAAAAATCATCAAAATTACACCCCCCCCTTCGCCGCTCCTACTAGCTTAGGGGGTGTATTATCTGTGCCCTTTTTAGATAATCATGTGCTGGTCAGAGCAGAGGGAATATTTCTTCAGTGTCGGGTGCATGCCCATTCAGCTCCGCTCGCATGTTCTTCTGCCTTGGCTCAAGTCCCGAGCAGCCGCCTGCCTGCTAATCTCCTTGCCTTCACTGGTGGAGTGATCTTCCTCCAAGCCCCACCCAGTAGTAGTCGGGGCCTGGAGAGTGAGACTTGACTAGCTGCGAGGCGGGCGGTAGCGGCGACGAGCAGAGAGTCGCTGATTGCCGCAATTACTAGAAAAAAAAATGTCCCCGGATTTCATTTTAAACATCTGGTCACCTTAATTCAAAATGCACTGAAGTTGTGATCTGCAGTGTGTGTGACGCCCCCAAATGCAGACCCCAAAGCAGTACATTTGCCTGCACCAGTACCATTCGATCCGGTTGCAGTTTCCAAAAGCAGTGCATGAACTACTTTTGGTGCATTGCAGTGTGATTTGAGGCCATTCAAGATAAATTAATTAATCACTGTAAATGGCTATTGTAAAGTTTATGTGGCATTACATATAAGAATTTTTGTCTGGCTTTACACCATTGTGTTGCAGGAACACGTTATGTGTGTTTGTGCATTGCAGTGCTATTCATACTGCACACACCTTTCCAACACATTGCGTTGCAGTATCCAACAACACACAATAGCACACTGTTGTGCATTGTGGTGCACTGGAGTTTATTTACTAAAACTGTAGAGTACAAAACCTGATACAACTCTCCAAAGGGACTAATCAGGCTCCAGGTTTTATTGGCAAAGCTGAAGTTAGAAGCTGACTGGTTACCATACGGAGCTGCACCAGATTTTGAGTGCTTCAGTTTAAGGAAATCAAGCCCAATGTGTTGCAAAAAATGGCGAATGTAACTTTTTTTGTGCATTAGGCAGTCGATTGATATAACCAGGAGACAGTGGAGGCTGGTGCTCAAAATATTTGGGGGGCACAAACAAACGAAAAGAAAAACAATTGCAGCCTCACTGTGCCCATCAAACGCAGCTACTGTGCCCATCAATTGCAGCCACTGTGCCCATCAATTGCAGCCACTGTGCCCATCAAACGCAGCCACTGTGCCCATCAAAGGAAGCCACTGTGCCCATCAAAGGCAGCCACTGTGCCCATTAAAGCAGCCACTGTGCCCATCAATTGTCACCACTGTGCCATGCCATCAATTGCCAGGCACAGTGGCTGCGTTTGATGGCATGGCACAGTGGTAACAATTGATGGGCACAGTTGCGATAAATGATGGCACAGTGGCTGCGTTTGATGGCATGGCACAGTGGCTGCATTTGATGGTATGGCGACAATTGATAGCACAGTGGCGACAATTGATGGCATGGCACAGTGGTGACAATTGATGGGCACAGTGGCTACCTTTGATGGGCACAGTGTGGCTGCAATTGTTTTTCTTTTCGTTTGTTTGTGCCCCCCAAAGATTTTGAGCACCAGCCCCCACTGTCTCCCGGTCATATCAATCAACTGCCTAAGGGCTCTTTCACACGTCCGTTCAGTTTTTTAGATCAGTTTTTTTCCCCTTCAGTTGATCAGTTTTTTCATCAGTTTTTCATCAGTTTTCTGTCCGTTTACATCCGTTTCCGTTCCGTTTTCCGTCCGTTTTTCATCCGTTTTTTTCATCCATTTTTTCATCCGTTTTTTTTAGAACTTTTTTTTTTTTACATATTTTGATGAAAAACTGACGTTAGCGGATCGGATGGTAAACGGATCATCCGCTAACGTCCGTTTTTCGTCCGTTCCGTTTTTTTGACGGAAGAAAAATAGGGTTTTCTTCCGTCCAAAAAAACGGAGCTTACCGCAGACGGATGTTAACGGACATTAGCAGATGCTCATCCGCTAACGGACGCTAACCCATAGGGAAGCATTGAGGTCCGTTAACGGACGTCCAAAAAACGGACGAACTGAACGGACGTGTGAAAGGGCCCTAATGCACAAATTGGGCTTGATTTACTAAAACTGGAGCACTCATAATCTGGTGCAGCTCTGCATGGTAACCAATCAGCTTCTAACTTCAGCTTTGCCAATAAAACCTGGAGACTGATTAGTCCCTTTGGAGAGCTGTATCAGGTTTTGCACTCTACAGTTTTAGTAAATCAACTCCAGTGGACCACAATGCACAACAGTGTGCTATTGTGTGTTGTGGCATACTGCAACGCAATGTGTTGGGAAGGTGTGTGCAGTATGAATAGCACTGCAATGCACAAACACTCATAACATGTGTTCCTGCAACACAATAGTGTAAAGCCAGCCAAAAAGTCTTATATGTAATGCCACATAAACATTACACTAGCCATTTACAGGGATTGATTAATAAAGCAGTACAGATTGTTCACTTTATTTAAATTGATTATTAGATAAGGTGCGGCTTTGTTCATTCTGAATTCCCAATCATGTTGCAAGGGAAAAAAAATGAATTTTGCTTGCACACGATTGCTTGACTGAAATTAATGTAGTTTCTCCATTTAAAAATTCTCTTAAATTTTAGTAAATCAATCCTGTATGTGTCTGAATACCCACCTTAAGGGTCCGTTCACACTGAGTTTTTCAGGCGATTTTGCAGTAAAAAAAAACGCCAGAAAAGCTCAAGAAAAATGTTTCCTTTAGCCCTGGTTCACACTGGGCTGCGGGAGTGAAGCCGTGCAAGTTCAGCTGAACTCGCACGGTTTCACTCCCTCTGGCAGTCCCGATTTCAGCCGCGATTTAAGAGACATCTGTGCAGGTTTCTGCACAGATGTCAATGTAAATCGCGTCCTGAAATCGCAAAAAGTAGTATAGGAACTACTTTTTGAAATCGGTGCGGCGTCGCACCGATTAGGATGGTGTCATTGCCGGAAAATGCCGCCGATTTGAGATGCGATTTCACATGTGAAATCGCACCCAGTGAGAAACTGGGCTTATAATCAATAAATGTGTTCACACTGGGGTGCTGCGCTTCCGTTGCGATGAAAAAAAATCCTGCTTGCAGCATCTGTGAAGCATGTTTGGTGAGCTAAAAAAAAAAAAAGCACCAAAAATACACCTTCCTGTTGAAAGGATGTCATCCTCGCCTAAGAAAGGATTGCGAAAGTGGGATTGGGGTATTGAATTTACTGTGATTGCAGTGCGGTTTTTAATCTCCCTAGTGGTAATCCCGAGTGTGGCTCGGGGTGAATTTTCATTACCAAAGGCGGTAACCCCGAGCCACATTCGGGATCACATTTCAGGATCCAGGCAAAGTTGCCTACCTTGTCCCCAGGATTCTGCGATGTCTCCCCGCTGTCAGTGGTGTCTCCAGTTTTCATATTTAGGGAGGCACATTGGGGGACAGGGTCAAAAGTAGGGGGGCCAAACATAAAACACAATTATATATCTATATATATATATATATATATATATATACACATATATATATATATATATATATATATATATATATATTCACTGTATTTCAAGAATAGAATGCACGCCAGAGGTCATCAATGCAGCCTCGCCAGTGCCCATTTTTCAGCCTCACCAGTGCCCATTTTTTCAGCCTCACCAGTGTCCATAAATGAAGCCTCACCAGTGCCCATCAATGCAGCCTCACCAGTGCCCATCAGCGCAGCTTCACCAATGTAGATAAATGCAGCCAGATCAGTGCCCATAATTGCATCCTCACCAGTGCATGGTGATTAGAGAGAGGAGAGGGAGCGCTGCACAGGTCTGCGGCCAGCTCCCAGCAGGACTGTCCACAAGGTTTTGGAGTGTGTCTATGGGAATGTTTCACCATTCTTCCAGAAGCACATTTGTGATTTCAGGCACTGATATTGGATGAGAAGGCCTGGCTCACAGTCTCCTCTCTAATTCATCCCAAATATCAGGTTGAGGTCAGGACTCTGTGGCCAGTCATGTTCCTCCACCCCAAACTCACTTACTCATGTTTTTTTGGATCTTGCTTTGTCCACTGGTCTACATAATTTTGTGGAGGGAGGATTATGGTGTGGGGTTGCTGTTTAGAGGTTGGGCTTTTGGTAATATAGTGTATTTTTGGTTTTGGGTTTAATACCGCTGTAAAATCCATGCCAGGTAAACAGATCCCATACATGTATTTCATCTATGTATTTAGCTGTTTCAGCTTGAAGGCACCCCAGCCTGTCTCATACTACAGGAGAAAAGGCAGACAATCTGCATCTAACAGTTAAGTAGTGTGGGAGGTTATGGAACAGGTGGAGTTTCCCTTTAGTTCTAAAATACTACAGTCTTCTTTTCTTTCTCGTACATCACGGGACACAGAGCGGCATATTCATTACTATATGGGTTATATGGAGTACCTTCAGGTGTGGACACTGGCAATCTTCAAACAGGAAGTCCCCTCCCTATATAACCCCTCCCCGAGAGGGAGTCCCTCAGTTTTTTCGCCAGTGTCTTAGGTGTTGGTCACGGAATAGCTTTGCTCCACATCCTTGGGATTAAGGGCGGGCTAACCGGATCTGTCCAAGGAGCCTCAGTGCCAAAGTGGACAGTACCCGGGCCCCAAACCGTGGGGTTTTGCCTATAATGCTCCTCTTTGGAGGGCTGGACCCTGGGCCCAGGACTTGGAGTTCATAAAGACCATAAGTTCCTGTTTGCCAGGGTGCTATATAGGTCCAGGACAGTGGGTACCTTCATAGGACCCCAGGGCCTGAAGGTCTATTACGCTACCCACGGAGATGGGAGAAGATTGGATCGTTTTGCTAGACAAACATCCTGCAGCATGGAGCAGGTAAGAGGGGAGTCTGCGGGACTTGGTTCGACAGCAGGCTCTCCGGGGTAACCTAAAAGGGGGGTAGCCTAAGTATGCTCTGCATTGGCAACCTTGCTCACTATGTCTGAGAAAGACAGGATGATCCCATTTCCCCCATCACTAGGTTCCCCTGTCTAAGAATGGTGTTGCTAGCTACCTGCTGCTTTCTTCCTAGGACTGGTAAGGATCCCTATGGGGCCTTTTTGGAGAGTCCTACCTGGCCGGGGGTTTGAATCTGCCGCCTGATACTGCAGTCCTGGGTCTCCAGCAGCGCGGCTCCTCCATGTTCCTCCTGCTCCGGCATACGCGCGCGCGCGCACGCCTTATAGACGTTTTTCGCGCCGTTCGGAGAGGAGGGCGGGGGGGGGCGTGCCTGCAGCGTCATACAGGAGGCGCGCCTTGTGCTGTTATAGATCAGCAGGCATTGTCAGTGCTCAGTCTGAGGCTGATCTCAAAGGGAGAGGACGCAGAGCGGCAGAACAGTGACTCCCGGTGGCGGAAGAGGGGTAGTACATGCTGGACTTTGTTCCAATGCCTTTCTGTTAAGCCAAGAAATTCCCCTTTTTGCAGCAGGTTGGAGGCTGGCAAACTAAGTTTGGGGTCGCTGTATGTTTGAAAAAAAAAAAAAAAGAAAGAGACTTATATATATTTAAAAAAAAAAAAAACATACGGGGCCCCATCAGTTTTTGGGCATTAGTGATCTATTGTCCCCTAAGCTCTAGTTTTGTACTCCTGGCCACTACAGTCTGTTGTTGTTGGCGGAGTCCCTCGATTTTGTATTATGGCTTCCAAAGGTTCGGGGTCAAATGGTACAAAAAAGACCAAAAAACAAAGGGGGTCCCCCTCTGATTCTGATGATATGCCGATACTTTCCCCGCAACTTATTCCCATAAAGGTCGCCTTGGATGAGCCATTAGGGGGGTCTGGTGCGGAGGCTGGCCCAGATCAGCCCAGCCCTGTGTTTATCACAGAGGAGATGCTAGCTGTATCCCTAGGGGGGCTAGAAGAGAGAATAGCAGCATTGATCGCTAGAGCTATTCCTGGCAAGAAACGGGTTAGATCCCCATCACCAAGAGGTGTATCCTCAGATGCTGAAATTCTCTCTCCGGAGGAATTGGAATCGCAGGAGGATCAACTAGACCTGAACCAAGAGGGTTCAGGGATTGAGGGATCTACCTCTGAGGAACCATTTTCAGACTCCCAGACAGAGAGACTGTGGGTGCAGTCTTTGACGGACATGGTCCGCTCGGCATTTAGTTTACCATTGCCAGAGCCTCAGGTTCCTCCGGTATCCTCTCTGGGCTCTTTGAAAGCTCCGTTAAGCAACGCAGTTTTTCCGGTCCATCCTCTCTTGGAGGAATTGATCTTTCGGGATTGGGTACGGCCGGACAGGATTTTTCTGCCACCGAAGAGATTTGCGGTCATTTACCCCATGGAGGAAAAATTCTCCAAGAGGTGGAGGCTCCCAGTGGTGGATGCAGCCATCTCATGTGTGAATAAATCACTAACTTGCCCGGTGGAAAACATACATATGTTTAAAGATCCGGTTGATAAACGGTTAGAGACACTTTTAAAAGCATCCTTTGCTACGGCAGGAGCAGTGGTACAGCCAGCTGTGGCTGCAATTGGAGTTTGTCAGGCGTTAAAGGACCAGACAAAAGAAATGCTAAAGGACATGCCTACCCAACAAGCAGAAGAGTTTTCTGACATTCCCAGAGCTCTGTGTTTTGCTGTAGATGCTATAAAGGATTCCATCCAGCAGGCCTCTCGTTTATCACTATTTTTGGTGCACATGAGAAGGCTCTTATGGTTGAAGAACTGGGCGGCGGAGCCCCCATGCAAAAAGCTTCTGGCAGGGTTTCCCTTCCATGGAGGACGACTCTTCGGGGAGGATCTGGATAAATACATTCAGACTATTTCAGGAGGCAAAAGTACCCTTTTACCGGTCAAAAAAAAAAAAAAAACATTCCGGGGTCCTACATTTAAAAGGCAGCTCTTTCCTGTCTCAGGGCCCTCAAATTCCAGGCAGTATCGACGGCCGCCTGCACGATCCAACGTTAACAGTAGATCGCAGGGACAGGCCCCTGGGGGGTAAGAGGCCATGGTATCGCAAGCCGACAAAGACAGCCCCTAAGTCTGCCTTATGAAGGGGCGCCCCCACTCTCGCGGGTGGGGGGAAGGCTTCGTTTCTTCTCAGAAGTTTGGGAAGCCAAGATCCCCGACAAATGGGTCCGGGCGTCTGTAACCGCAGGCTACAGACTGGAGTTTCTAAACTTTCCTCCGCCTCATTTTCAAGAGTCAAGGCTACCAAAGGATCCAGCAAGGAAGGCCTCGATGCTGGCAGCTTTGGATCATCTGCTTTGCCAGGACGTAATAATAGAGGTGCCAGCCCAAGAGCAAGGGTTAGGTTTCTATTCCAATCTCTTTGTCATACCAAAGCCCAACGGCGATGTCAGGCCAATCTTGGACCTAAAGAGGTTAAACGGTTACCTAAGGGTTCGTTCCTTCCGGATGGAATCCATCCGGTCAGCAGCCGCCGCGCTTCAGAGGGACGATTTTCTGGCTTCCATAGACATAAAGGATGCTTACCTTCATGTACCAATCTTTCAGTCGCATCAAAGATTTTTACGCTTCGCGGTGGGGCAGCGACACTTCCAATTCAGGGCGCTCCCCTTCGGGCTGGCCACGGCCCCCCGGGTATTCACGAAGATCCTAGCCCCAGTTCTGGCCAATCTAAGGATCCAAGGGGTCACAGTCCTAGCGTACTTGGACGACCTTTTAATCATAGATCACTCACGGCCGTGTCTGCAACAGGCAGTAAACCTCACGGTTCAGTACCTCGAAGGATTCGGCTGGGTCCTAAACCGGGAAAAGTCAGCGTTCCAGCCTACAAAGCAGTTGGAATACCTCGGCATGAGGTTAGACACAGAACAGCAAAGGGTGTTCCTGCCCCTTGTAAAGATCGAGGCTATCAAGGGGTTGGTTCAGTTGGTTCTAAGCAAGAAAAAACCAACTATTCGCCTGTGTATGCGATTACTAGGCAAGCTAGTGGCCACGTTCGAGGCAGTACCATACGCTCAGATCCACACTCGCGTCCTACAGGCAGCCATTCTAGCAGCCTGGGGCAAGAGAGCACATGCCTTAGAGTCCCCTTTGACGCTATCATCAAGGGTCCGACAAAGCCTGGCCTGGTGGTTGAACCCTCAGAATCTTCTAAAGGGAAGATCCTTCAGCCCTGTTGTCTGGAAGGTAGTTACCACAGACGCCAGCCTGGCAGGCTGGGGGGCGGTCTTCGAGGGGTTCTCTCGCCAGGGAACTTGGGTGAAAACAGAGAGGCAGCTCCCCATCAATATCTTGGAGATCAGAGCTGCTCGCCTAGCCCTTCTGGCATGGACCTCCAGATTACAGGGGTTCCCGGTGAGAATCCAGTCAGACAATGCCACAGCGGTGGCATACATAAACCACCAAGGGGGAACCAGGAGTCAGGCCGCTCAGAGGGAGGTGAGCTTGATTTTTCAGTGGGCAGAGGTTCATGTACCCTGCATTTCGGCGATAGTCATTCCCGGAGTGGACAACCTGCAGGCAGACTTCTTAAGTCGCCAGATTCTGTCGCCAGGGGAGTGGTCTCTGAATCCCCAGGTCTTTCAGACAATCTGCCAGAGGTGGGGAATGCCAGACGTAGATATAATGGCATCCAGGTTCAACAAGAAACTAGACAGGTTCGTGTCTCGAGCGAGGGACCCTATGGCCTGCGGAACCGATGCGTTGGTTTGCCCTTGGCATCAATTCAAACTTCTATATGCATTCCCTCCGCTACAGTTACTTCCTCGCCTGTTGCGCAGGATCAGAGTGGAGCACAAGCCGGTCATTCTAGTAGCTCCAGCTTGGCCCCGGAGGACATGGTACTCACTAGTCCTGAAGATGGCAGTGGGAGACCCTTGGACTCTTCCTCTACGACCAGACCTACTCTCACAAGGCCCGATCCTCCACCCTACATTACAACGTCTAAATTTGACGGCCTGGAGGCTGAATCCCTGATTCTCAGGGGTAGAGGTCTGTCTAGGCAGGTAATTCCTACCCTGATTAGGGCTAGAAAGCCGGCCTCCAGGGTGATTTATTACAGGGTGTGGAGGAACTACGTAGGCTGGTGTGAATCCAAAAGATGGAATTCCCGCAAATATACCATTGATAGGGTGTTAAGTTTTCTCCAGCTAGGAGTGGATAAAGGCCTGGCATTAAGCACAATCAAGGGACAGATTTCAGCTCTGTCAGTGTGGTTTCAGAGGCCGCTGGCCACCCACTCGCTGGTAAAGACCTTCATACAGGGGGTCTTGCGTATTAATCCTCCTGTGAAGTCACCAATTTGTCCATGGGACTTAAATCTTGTCCTGTCCACTCTACAGAAACAACCCTTTGAGCCGTTGGCTGAGATTCCTTTAGTTTCACTGACAAGAAAGTTGGTTTTCTTGGTCGCCATAGTTTCGGCCAGGAGAGTGTCGGAATTAGCAGCCTTATCGTGTAAGGAACCATATCACGTTCTACATAAGGACAGGGCAGTTCTCCGGCCCCATCCTTCCTTTCTACCAAAGGTTATATCCAATTTTCACTTGAACCAGGATTTGGTACTTCCATCCTTCTTTCCGAAACCCACATCTAGAAAGGAGGGGTTGCTGCATACCTTGGATATTGTCCAGGCCATGAAGGCCTATCTTAAAGGGGTGTTCCACCCAAAAAAATGACCTTTTCTCAATCCACTCCTCACCCCCATACATGCCACATTTGGCATGTAATTTTTTTGGGGGGGGAGTGGGGGCTTCAGTAGGAGTGGGACTTCCTGTCCCACTTCCTGCTTCCGCCGAGGGGCTGGTTAGGCGATTAAGCTTAATCGCCTACACCAGCCCCCTCCCTGTAGGCGATCACATGGGACACTGACAGGTCCCATGCGATCGCCTCGCCAATCAGCGGCGAGCCGCGCCGCGCACGCATGCGCAGTACGGCTCGCGCATGCGCAGTGGGTGCCCGGCCGTGAAGCCGAAGGCTGTCACGGCTGGGTGCCCACAGTCAGGATGGAGACGCCGGCCGGGGAGGGGGGCAGAGGAGCGGAGCCCCGGTCGGCGCGTCGCTGGAACGCAGGAGCAGGTAAGTGAGTGTTTATTAAAAGCCAGCAGCTACACTTTTTGTAGCTGCTGACTTTTAATAAACACAACTTAGGGCTGGAACACCCCTTTAAAGCTACAGAAAAGATCCGGAAAACAGATGTGTTGTTCGTTCTACCAGATGGCCCCAAGAAGGGGCAGGCAGCTGCAAAATCCACCATCTCGAGATGGATTAGACAATTAATCATTCAAGCCTACGGTTTGAAGAGGTTGCCTCCTCCTTTGTCGGTAAAGGCCCATTCTACCAGGGCCATGGGCGCCTCCTGGGCAGCACACCATCAGATCTCTATGGCTCAGATATGCAAGGCGGCGACGTGGTCATCAGTCCACACGTTTACAAAGTTTTATCAACTAGACGTGAGAAGGAATGCGGATTCTGCCTTTGGACAGGCAGTACTACAGGCTGCAGTTTAAGATCCTCGGGATCAGGGGCACCCTTGGTTGTAAAAAAGAAAAAAAAAAAAAAAAAAAAAGTTTTTTTCTTGACTAAGTTGGAATTATTATTATTATTTGAGTATACCTCTAAATTAAATCCTTCTTTGGAAGATGTCTCCCTCCCCTCATTAAAGCATTGCTTTCGGACATCCCATATAGTAATGAATATGCCGCTCTGTGTCCCGTGATGTACGAGAAAGAAAAAGGGATTTTTAAATACAGCTTACCTGTAAAATCCTTTTCTTGGAGTACATCACGGGACACAGAGCTCCCACCCCTCTTTTGGGGAACATTTTTGGGAGGCATACTGCTTGCTACAAAACTGAGGGACTCCCTCTCGGGGAGGGGTTATATAGGGAGGGGACTTCCTGTTTGAAGATTGCCAGTGTCCACACCTGAAGGTACTCCATATAACCCATATAGTAATGAATATGCCGCTCTGTGTCCCGTGATGTACTCCAAGAAAAGGATTTTACAGGTAAGCTGTATTTAAAAATCCCTTTTTTTGTTCTTCACATTCGCAGAACCACTAAATTTCCTTTAAGGAGTCTATTTATAATCCCTGGGAAGGCACTAAACTAGGTTCCTTCCTATATATACATTGGCGGACAGAGCAGGGTAGGATGAATAATGTATGGGGGCAGCGTTTAGGCTCTAGTAGAAGCTCTTCTCAGGAGAGGACTCTCCTCTTCTCCCAAGTGTATCATTAACTAGCTGTGCAGTGCATGATGCATTGCTCTAGCCAAATTCTTCTATATATAGATACTATATAGATATAAATTCACAAATACACTCAACACCTTCCCAAACTTGCATACATGTAAATTAAGTCTCTCCCAGGTGCTCTGTTGTTTGGGCACAGCAGAAAAAATGTAGATCAATTAAAAAGAAAAAAATAAAAAAAAACGCTACTTACTATGGCTATGATTTAAAAAACTCACAAGGAATTCAAAGGAAACTATAGGCAGTATTCAGTGTGTAAAGTTTTTTCAGGTGTTATTTCACCTGAAATTCGTCATTTTAAAGACTCACTATAGTTGCTATTTTTAAACCGTATCAAACCACTTGCCTAACGGACACTTTCAGCCCCTTCCTGCCCAGGCCAATTTTCGGCTTTCAGAGCTGTCACACTTTGAATGACAATTGTGCGGTCATGCAACACTACCCAAAATACATTTTTATCACTTTTTGTCACACAAATAAAGCTTTCTTTTGGTCGTCTTTTGCTAAACAAATGAAAAAAAAAAATTCAAGAAAAATCCCATTTTTTTTTTAGTTTCTACTATAAAATTTTGCAAATAAGTAATTTTTCTCTTTCCCTGATGGGCACTGATGAGGCTGCACTGATAGGTGGCACTAATGGGCACTGATGAGGCTGCACTGATGAGGAGGCACTGATATGTGGCACTGATGAGGCTGCGCTGATCGGTGGCACTAATGGGCACTGATGGGGCTGCACTGATGAGGAGGCACTGATATGTGGCACTGATGAGGCTGCGCTGATAGGCGGCACTGATGGGGCTGCACTGATAATCAGGGCACTGATTATCTGTGTACATGTCCCCTGTGACATTGGCCAGTTACTGGCTCTGATTTCCTCACAGGGCTTGAGGAAAGCACTGCCTATAACCGTCAAGTCTGTTTACATTGTGATCAACTGTGATTGGACACAGCTGATCACATGTTAAAGGGCCACTGTGATTGGACACAGCTGATCACATGGTAAAGGGCCACTGTGATTGGCCCTTTACCCCAATCTGTAATTGCCTGTGTCCTAAGGTCCATGGATGCCCTTGCAGAACCACAGAGCCGCATGGTATCCAACTCTCGGCTATAGCATGGCAAGTGTCTAAACCTCAAACCAATAACATATTATATTGCAGCTCACCAATCATTTGATATAGTGGCTGCATCCGTTTTCTTCTGTTTTTTTTCCCCCTCTGTTTTCACCTGGTGATCTGGCGAGTAACACACCTCCTGTAATACATACCTCCCAACTTTTGAACTTGAAAATGATGGACACTTTAGGGAGAGAGTGATCTGCGGCACGCGTGTCGTGCTGTGGGAAAAAGTTAGTGTGGCCAAACATGATAGTGGGAGGGGGTTGATGGGCAATGGTTAAACAAAACATGGGCTTCCTTGTACCTATAAAATTATGCTTTGGTTGCTGTGCCATAAGCTAGAGCAGTGCTTCTCAATTATTTTCTGACATGCCCCCCCTAGGAAGAAGAAAACATTTCTCGTCCCCCGCGCGACTGTAAATAGTATCATTTGTCTATAAAATTGTTATAAGTACACCTCTGCATAACACTGTATCCTTTTAACGTATAAGAGAATAAAAAAAGAAAGAAATGTGGATCCTACCTCCTCTCCTTGACCTCTGCTCTTTATGTTCTTTCTGTGCTTCAGCTCTTGTATTCCCACCTGGTGATGCTGCGGATGTATCTTTGCGACTCTGCCTTGATGACATGCCAGTGTCCTGGTCTTTCTCCTCTGTGAGTGGCACTAGGAACCGGCGTATTGATTCCTGTATGTCTCTACGGGTCCTCTGCATGTGTCACGTGCGTTGGCGGTCAGGTGGTCCTCCGCGTCAGGCTGCTACTGGGGCAGCACACTGGGACAATCTCCAGTGATCGTGCCGCGCTGCTCCCTCTCTCCAGCCGTAGAGTTGCTAGGCAACTGACGCCGTGTGGGACGCCGCTTGCGAGTGAGTCGGATAATCCGATCTGGACATCCAATATGACAGTGTTTGCCGAGGTCAAACGAGCCCCCCTTTATGAAGCCACGCAAGTGCTCTATTCACAAAGCACTTGCGTGTAAAGTTGTGGCGGCGTAGCGTAAATTCGGCGGCCTAAGTCCAAATGGGCAGGTAGGGGGCGTCTCCTATTTAAATTAGGTGCGTCCACGCGCCGAACGTACTGCGCATGCGCCGGCCATAGAAAAAAACCCAGTGCGCATGCTCCAAATCTTGTCGCTACTTGTCAATGAAAGCGACGTAAACGTAACTTACGCCAGCCCCATTCTGAATCGACTTACGCAAACGACGTAACTTACGTCCAATACGACGAGGTCACGACGTCCATACTTAACATAGGATGCGCCTGCTTTTTGTTGCTTTATCTTTACGCCGGGAAAGCCCTTACGTAAACGGCGTAAAATGACTGCGTCGGGCCCGCGTACATTCGTGAATTGGCGTATTTCGCTAATTTACATATTCTCTGCATAAATTAGCGAGAACGCCCCCGGCAGCCATTTTAAAACTGAAGTTAAGATCCAACGGTGTAATACAATTACGCCTGTCGGATCTTTGCATCAAACCAGTGTATCTTGATTTCTGCATACAGAAAACAGATAAGCCGGCGCAAAGTGTGAGTTATGCTGGCGTATCACTGATACGCCGGCATAACTCTACCTGAATCTGGCCCATAATGTTTTGTACTTGAGGTCCTTGCCGCCATTTTCCACGACTGGATTGGCGGCTTTTTATTTAAGTGCTTTTTGCACATGTGGTTTTATGTTAGTTTTTATGTGCCAGTTCACCAATAAATACCGCACCATAAGATTTTTTTGTCATTGGTGACATGTTGCTTCGGATGGGACACGCTGAGTTGTTTTTACTATGAAAAAAAGAAAGCTTTCTGGTCAAAATCCTTATACTCTGAAGTAGGGTTGTCCCGATACCACTTTTTTAGGACCGAGTACAAGTACCCATACTTTTTTTCATGTACTCGCCGATACCGAATACCGATACTTTTTTTAAATGTCATGTGACAGTTTTCAAACCACAATACAGACTAAGGATATTTTCTTTAGAATTATGAAGAACTCTAACTCAAGACATTATAAAAGAATAAAAATTAGTAAAAATTAATAAAAATGTTTTATTTGCTTGTCACGCAGTAGTAAAAAACTCAAAGAATTTTCACAGAACATGTTGATAAATACAAAAAAAGTATTCTATTTAGGTATCGGGAGCATTTGCGCGAGTACAAGTACTCCCGCAAATACTCGGTATCGGTCCCGATACCGATACTAGTATCGGTATCTGGACAACCCTACTCTGAAGCATTCTGACAAAAAAGAGAAAATCTCCTGGTGTGGTATATATTGGTGAACTGGCATATAAAGACATAAAACATAAAACCACATGTGCAAAAAGCACTTACATAAAAAGCCGCCAATCCAGCAAGGGAAAATGGCAGAAAGGACCTAAAGCACAAAACATTACGTGTAAGTAGTAGATATGTGCATTCGTTTTCGTTAGAATGAAATTTCGTCCGAAAATCAGTTTTTTTCGTTATCGTTTTAACAAACGATAACGAAAGTGCAAGAAACGAAAACCGAAAGATCCGACATAAAAAACGCTTTATTTTCGTTTTCGTTAAATTCGATATAGAGAGATTCGACATTATAGGGAAAAGATTCGACATTATAGGGAAATGATTCGACATTATAGAGAAAAGATTCAACACTATAGAAATAATAGATTCGACATTACAGAGATTAGATTTCGATTTATGAGAAAATAGATTTGACATTATTACTAGTCATACAACATTAGAATTCTTGTAGGCGGAATATTCGAACAGAAATGTACGATTCGACGTAAAGATTCGACGTTCCGTCGAATATTCTTTTGACCATTCGACAGAAACCAAGTATTATTGGATTTTCGGACGAAAGCTATTCCCCAACGAAAAACTAAATAAATCAAAACGATTTTCGGGAGTAACTAAATACATTTATTTTCCAAACGAAAACAAAAAAAACAAACGAAATATTCCAGTCTGCACATGTCTAGTAAGTAGTATAGTAGGCTTGCACTTACATGGAACGCCGCCAATCTATTTATTGGTCCTGGATCTTATCACATGCGATTTTTGCTGTTCGAAATTGTAGACAGCAACTCTATCTGGTGATTCCTTTTTTTTTATATATATTTATAGATTTTATATATTATATATAATTATATATTTCTTCATAAGAGTTTATTTGAACTTTTTCATCTTTTTACACCTCCTGTAATAGTGAGACATAATCCTGGATGAATGAGAACTGGAGGCACAGCAGAAAGCAGCATGGTCATTCTGGTTGGTTGGCGGAGTGTTAAATGCATTAGCAGATTTAGATACACTAACACATTGAAGCCAAACTTCAGCTCACACTTTGTAATCAGTTACAACATGTGTTTTTTTCCTTTTGGGATAAAAGATTTGCATGAATAAATAAAAGCTGTTCATTTTTAATCACCCCTACCAGTGTTAAATGGTTTGCCTCATCCATGTAAACTGACACATTCTGCTGGACAGATTTTGAAAAACAACATATTTGCTGGCTGGATCACCAGATGAAAATAGAATGCAGCTATCACATCTAAGAATTGGTAAGCTGCAATATAATAAATGTTTGCTTTTGATCGGGGTAACGAAGCTGCAGGGACATCACTGGACTGTCAAAAGAACTTTAAAAAAGATATGTACAGGGGTAAAAATACAGAGAGGAGGTCTGAACGTTGGGGGGGGGGGGGGGGGGGGGGGAAGCCTGGAGTTCTGCTTAAGGCCGGGTTCACACTGGTGCGACAAATACTCCGACATTGGGAGCTCATGTCGCGTGAAAATCAATGTTTCCCTATGGGAGCCATCTTAACTGGTCCGACACAAGTCGTCCGACTTTGAAAATGCTCCCTGTACTACTTTAGTCCAACTAACATAGTTACATAGCTAGTAAGGTTGAAAAAAAGACACAAATCCATCAAGTTCAACCACAAGAAATAAAATAATAATAATATCATACAATCACATATACCCAATTCTATACCCACAGTTAATCCAGAGGAAGGCAAAAACCCCAGCAAAGCATGATCCAATTTGCTACAGCAGGGAAAAAAAATCTTCCTGATCCCCCATGAGGCAATCGGATTTTCCCTGGGTCAACTTTTTTTTAACAGAAAAGTTTTTATTTGTCTCCAGAAGGAGAAGTATAAAGACATACAACAAACGACAATAACAAAAACAAAGAAAGAAAAAAAAAAGAACCCATTGCTGCTACATAATTACAGGATGGACAAAATCATAATCACATATAGAATCCCATACATTTTAGTTGCAAAACCCGACTAATTACATACCACACTAGCACCCTCAGATCATAAGTATTAGATGAAGATGCACCATGAAGGTCCAGATCCAAAGCTCCAGGGGGAACACCAGGGAGGAGGAAGCGACAGGGAGGGGAGGAAGGGACGAGGGAGGGGGAGGCAGGGGACCCGGCGGGGAGAAAGCTAGGCCAAGGAAGGGTAGTGAAAGGAAGAGAGGGGGAGGGAGACCCAGGGGCAAAAGACAGCAGCATCACCCCAAGGGCATTGTCTGGATCCGCAATTAGCGTTTATTGATTGGTTTGCGCAAAATTTATAGCGTTTACAAAAAAGGGGGTAGTTTTATGGCATTTTTATTAATATTTTTTTTTTACTAGTAATGGCGGCGATCAGCATTTTTTTCGGTACTGCGATATTATGGCGGACACATCGGAAACTTTTGACACATTTTTGGGACCATTGGCATTTTTATAGCGATCAATGCTATAAAAATGCATTGTATTACTATAATCACGGTAGTTACAGATAAACTCACCAAGGCCAAGATGCTGAGGGCGGCTCCCTTTGCGACCTAGCGCGATCCGCCCCCTGGAGTGGGTACAGGGGGACGGACGCACCGGGAGGCACCGGTACCGACAGGTGGACGAAGACTGGGTCCGTGGAGCAGAGACTGATCCGGAAGCAGGTCACTGGGGTCAGCCGAGGAAGCACACAGAGATAGTCCGGAAGTCCAGATAGCTGGAGCTGGGAACAAGCAGAAGATTAATCCAGGAAACAGGCCGTGGTCAGGAGGGTTGGAGAGATCAGGAAGTCCGATAGTTCAAGCCAAAGGTCAAGAGCAGGAGACAGCAGCAGTCCGGTAACAATAGCCAAAGGTCAAAGGATCAGGATCAAAAGGTCGTAGGTATCAGATTCACTTAGAAGCTGTGACAAGCCAGCAACCAGACAGGAGCAAGAGGCTGGCTTAAATAGCCCGCCTAAGCCACTGATTGGCCGGATGGAGAGCGTGTCTGTGCGCGCCCGCGCCGCGCACCTATACCGCGCACGCGCACGCCTAATACGTGCACGCGCGCGCCCGAGCCGGGCATGCGCGCGCTTGCGGTAAACGGCCGCGAACGGGCAGCTCTAAT
Organism: Rana kukunoris; assembly: GCA_029574335.1. Lineage (NCBI taxonomy): Eukaryota > Metazoa > Chordata > Amphibia > Anura > Ranidae > Rana > Rana kukunoris. The sequence continues at coordinate 111,761,651 of CM056059.1, read as the reverse complement.
GCCCTGACAGTGCCCCCCCCCAAGGGGCGGGCTCCGGACGCCCAAACTGTTCATCAACTTCGGGTGGTCTTGATGGAAAGTTCGGATCAGCCGAGGGGCATGTAAATTTCTGGAAGGCTCCCAGGAATTGTCCTCAGGAGGATAACCTTTCCACTTGATTAAGTACTGAAGTTGCCTCACCCTCTTTCGACAACTCAGAATGGATTCCACCTCGAATTCCTTTTCACCTTCAATCACCACCGGAGGCGGTGGGAGTTCTTCTCTTCCAGGGAAGGTGTCTGGTATGAAAGGCTTGAGCAGGGATGCATGAAAGACAGGATGGATCCTGTAGGAGTCCGGTAATTCTAGTTCAAAAGCCACAGGGTTGATCTTCCGCTTGATTTTAAATGGGCCGATGAACCTAGGGCCAAGTTTCCGGGAAGGGATTGGTAGTTTGAGGTTTGTGGCCGATAACCAGACTTTTTCGCCAACTTCGAAGTTCGGGCAGTCCTTCCTCCCCCTGTCGAAAAACTTCTTGTAACTCTTTTGGGCTTGGTGCATGGTCTCCTGGAGTTTCTGGAAGTTTTGTTGCATGGCAACTATACGTTCCTGGACAGCTGGGACCGATATTTCAGGAATGGAGTCCGGAAGGAAGGAAGGATGATATCCGAGGTTGGCCCAAAACGGGGTCTGGTTGGTAGATGAGTGAACCGAATTGTTGTAGGCAAACTCTGCCGCTGGTAGCAAAGATGCCCAGTCGTCTTGAGATGATGAACAAAAACAACGGAGGTATTGCTCCAACGTTTGGTTGGTCCTCTCTGTCTGGCCATTGGACTGCGGGTGGTAGGCAGACGAGAGGCAGATCTTAATTTCAAGCGACTTGCAGAGCTCCCTCCAGAACTTAGAAGTAAACTGCACACCCCTGTCTGACACGATGCTCTTGGGTGCCCCATGGAGTCTTATGATTTCCTTAAAAAAATTTTTGGCTGTCTCAGTCGCGGAGGGTGTACCAATCATAGGCAAGAAGTGTGCTAATTTAGACAGTCGGTCAATTACCACTAGAATCGTAGTAAAGCCTTCGGAGGGAGGCAGATCCACAATGAAATCCATTGAAACATCTGTCCAGGGGCGTTCCGGAACAGGAAGAGGTTTGAGTAGGCCCCAGGACTTGGTGTTCGGACCCTTACAACGCTGGCAGCGGGTACAAGAAGACACGTAGGTCTTACAGTCTAATTTCCATTTCGGCCACCAGAAAGAGCGTCCGATCAACTCCGCGGTCTTCCGTGCTCCGAAGTGGCCTGCCAGCTTGTGATCGTGGAATGTGCTTAACACCAATTGCCTTGTTTCTGTAGGTACAAAGACTTTGCCCCGTGACCACAGTAGACCGTCTTGTTTCTCCAGAGAGAGTGCCAGTTGGTCGGTGCATTGGTCGGAGGACCTTTTAAGAGAGGTCAGTAGGTCAATTGGAGAAATTAATAAAAAGTTCTTGGGGGTTAGGATGGTACTAGGCTCCAGCGGGTCGGGCGTTTCGGTGAACATTCTGGAAAGGGCGTCTGCTTTTCCATTCTTAGACCCCGGTCTGAAAGTGATGTGGAACTGAAAACGGGTGAAGAACAAGGCCCAGCGAGCTTGTCTTGGTCTTAGGCGTTTGGCGGATCGCAAGTATTCCAGGTTTTTATGGTCCGTAAAAATCAGAATGGGGTGAAGGGCACCTTCCAGGAGATACCTCCATTCCTCCAAGGCAAACTTAATGGCCAGTAATTCCCGGTCACAGACGTCATAGTTTCTTTCCGGAGAGCTTAGTTTCCGTGAAGCATAAGCTACAGGGTGTAGCAGAGATTTAGGTCCCTGTCTCTGCGATAAGATTGCTCCGATGGCGATTTCCGAGGCGTCCACCTCCAAGATAAAGGGCAAGGTTGGGTCTGGGTGTTTTAGAACAGGTGCGGAAGAAAACAAGGTCTTGAGCTTTGTGAATGCCTCCTGTGCTTCCTGGGACCAGTGGAAACGACATCCCTGCTGGGTTAGTTTGGTAATAGGGGACACAGTGGATGAAAAGCCGGCAATGAATCTTCGGTAAAAGTTGGCAAAGCCAATAAACCGCTGTAACCCCCTTTTGTCGGTCGGAGCTGGCCAGTCCTGGACTACCTTGACTTTCTGCGGATCCATGGATATCCCATTGGTCGAGATGATAAAGCCCAAGAACTGAATGGTGGTCTTTTCAAATTCGCATTTCTCAGCTTTAAGATATAATTTATGTTGCCTGAGGATGGCCAGGACTTGTTTAACGTGGACCCGGTGCACTTCAAGGGATACTGAGAAGATGAGGATGTCATCTAGATAGACGACCAGGAAGTCATCCAGGAATTGGCGGAAAATGTCATTTACCAGGTGCTGGAATGTGGCAGGGGCATTACAGAGACCGAAAGGCATCACCAGGTATTCAAAGTGGCCAAACCTTGACCTGAAAGCTGTCTTCCACTCGTCTCCGGGCCGGATTCGGATAAGGTTGTAGGCACCCTGGAGGTCGAGTTTGGAGAAGACCTGGGCTGAACGGAATCGCTGGAACAGTTCCGGGATCAGGGGTAGCGGATACCGGTTCTTGATGGTTATTTTATTCAACTCCCGATAATCGATGCACGGCCTGAGGGAGCCATCTTTTTTTTCGACGAAGAAGATTCCTGCCCCGGCTGGGGAAGAGGAAGGACGAATGAATTTCTTTTCTAAGTTTTCGTCGATGTAAGCCTTAAGCGCTACTAATTCAGTCTCTGATAAAGGAAAAATTCTCCCGAAAGGGATCTTAGAACCAGGCAACATGTCAATAGGGCAGTCGTATGACCGGTGCGGAGGAAGGCGGTCTGCCTGCTGTTTGTCAAACACGTCTCTATATTCTGAGTAAACTGCGGGAACGTGTTGGAGGTCTTCTGACGCTGTCATCAAGGTAGCACAAGCGGGTTTAGTAGGTATGAGGCAATGTTGGGCACAATAGACTGAGGGGAATTTGATCTCCTTTTCGCACCAGTCTATACTGGGTTGGTGCATTTGTAGCCATGGAAGCCCCAAGATGATGGGGGCCAGAGGAGACGGGATAAGGTCTAGGCACAGGTACTCTTGGTGTCCGGTATCCGAGACGGCAGGAATAGGTAGGGTTTCGTGGGTAACAAGTCCTGAGCGGGGGAGTGAGCCGTCTGCCAGATGGATCTGTAAGGGGAGGTCCTTAGGACGACAGGGGATCTGCAGCTTCTGGGCCAGGGCGGAGTCCACAAAGCAGCTGCAGGCCCCAGAGTCAACGATGGCCGGTAGCCGGGTCGCCCCCTCCGGGAGCTGTAGGGAGAGAAAGAGGATAACATAAGTCTGAGGTAAGTTGGTAATGTGGTAATTGAAGGTGGATGATGGTCTAGACTTACTGGGTCTAATGGGACAAGTGCGGAGGAAGTGGCCTGCTCCACCGCAATACAGGCACAGATTTGACTGGCGTCTACGCTGCCTCTCTTCAGGCGTGAGGGGAGCCCGGACCATCCCGAGTTGCATGGGCTCAGGATCCTGAAGCGAGAAAGCGGGCGGAACCGGGAGAGGCGGAGGAGCTGGAGGGAACCTTGGTGGGGTCCAGCTGGGGCGAGTGGCTTGACAGCGTTCTGAACGTCGCTCACGTAGGCGTCTGTCAAGTTGGGTAGCTGATTGAATCAATGCTTCCAAAGTGGCAGGTGGATCAATTCTAGCTAGTTCGTCCTTGAGGGACTCTGAGAGACCTTGGCGGAATTGATATTTTAGGGCGGCCTCATTCCACCCTGTGTCAGCAGACCACTTTCGGAATTCCGCAATAAAGTCCTCCACTGGTCTCCTCCCTTGATTCAGCTGGTGGAGAGTAGCTTCGGCCGTGGCCGAACGTAGGGGGTCATCATACAGTTCAGACATGTTTTTAAAGAAGGTGTCTAGAGTGTCCAGTATTGGGCTCTTCTGTTCCAGTAGGATGTGTGCCCAAGCCTGTGGCTCGTCCGCGAGCAAAGAAATCACAAAGCCTACTTTCACGGCTTCCGAACAGAAAGTTCTAGGTTGCAGGGCCAGGTACAGTGAGCAGGCATTTTTGAACGCCCGGAATTTCTTGCAGTCGCCAGAGAATCGCTCAGGTGTTGGGACGCAAGGTTCTGGGTGAGTAACAACCATTTCTGGTCCTGGAGAAGACTGGGAGGTGGATGCTCCCATAGCTGGAGCCGCGGGAGGGGCCATGGGTCCAGGCGTGACAGCCATTTGTTGGAGGCGACCATCCATTTGTACGTATCCGTCCTGCAACTTCTGTACCGCGTCGGTTAGTGCTGAGACTTGTAGGCAAAGAGTCTCAAAGGGAGAGCGCGCCCTGTCGGCCTCGGACATATGGCTGGCTTGTACTATCACGGTAGTTACAGATAAACTCACCAAGGCCAAGATGCTGAGGGCGGCTCCCTTTGCGACCTAGCGCGATCCGCCCCCTGGAGTGGGTACAGGGGGACGGACGCACCGGGAGGCACCGGTACCGACAGGTGGACGAAGACTGGGTCCGTGGAGCAGAGACTGATCCGGAAGCAGGTCACTGGGGTCAGCCGAGGAAGCACACGGAGATAGTCCGGAAGTCCAGATAGCTGGAGCTGGGAACAAGCAGAAGATTAATCCGGGAAACAGGCCGTGGTCAGGAGGGTTGGAGAGATCAGGAAGTCCGATAGTTCAAGCCAAAGGTCAAGAGCAGGAGACAGCAGCAGTCCGGTAACAATAGCCAAAGGTCAAAGGATCAGGATCAAAAGGTCGTAGGTATCAGATTCACTTAGAAGCTGTGACAAGCCAGCAACCAGACAGGAGAAAGAGGCTGGCTTAAATAGCCCACCTAAGCCACTGATTGGCCGGATGGAGAGCGTGTCCGTGCACGCCCGTGCGCGCGCCCGCGCCGCGCGCTATACCGCGCACGCGCGCGCCTAATACGTGCACGCGCGCGCCCGAGCCGGGCATGCGCACGCTTGCGGTAAACGGCCGTGAACGGGCAGCTCTAATGCCCTGACAATGCCATTGGCAGTGAAGGGGTTAACACTAGGGGGCAGGGAAGGGGTTAAGTGTGTTCCTGTTTGTGTTCTAACTGTATGGGGGGGTGGACTCACTAGGGGAAATCACTGATCTTCTGTTCATACATTGTATAAGCTGAAAATCAGCGTTTCCCCCGCTGACAGGAACGAGAGCTTTGTGTTTACACACAAAGCTCCCGTTCCTCGCTCTGTAACGAGCGATCGCGTGTGCCCGGCGGTGATCGTACCCGCCGGGCACGCGCGCGGGACTCGGGGGCGAGCGGGGGGCGCGCACGCCGGCCGCCGCTGGCGCGCACGCGCCCCCTAGCGGCCGCTAAAGAGAGGACGTAGAGCTACGTGCTCTCGCGGAACAGTGTCACCGTCCCGCAGTAATATGACGGCGGGCGGTCGGCAAGTAGTTAAGGAGGATTATCTCCGCTATCTCAATTCTAAGGAGGGTCTGTGGCAGAGACTTTTCCCTAAGTTCCGAGTGCTACTCTGGCTGCCAGGTCAGTGAGAGAGGCCTGCCTAGGTACACTACACCCACTCTGGCTGGACTGGCAAAGAAAACAAAGTGGGACAAAAAATCCTTAAAATTATAACTATCCTCAAATAATAAAAAAACAATATTAGAAACCGATATTACACATAAAAAAAATAAAATTACATAATATTCCACTGGTGATAACACGTGGGTGTTTTAAACAAAACACAGTCTATAATATTCCTTAGGGTAAATAGGTCTTGAAATTTTGATTGTGCAATAAACCAAAAACCTGGATTTCCTTCACTTGTAGTCCCCCTCAAGGTTTTGTACTCACCAGATTGACATGGTGTTAAATGCCTTCAGGTGTTTTTAAATCTCCCTTCCATGGTATTCAGATCAGCTCAGCAGCAATGTTTTTCTCCTCCCAGTGGATATGAATGGGATTAGGTGCGTGTATGCAGCATGAGCGGTCATATGAAAATAAACATAGAGGGAGAGGACATAGTGTAATTCTGTCTTTTTTGTAAAAAAATACCCCCGCTTAAAAGATATGCTTACAAGATAAAAACAGTAGTGTGCTCAACGGTTTACAAAGTTACTGCTCACTCAGATAGCCTGGCGTCTCCGCTCCGTCTCTAACTGATGTGTCCCGGGTGTAACTTGCTCCGTCTGTACGATACGTCGTGTAGCCACGCCCTGACGCGTTTCGTGATTGGTTTCACGTCTTCAGAGGGCGTGGCTACACGTCACGACAGATCGTATTTATAGGTATATGCTAATCACTCTACTCCTCCCTTCTCTCATTGTCAGCCACTTGTGGGGGACGGTAATACACTCCCTCCTGTCCGGAGTCCCGCCCTGCTGCCAATAGGGTATAGAGTGTGCGATTAGCCCCTCCTCCGTAGTCCTGATCTGTTGCTGAATATAGCTCCAGTCGTCCTCCATTTTGTTGTAGCGCAAGACACTGTGTGAGCCCAGTGCATTACTCTACTTTCTGAAACGGTTTAATATTACACCGGTATGTTTGTTATTGTCAGCGCGTAAGGCGCATCACACGCACTGCTCAGATAACCTCGCTGCTGACATATATGGAGGGCTTAAATTCAGACTTACAGGTCCAGATCTACTGCTGAGTATAGCTCGAGTCGTCCTCCATTTTGTCGTAGAGCAAGACACTGTGTATGTGCAGTGCATTACTCTACTTTCTGACACTGTTCAATGTTATGTCAATAGGGTTGTTATTGTCAGCACGCAAGGCTCATCACTCGCACAGTTCAGATAACCTCACTGCTGACATGTATGAAGGACTTAAATTCAAACTAACAACAGCAGTATTTTAACATGTTGGGATAATAATACTAACAGTGCTCGTACTCTACTGTAAAATATTGGGGATAGTGACAATTATGCCACTTATCCCTACTATGGTTAACATTCTTAAAAAATATCTAAAAATATTCCATCAACAATGTATAAATAATACCACATCCCAAGATAATTGTAACATAGTTACTATACCATGATTCTAACTATTATAACATATGTATATCCTTAAATTTAACTAAAAATTCAGTCACAACGATATACAATATGGTTCTTCTTATAGTGTTCATGTTATAAAAAAATGGCCACAAAGGTCAATACTCAGATTAGACCTCTATCTACTGTATATATGACTTATGTTCTACCTTCATCCTTTATATTCAATCGGGATAAGTAGATAGTCAATGGTATACTACTAAATAAATAAATTAAATATGACATACAAAACAAAGAATAAAATAATATAATGAGATAAAAGATGTCCTTAGTTAATCCCCTCATAAATCAATATGTGTAAGATAGCACTATAATGCTAATGCAATTAAGTGTGTGCATAAATTATATATATATGTATATTGGTACAGCCTCCCCATATACTCTATAATGTACACACTATTAATGATTACTTATAAAGCAATTTAAATCTAAACCAATGTTTAGGCCTTTCGGACTTAGGGTATTGGTAAGAAAGATCCATTCAGTTTCTCTTTTGGATATTTCTCTTACCCGGTTACTTCCTCTCCAGTTCGGGTCTATTTTATCTATCCCCCAGAACTTGAGTCCTATAGGATTTTTATCATGTTTTTGTAAAAAGTGTAGGGAAACACTATGGTCCTCATATCCAGTAGTGATGTTATATATGTGTTCTCCTACTCTTTTAGATAGTTTTCTCTTTGTTCGTCCTATATACATTAACCCACAAGGACATTCAAGAGCATAGACCACATGGGTCGACATGCACGTTATACATTCTTTGATGGTAAAATGCTTGCCATTGGCTGTTGAGGTAAAATGAGTGAGGCCTCTCAAATGTGTAGAGACCAGGTTTTTGGTTTATTGCACAATCAAAACTTCAAGACCTATTTACCCTAAGGAATATTATAGACTGTGTTTTGTTTAAAACACCCACGTGTTATCACCAGTGGAATATTATGTAATTTAATTTTTTTTTTATGTGTAATATCGGTTTCTAATATTGTTTTTTTATTATTTGAGGATAGTTATCATTTTAAGGATTTTTTGTCCTGGTTTGCACCTCATATAAGCAGAGTTTAAACTTTTGAGTTCAATTGATATAATATCATATAGCGCTGTTAATGCCTCACAGAGACATACTTTTTCATACATTCTTTACTTTTATAATAGCTGCTTTTCTGCATACAAATTCTTTTAATCTATTAAAATAGAGGACTAGTCCATTGAGCGCTAGGATCAGTTTCTATCTTAGGATATATTCTGGTATTTCTTTTTTAAAGAAAACAAAGTGTTGTTGAAAGCAGGACTGTTTCCTTATCGTTACACCTAAATCTGCTGTTTCTCCTTCTACTGCATATTTACTCTTCACCACAAGATTTATTGTTTTTACCCAGCTGGGTAATAAAGTGCACAGAAAAAGACACTTGTACATTCCGTTACTGTTGCTTTCACCATATACCCCAAGACGGCGGAGGAGCCATGAGGTAACATGCCCCCCAAACAAACCAGCAGCTCCTTTAACAAGGGGGCCCCCAGATCCCGGCCCCCCCACCCTATGTGAATGAGTACCCCTACCCATTCACCTAAAAAAGGTCAAAAATAAAACACAGTACACAGGTTTTAAAGTAATTTATTAAGGCAGTTACAATGTCTCTTTCGACTTCTGGCTCTGGCTCTTCTGCCTCCGCCTCTGCCGGTACTTCTCCCCTCTCCGGCTCTTCCCTGCTCTTTCTCTGGTTCTTCTCCCTCTGTCTGCTGTCTTCTGCCGGATCTCCACCACTGTCTTCTCGCTTTTTTTGCCCGATCTTCTCCGCTGTCTTCTCCCTCTGTTCTTCTTCTGATGTTGACTCAATGCTCTCTCCTGCTCTAATTTCAAGTGCGCGGTGTGCCACTACTTATATTGGCATGGGGCGGGGTCACTGTGTGATGTCACCAGGAGCCCCCAGCCCCTTATGATGTCACCACCCATCATGCCCTTATCCTGACTTGCCTGGCTGCGTGTTCGTATAAGGGTCTGATATGGATTTTGGGGGGACCCCACACAGTTTTTTCGGTGTAGGGGTTCCCCTTAAAATACACAAGTAGTTGTAAACCCATATATATATATATATATATATATATATATATATATATATATATATATATATATATATATATATATATATATATTTATATATATACCCAGTGAAGTGGCTGGTCACAGGTGATACACAGAGATGAAACAAATCCTCCTACATAAGTTGTACCTGTTTATCTGCAGCCTTCTCTATCTTTTGTTATCTTGGCTTAGAGTTATTGCCCTTTTGGAAGATGACCTTTTGCACAAGTCTGAGATCCAGAGCACTCTGGAGCAGTTTTTCATCAAGGATGTCTCTGTACATTGCTGCATTCATCTTTCCCTCAATCCTGACTGGTCTCCCAGTTCCTCCAGCTGAAACACACAGCATGATGCTGCCACCACCATGCTTTACTGTAGGGATGGTATTAGCCAGGTGATGAGCGGTGCCTGGTATCCTCCAGAGATGACACTTGCCACTCAGGCCAAAGAGTTCAATCTTTGTTTCATCAGACCGGAGCATTTTGTTTCTCATGGTCTGAGAGTCCTTCAGGTGCCTTTTAGAAAACTCCAGGCAGGCTGTCATGTGCCTTTTACTGAGGAGTGGCTTCTGTCGTGCCACCCTACCATACAGGCCTGATTGGTGGAGTGCTGCAGAGATGGTTGTTCTTCTGGAAGTTTCTCCTCTCTCCACAGAGAAACGCTGGAGCTCTGTCAAAGTGACCATCGGGTTCTTAGTCACCTCCCTAACTAAGGCCCTTCTCCCGCGATCACTCAGTTTGGCTAGGCAGCCTGCTCCTTGAAGAGTCCTGGTGGTTCCAAACTTCTTCCATTTATGGATGATGGAGGCCACTGTGCTCATTGGACCTGAATTTACCACAAGTGGACAATAAAGTTGTAGAAACAACTTAAGGATGATCAGTGGAAACAGGATGCACCCAAGCTAAATTTTTAGTGTCATGGCAAAGGAATACATTTGCAAACATTTCAAACAAATTTCCTTGACCCTATTATAGGGTATTGTTTGAAGAATTTTAAGGAAAATAATGAATTTATTCAATTTTGCAATAAGCCTGTAACATAATAAAATGTGAAAAAGTCAAGCGCTGTGAATACTTTCCGGATGCACTGTGCAATGCAGGGCCAGCAGTCCTGCATTGTAAATGAGAATTCCAATGGCCTATCACCAACCCTGAGCATCAGGAAGAACAGGAGAATGCTGGCTTAGGAGGGAGCAAGGGATAAGGTATGTAAAACTGCTTTTTATTGTTCCCCTGGACAAAAACGAGCATTTAACCATTGCAGCATGAGGGGAGCTCTACTGCAGAGTGATTTTTACATTTCCCCAGAGTTCAGCTTTAAAATGTTATGCAATTTTACTGATTAGCTTTACATATACTTTGGAAGCCATCCAAAACATCTCTAGGGGCGTACACATACCACTGTGTTTAGAATTAGGGTGTTTATTATTATTATTATTCTTACTACTACTGCCAAATGTCTGTTCTTATAGAATTCAATAAACAACTACACATCAGAAATGGGAACCAATTTACATCAACATGTTCCACTCATAGTAATCCAGGAACTTAGGCACCTGGGTATTCAAGAACTTTAGTACATTCCGCCCATGGGAGTAAAGGTACTTTAAACCTTTTAACCCATGAAAACCAAAGCACATCATCACCCCTTAATGTATATAATGAATGTGCTCATGGTAATTAAGTTTAATGTAATGTATGTTCTCTTGTGACTGCTTTTTAGCACATTTTCACAGAGGAGAATCAAAGAACTCTAAGGCGGCGTACAGACGATCGGACATATCCGATGAAAACGGTCCGCGGATCATTTCCATCGGATATGTCCGATCGGGAGTTTGATCCGATGGCGTGTACACACCATCGGATCAAATTCCCCGCCGCCGGACGGCGCGGTGACGCGGCGGTGACGTTGACGCCGCCGCGTCACCGCCACGTCACCGCACCAGGAAGTAAAACACTTCCGCGCATGCGCCGAATCCATTCGGCAGCGGCGCGGCGGCGGTGGGGGCCGACATGTCTGCTGGTAAGTGTACTAACCAGCAGACATGTCGGGCGGACAGATTCCACCGGATAGATTTCAAAGCTTGCTTTGAAATCTGTCGGGTGGAGAAATCTGTCCGCTAGCCCATACACACGAGCGGAGATGTCTCCTGAAACGGTCCATCGGACCGTTTTCAGCGGACATATCCCCTCGTGTGTACGCCGCCTAACACTTGACTTCATTAATGAGAATCAGTGGGCTTTAAAGTAGAATTTCAGGCCAGCAGTTGAATCCATGTTTGAAAACTGTCTAAGAATGAGTTATTCCGTTCAGCTAGCTTTATGATTCCTGCAAAGCAGAAAGAGGAAATTAGAGGTGGATGTTGTCAAGATCTCCACACATGAACAAGGGCTTTTGGTAGGTAACGGTGGGTTTTTATGGGTTAATTTATCATTGGTTAGAAGTCAGAGGTAAGGGCTTACTTAGGTGGTTGGGAGTTTTACAGCTGCAATTAAAAGATATCTTAAGGAGGAACTGCAGTCTGTTCACATAATTTTTAATAAAAACATCTTTGCCATTCGGAAGCTTCCCTCCAACCACTTTGCATATCATTTTATATATTCTGTGATTCTGTACTTGCCAAATATGCTGCAGAAATCTCCCTCCACTGAGGCTGCAACCATTTTAACTGTGGCAGCTGAAGTTGCTGCCTGTTTACTTTCTGGATTTTCACTGACACACCTCCAGCTCTGCAGCTCTCATTGGCCCTCCTATGATTCCCCCCTCCTTTCCTGGCAAACTCTCACAAGAGTGAGAGAGAGTTGTGCATGATGTCATAAGCCTAGGCTTTTTACCAGACAAAAAACAGGAAGTGGGCTGTATAAGGTATGTACTGGCAGAAAAAAAAAGTTTTACTATGCAAAGTTTAAACAACAAGGGCAGAAGATTTAATAGATGGAAAGATGACAAATGGCTGATGCTCTGCTTTAAAGTGTTTGTAAAGTAATTTTTTTCCTTAAAGGGGTTGTAAACCCTTGTGTTTTTTCCCCTTAATGCATCCTATGCATTAAGGTGAAAGAACACCTGGCAGTGACTGCCCCCCCCCCCCCCCCTGTTTTACTTACCTGAGCGCTGGAATTTCACCCAGCGGAGACATGCTCTTGCTCTGCTCGGGGTTCTCAGCTCTTGATTGGATAGATTGATAGCAGTGCAGCAATTGGCTCCCGCTGCTGTCAATCAAATCCAATAATGTGGGTAGCAGAAGGCGGGGCCGAGTCCGGCGTTCGTCTCTATGAACGCTGAATGCTGGACTCCGGAGCGCGCCCGCAAGGTAACCCCCCGGGAGAGTGCTTCTCCTAGGGGTTATCTGATGCTGGGAGGAGCCCAGAGAGCCGCCAAGGGACCCCAGAAGATGGTGTTAAGGGCCACTCTGTGCAAAACTAACTGCACAGTGGAGGTAAGTATATGTTTGTTATTTAAAAAAAAATCAAAAATCGAACCTTTACAATCACTTTAACCCCCCCCCCCCCCTTCATGACCAGGCCATTTTTGCAATATGGCACTGCTTTACTTTAACTAACAATTGCAATGCTGTATATAAATTACATTTATATCCCTTTTTCCCCACAAATAGAGCTTTCTTTTGGTTGTATTTAATCATATTTAATCAATATTTCTTAATTTTTTATGCTATAAACAAAAAAGACAATTTTGATACTTTATGTTACAAATATATCCCCAAAAAAATAATCCCAATAAGTGTATAATGATTGATTTGCGCAACAGTTTTAGCATCTACAAACTATGGTATTTATACTGGAATTTTTCTTTCTTTATTTTTATACTGGTAATGGCGGCGATCAGTGACTGCGGGACTGCGATATTGCAGTAAACAATCTGACACTGAGGCCTCATACACACGACCGAGGAACTCGTCGTAAATGAAACATGGTTTTCCTCGACGAGTTCCTTGTCAGGCTTGTCGAGAATCTTGACAAGCTTTCTTTGCGTACACACTGTCAAGACAACATCTTGTCGTTCTCAAACGCGGTGACGTACAACACATACGACGGCACTATAAAGGGGAAGTTTGATTCCACTGGCACAACCCTTGGGGCTGCTTTTGCTAATCTCATGTTACTGCGTGTTAAGTAAAAGTTTGGTAAGAGACGATTCACGCTTTTCAGTCTGTTACAGCGTGACGAATGTGCTATCTCCATTACGAACGCTACTTTTACCAATGGTGTGCTCCCGTCTCATACTTTATTCTGAGCATATGCTGGTTTCTAAGCATACACCCAAACATGTTTCTCGTCGTAAACCACCCCGACAAGAAACACGACGAGGAAATTGAGACTCCAGACGAGGAAAAGGAGAACTTGTTCTCTTTTTTGCTCGTCGAGATCCACAACAGTTTTCTCGACGAAAAACATACACACGACCGTTTTCCTCAGCAAAAAAGCTCTGCCACCAAGTTTCTTGATGGATTCTGTCGAGGAAAACGGTCATGTGTACGAGGCCTGAGACTGGGATGTAATTAAAGTTCATGTGCATGTAAAGGCAGGAGTCCCAATATTATTGCTAATATAGTGTATTTGTATATATATATATATATATATATATATATATATATATATATATATATATATATATATATATATATATATATATGTACACACACACAGTTGTGCTCATAAGTTTACATAGCCTGACAGAATTTATGATTTCTTGCCCATTTTTCAGAGACTATGAATGATAACACGAAAACTTTTCTTTCACTCATGGTTAGTGTTTGGCTGAAGCCATTTATTTTCAAACAACTGTGTTAACTCTTTTTAAATCATAATGGCAACAGAAACTACCCAAATTACCCTGATCAAAAGTTTACATACCCCAGTTGTTAATACCATGTATTGCCCACTTTAACATCAATGACAGCTTGAAGTCTTTTGTGTTTTTGTGGATGAGGCTCTTTATCTTCTCAGAAGGTTAAAGCTGCCAATTCCCATTGGTAAAAAGCTTCCAGTTCCTGTAAATTCTTGGGCTGTCTTGCATGAACGGCACATTTGAGATCTCCCCAGAGTGGCTCAATGATATTGAGGTGAGGAGACTGAGATGGCCACTCCAGAACCTTCACTTTATTCTGCTGTAGCCAATGACAGGTCAACTTGGCCTTGTGTTTTGGATCATTGTCATGTTGGAATGTCCAAATACGTCCCATGCGCAGCTTCCTGGCTGATGAATGCAAATGTTCCTCCAGTATTTTCTGATAACATACTGCATTCATCTTGCCAACAAATTTGACCAAATTTCCTGTGCCTTTGTAGCCTACCCATCACCAAAACATTGGTGATCCACCTCCATGTTTCACAGTAGGAATGGTGTACCTTTCATCATAGGTCTTGTTGACTTCTCTCCAAATGTAGCGTTTATAGTTGTAGCCAAAAAGCTACATTTTGGTCTCATCACTCCAAATGACTTTGTGCCAGAAGGTTTGAAGCTTGCCTCTGTGCTGTTTGGCGTATTGTAAGCGGGATACTTTGTGGCATTTGCATTGTAATGGCCTTCTTCTGACGACTTGACCATGCAGCCTATCTTTCAAGTGTTTTCTTATTGTGCATCTTGAAACAGCCACACCACATGTTTTCAGAGAGTCCTGTATTTCAACTGAAGTAATTTATGTGTTTTTCTTTGCACCCTGAACAATGTTCCTGGCAGTTGTGGCTGAAATTTTAGTTGGTCTACCTGACCATGGTTTGGTTTCAACAGAACTCCTCATTTTCCACTTATTGATTAGAGTTTGAACACTGCTGATTGCCATTCTCAATTCCATGGATATCTTTTTATATACCTTTCCTGTTTTATACAGTTCAACTACCTTTTCCCACAGATCCTTTGACAATTCTTTTGCTTTCCACATGACTCAGAAACCAGAAACGTCAGAGCAGCACTGGATGAAAGATGCAAGGGTCTGTCAGGAGTCCAGAAACTCATTGACCTTTTATACACACACAGTGGCGTATCTAGGGTATGGCAGCCATGGCAAGTGCTATGGGTGCCATAGGGAGGGGGGCGGCAAAAAGCTACCCCCTGTACGAAAGAAACCCCACCCGTCCTCCTGTGGCTGCCTCCCGCACTAATGTAGCTCCCGGCAATCGCGGCCGGCCTGCTGAAGCGCTGTGCCGGCACAGCAATTGCTAATATTGCTACTTGGCCTGGGGAGGGGAGTGACAGGTGCCCCCTGATGACTGGCCATTAATGGCACAGTGGCTGCAATAGATTTTTTTTTCAGTTTGCTTGTGCCCCCCCCACCCCCACATTTTCAGCATCAGCCGCCAGTGGTCCCCCAGTGTGCCTCTCTGCCTCTTTGTCCTCGTCGCACTGTGTCCCTCTCTGTCCCTGGTTATCTGAAAGGTTTCAAATGCTTTGACATGGGCGCAGTTTCAGTACTTGCCATAGGCGCCATTTTCACTAAATGCGCCTCTGTACACACACACTAATTACAAGCAAACAGATTACAGGTGAGGATTTGGGTAGTTTCTGTTGCCATTATGATTTAAAAGTAAACACAGTTGATTGATAATAAATGGCTTCAGCCAAACCCTAACCATGAGTGAAAGAAATGTTTTTGTGTTATCATTCATATTCTCTGAACAATTACCAATAAATCATAAATTCTGCAAGGGTATTTAAACTTACGAGCACAACTGTATATATATATATATATATATATATATATATATATATATATATATATATATATATACATATCCATATCTATATATATATATAGATATATTTATAAGCAGTGTAAATGATCATTTTTAGTTCTGCTTTAATGCTTTTTTCCAAGGAATCAAAGCACTATAATGTTTTTTCACCAAGGGGATTAAAGCACCTTATCTCTGATGGAAATCTAAGTATCTCAGCATCCATGAATATTTATAAACTCATGGGAATCAAAGAACATTAATGCTCTCACATACAAGTATCAAAGCCTTTTAGCACAATGTTCATGCCACAAGTATAGTGTATGCCATCTGTGTCACCAGCAATGGACTTGGGATCTTCTGAGGTGTGAAGTGTGAGGACCTTTTGGTTGTCTCCAGGAGCTACTGAATGGAGGTATGGAATTTACTGCATGATGCTCCTTAGTTCCAAATCTCTAGTTTCATCTATCGGCAACCAAGGGCGGATCCAGAGTCTAGTCTCGGGAGGGGCACTGCCAGAAAATAAGGTGTTGCTTACAGAACTCAATTAGGTGTCCGATGTGTCCGCTGCAATGTTGCAGTACCGCTAAAAAATCAATCATCACCGCCATTACTAGTAAAAAATATTTAAATATAAATGCCATAAATCTATCCCATAGTTTCTAGACGATTGTCAGGGACTGCAGACATGGTACAAGAGATGGTCAGAGAATGCAGATGTGGTACAGGAGATGGTCAGAGACTGCAGACGTGGTACAAGGGATGGTCAGAGACTGCAGACGTGGTACAAGAGATGGTCAGAGACTGCAGGCATGGTACAAGGGATGGTCAGAGACTGAAGACATGGTACAAGAAATCAATGCAGCCTCATCAGTGCCCATCATTGCAGCCTCACTGTACATATGAACGCAGCCCCACCTTTGTATATAAATTCAGTCCCACTTTTGTATATAAATGCAGTCCCACTTTTGTATATTAACTACTTCAGACCCGCGTTACCGTCAAATGAGGGCAACAGCGCGGGTCTGAATATCCAACATGCCGTCTTTTGACGGCCGCCCCTTTGGACACGGCCAATCACAGATCGCGGCGAACGGCCAGTCAGAGTAGCCGTTTGCGATGCGATCTGTGGGCGAATGAGAGATGATCTCATAGATCATCTCTCATTGCCGTTTTACACAGAGACAGCGTCCTGTCTCTGGAGAGGAGGAGCCCGATCTGTGTTCCTTGTACATAGGGACACAGATCGGTCACCCCCAGTCACCCCCCTTCCCCCACAGTTAGAACACACCTAGGATACACATTTAACCCCTTCCTCACCCCCTAGTGTTAACCCCTTCAATGCCAGTCACATTTATACTGTAATTAGTGCATATTTATAGCACTGATCGCAGTATAAATGTGAATGGCGCCAAAAATGTGTCAAAAGTGTCCGATGTGTCCGCCATAACATCGCAGTACCAATAAAAATTGCAGATCACTGCCATTTCTAGTAAAAAAAAAATAATAAAAAATAATACTTCTCTCCCCTATTTTGTAAGTGCTATAACTTTTGCGCAAACCAGTCGCTTATTGCGTTTTTTATTTTTTTTACCAAAAATATGTAGAAGAATACGTATCGGCCTAAACTGAGAAAAAAAAATGTGTTTTTTTTTTTTAAATTGGGATATTTATTATAGCAACAAGTAAAAAATATTGTATTTTTCTTCAAAATTGTCGCTCTTTTTTGTTTATAGCGCAAAAAATAAAAACTGCACAGGCGATCAAATACCACCAAAAGAAAGCTCTACTTGTGGGGGAAAAAAGGACACCAATTTTGTTTGGGAGCCACTTCACACGACCGCGCAATTGTCAGTTAAAGCGACGCTGTGCCGGAAGCTGAAATTTCACCTGGGCAGGAGGGGGGTGTATGTGCCTAGTAAGCAAGTGGTTAATGCAACCCCACTTTTGTATATTAATGCAGTCCCACTTTTGTATATTAATGCAGTCCCACTTTTGTACATCAATGCATCCCCACTTTTGTATGTCAATGCAGTACCTCTTTTGCATATAAACGCAGCCCCACTTTTGTATATAAAAGCTGTCCCACTTTTGTATATAAATGCAACCCCACTTTTGTATATAAATGCAGTCCCACTTTTGTATATTAATGCAGTCCCACTTTTGTATATTAATGCAACCCCACTTTTGTATATTAATGCAGTCCCACTTTTGTATATAAATGCAGTCTCACTTTTGTATATGAATGCAGTCCCACTTTTGTTTATTAATGCAGTCCCACTTTTGTATATGAATGCAGTCCCACTTTTGTATATAAATGCATTCCCACTTTTGTATATTAATGCAGCCCCACTTTTGTATATTAATGCAGTCCCACTTTTGTATATCAATGCAACCCCACTTTTGTATATAAATGCAGACCCACTTTTTTAAATTAATGCAGTCCCAAATTTGTATATAAATGCAGTCACACTTTTGTATATAAATGCAGCCCGACTTTTGTCTATGAATGGAGTCCCAGTTTTGTCTATGAATGCAGTCCCACTTTTGTCTATAAATGCAGTCCCACTTTTGTATATCAATGCATTCCCACTTTTGTATATAACCACAGTCCCACTTTTGTATATTAATGCATCACCACTTTTGTATATTAATGCAGCCCCACTTTTGTATATTAATGCATTCCCACTTTTGTATATTAATGCAGTCCCACTTGTGTATATTAATGCATTCCCACTTTTGTATATAAATGCAGGCCCACTTTTTTATATTAATGCGGTCCCAAATTTGTATATAAATGCAGTCCCACTTTTGTATATAAATGCAGCCCGACTTTTGTCTATGAATGGAGTCCCACTTTTGTCTATAAATGCAGTCCCACTTTTGTATATCAATGCATTCCCACTTTTGTATATAACCACAGTCCCACTTTTGTATATTAATGCAGTCCCACTTTTGTATATAAATGCAGTCCCACTTTTGTCTATGAATGCAGTTCCACTTTTGTCTATGAATGCAGTTCCACTTTTGTCTATGAATGCAGCCCCACTGTGCATGGCACTCACCATGGCATTGCCTCAATCACACACAGCAGGTATCTCCTCTCCCGACGTGTGTCATGGAACAAACAGGAGCTGTAGGTCTGTGTTTGGCAGGGCAGTGTGCTCTAGCAAGGTCCCCCCCTAGACGGGCTTGTGTGATAGACAAAACACTGATTTAATCAGTGTTCCATCTCCATCTACTATCACACGAGCAGGTCTAGCACAGGCAGCACAGCCAAACACAGATCCAGCTCTCACACACAGCCGGAGATGCCCGATGTCATACACGCAGGAGAGAGGGGAACGCTGCAGTCAGCTACAGCTCAAAGCAGCCTCAGGACAGGCAGCCTACCGGCCCTGGTGACGAGAGAGGGAGAGTGAGAGACTCAACAGCGGCAGCTGCAGGCAGCGCAAAGCAGTTAAAAAAAAAGCCAATGTGACATGATTGCCTCGGGGGGGGGGGGGGCAACAGGGCAATTTTATTAGCAAAAGCTGCCCCAAGGGGTTGTGCCAGTAGAATTGAACTTCCCCTTTATAGTGCCGTCGTACGTGTTGTACGTCAACGCGTTTGAGAACGACGAGATTTTGTCTTGACAGTGTGTATGCAAAGAAAGCTTGACAAGATTCTCGACAAGCCTGACAAGAACCTCGTCAAGGAAAACGGCATTTCATTTACGACTTTTTAATAGACCTGTTTAAGGTGGAGAACTCACCATAGCTTATACCAGCCCATATATGATCTTAAAGCTGAACTCCGGGTTAAACAAATATTGTCTAAATACAAGAAGCATGTGTATTCCTACTTGAGGTATGGTGATCTTTCTGTATTACTTGCAACCCCTGTAATAAAGACCTGTCAGGGTTGCTTTTTTTCCTTGTGCAGGGTTACTGGCCTTGTCTCCACCTCCTCCTGTCATTTTCTGCAGGCAACCTGTAGTAGAGGGTGCCTGCTGGGCCCATTCCACAGCTCTGCTGTACAGTAGTGATACCAGCACTTTGTTTATAAGATAATAAGAATATGCAAAGATAAAAATAATCCCAGTATTAACAGACCTTTCAGTATATTTAGACGTATTCGGTGCACTCAAATGACATTCATTGAACTATGAAATTAAACACAAACACACAGTAAGTGAAAATAAAGTCCATAGAATAGTCCATAGAGTAGTGTGTATTATTCCGTATCCCATCCAAAACAAAGGAGGAATAATGTTCAGTTTATGAATACCTTCACCAATACACCATGTGCACGTAAAAACCCTTTTAGTAATGCACTCACCACAGATAAGAATCAGTAAGGGTCCTTTCACACGTCCGTTCCGGTCGTCCGTTTTTTGGACATCCGTTAACGGACCTCAATGCTTTCCTATGGGTTAGCGTCCGTTAGCGGATGAGCATCCGCTAACGTCCGTTAACATCCGTCTGCGGTAAGCTCCGTTTTTTTGGACGGAAGAAAACCCTATTTTTCTTCCGTCAAAAAAACGGAACGGACGAAAAACGGACGTTAGCGGATGATCCGTTTACCATCCGATCCGCTAACGTCAGTTTTTCATCGAAATATATGTAAAAAAAAAAAAAAAACGGATGAAAAAACTGATGAAAAAAACTGATGAAAAACGGACGGAAAACGGACGGAAAACGGAACGGAAACGGATGTAAACGGACGGAAAACGGACGAAAAACGGATGAAAAAAACGGATCAACTGAAGGGGGAAAAAAATGATCTAAAAAACTGAACGGACGTGTGAAAGAGCCCTAAGCCTGATATCGCCACACAACACTGGAAAAACACCTGTCCTTGGATCGTAAACGGTCCTCCATGGAATGGCTCAAAAGTGCATCATGCAAAACAAAGGAACACTCTGCATAGCGTAATACTTAAAATGTTATTAAAAAACAATATATGATTACAGGATAAACTTTAAAAACATGATTATTTAGCCTGTATACCACAGTGTATGTTATCTCACTACTTCCTAGGATAACTGGCCGCGATGAGACCCGGGATGACACACACACAGTGATTGACAAGAGAGCGGCCTGGTCATGGACTAACGCTCTTCGTCATCAAGTCTTCGTTGGAGGCTCTTCACTGTGTGTGTCATCTCGGGTCTCATCGCGGCCAATTATCCTAGGAAGGGGTGACATACACTGTGGTATACAGGCTAAATAATCATACGCTGTTTTTAAAGTTCATCCTGTAAGCATATATTGTTTGTGGGGGATTTTTTTAATAAAAATCACAGTATTATGCTATGCGTAGTGTTCCTTTGTTTTGCATGATGCACTTTTGAGCCATTCCATGGAGGACCGTTTACGATCCAAGGACAAGTGCTTTTCCAGTATTGTGTGGAGATATCAAACTTACTGATTCTTATCTGTGGTGAGTGCGTTACTAAAGTGTCTTTTACATGCACGTGGTGTATCGGTGAAGGTATTCCTGAACTGAACGATTCCTCCTTTGTTTTGAATGGGATACGGAATACAACACACTACTTTATGGACTATTCTATGGATTTTATTTTCACCTCCTGATCTATGTGTGTTTGTGTTTAATTTTATAGTTCAATTAATCTCATTTGATTGCACTGAATACGTTTGGATATTCTGAAAGCGCTGTTAATGCTGGGATTATTTTTATCTTTGCATATTCTTATTTTCTTCTTATATAATAGCAGCTATAGTGCATAAATCTATCTATCCTTTTGAGCGCTGGGATTGGTAACAATTAGTGTGACTGATATTTTCTTGTTTATAAGATAATAACTGGGTTTGCAAAGGCATTTGATACACACAAGGTTGATTTATACTCCTTGTGGCTATTGAGGAATATATTCAACACTTCACGTCGACCCTATGCAAATATTAAGCCCCACTGGAATGGACTTTTTTTCCATTGGGCCTCATATTAGCATATCTCCCTTTCTACTGGGAGCACAGCGCACTCCCAGCACAGAGACCGGGTCTCAATTAAGAGAGCCATGG
Organism: Rana kukunoris; assembly: GCA_029574335.1. Classification (NCBI taxonomy): domain Eukaryota; kingdom Metazoa; phylum Chordata; class Amphibia; order Anura; family Ranidae; genus Rana; species Rana kukunoris. The sequence goes on along the minus strand of CM056059.1, from coordinate 111,739,830 downwards.
GCCCATTCTAATGATCGGGATCCAGAATGTCCGATTCCACGTCACCTGATTACTGTGAAAGCCTTTGATTGGCTATCACAGTGATTAGTCACTGTGAAGCCCATCCCTGTGCTTTCTGTCTCTGTGAATAGACGAGACAGATACATTGCATCTTTGTCTGTCCTTGCAGAGATAGAAAAAAATAAAATAGTAATTAAAAAAATAAAATAAATACCTAGATCAAGGTTTGATCTAGGACAGCCCCAGGGTTAGTGCTTGGGTCAAATGCCATGGTCAAAGGTCAGGGTCAGTATGTTTTGAACAGGATATTTTTTTTTTAATTAGAATCAGTGTCAGTTAGTGTCGGTGTGTTTAAGGCAGGACAAAAAAAATAAAAGCAAAATGCGCACTATTATTTCTGGACTGTACTACGGGTACACAAAACAACTAAGGCTAAACTCACACTGGCATTAAAAGCAGGCGTTTGAGAGGCGTTAAAAATAGCGACACATGAAGCATTAGTGTTGCGCACTTTCAAATTGAAGCCTCATGTCAAGTCAGGATTTGCATTTGAAACCTTTCAATGTCTCCTACTCAAGTCTATGGTAACGCTTTGAAAATGCTCTGGCAGGCAGTTGCAGGCGTTAAGATTTGTTTATTTCCTGTAACAGAATAGGCATTTGTGGAGCAGTTTTAATGCATCTTAATTTTTTTTTTTTTAAAGTCAGCAGCTACTAACAGTGTAGCTGCTGACTTTGAATAAGGACACTTACGTGTCCTACTTGCCCGCGCTGATGGCTCCCCCGCTGCCGATCCTCGATCCTGGCAGCTCCAGGCGCCGCCATCCACAGTAAGGGAAACAGGCAGTGAAGCCGTGCAGCTTTACTGCCCGTTTCCTACTGCGCATGTGGGAGCTGTGTGACGCTTTGTGAATGGTCCGGCTGCTTTCTGGGATACACACAGTTCCCAGAATGCAGCACGCCCCATTCACAAGAAGACACAGAGTGTAGGAGGAGGAAGAGAATCCACCGTGGAAGATAAGGGGCAGATTCGGGACTTCCGCATAGCAACAGCTATTTAGGGTAAGTACATTTTTTTCCATTTAAATTTTTTTTTTGAGATTTTTGGAAGAATTTTTTTTTTACAGGGTGGAACTCCGCTTTAATGCTCATTAACAACTTCCCAACTGCCACATGTAGATATACGTCCACAGAAGGGAACGTTAAGGCAGATGGATGTATATATACGTCCCTGCCTTTGCGCGGGTCAGGGGTCCGATCGGGACCCCCTCGCTATATGCGGCGGTCGGAAACCCGCGGGGAGCGATCCGGGACGAGTGCGCGGCTATTAGTTTCTAGCCGCCCGCTCGCGATCGCTCCCCGGAGCTGAAGAACGGGAAGAGCCGTATGTAAACACGGCTTCCCCGTGCTTCACTGTGGCAGCTGCATCGATCGAGTGATCCCTTTTATAGGGAGACTCGATCGATGACGCCAGACCTACAGCCACACCCCCTACAGTTGTAAACACACACAGGGAACACACAAATCCTACAGCGCCCCCTGTGGTTAACTCCCAAACTGTAACTGTCATTTTCATAATAAACAATGCAATTTAAATGCATTTTTTGCTGTGAAAATGACAATGGTCCCAAAAATGTGTCAAAATTGTCTGAAGTGTCCGCCATAATGTCGCAGTCATGAAAAAAAATTACTGATCGGCGCCATTAGTAGTATAAAAATAAATAAATAATAAAAATGCAATAAAACTATCCCCTATTTTGTAAACGCTATAATTTTTGCGCAAACCAATCGATAAACGCTTATTTCGATTTTTTTTAACCAAAAATAGGTAGAAGAATACGTATCGGCCTAAACTGAGGGAAAAAAAATGTTATATATGTTTTTGGGGGATATTTATTATAGCAAAAAGTAAAAAGTATTGCATTTTTTTCAAAATTGTCGCTCTATTTTTGTTTATAGCGCAACAAATAAAAACCACAGAGGTGACCAAATACCACCAAAAGAAAACGCCCATACTAAGCTCATTAATGTGAGTCTAAGACCCCTTTCACACTGAGGAGTTTTTCAGGCGGTACAGTGCTAAAAATAGCGCTGCTATACCGCCTGAAAAACTCCTTCACTGCATCCTCAATGTTAAAGCCCGAGGGCTTTCACACTGAGGCGATTCGCTGGCGGGAGAAAAAAAAATCTCCTGTCAGCAGCCTCTTTGGAGCGGTGAGAGGAGCGGCATGTATACCGCTCCTTCCCATTTAAAACAATGGGAAACCTGCAGAGGCGCATTGCGGGCGGTATTAACCCTTTTTTCGGCCGCTAGCAGGGGTTATTACAGCACCGCTAGCAGCCAAATCCCGTGGTAAATCCGACGGTATAGCTCCCGCCCCAGTCTGAAAGGGGCCTTACACCCATACTAACGCTATACCGCTTGTTAAGAAGTAAAAAATTTAGTCAAGCTTGATCAAAGCCCTAACACACACATCTGTGGTATCGCTGAAATCGTTCGGAGATGAATTTATTTTGAGTTGTTCTATGTTGGAGGGTTATGTTAGTAGCAAGAAATAGACAGTTTAGAAATATTTTTTTAAACTATTTTGGGCCAGTTTTCCTTAGATAATAAAAAAAAAAAAAAAAACAGGAGATATCAATAATTATTTACCACCATTTAAAAGCCCAATTTGTCCTGAAAAAAGGCATAGTCCATCTGGAAGCTCAAAGCTGTTGTCCAGATTTACTAACCCCCTTTTTGAAGTTGCAAAATCAGAAGAGTTTGTTCGTTTTTCGAACAGTTAATGGGCACAAAATTGATAATCGTCTGGACGTTTTTGAGCCGAAAAGACGAAGGACAAGTTTGGAAATTTTCTGTCGAACGAGCGATAAATCGGAAGGTTAATGTGTTTCCCGTCTGAACTTTCTGCATTAGGTATATGTAAAAAAAGGACCATATTTTTTTTAATGTATGTCCACTGAACGATTTATCGGTCATTACATGATGGCACTATCGTTTGCACTCAGGACCGAACTTTGGTTTTTCGAAAGTTCGTTCTGACGATTTTTCGTGGAGTGTATGGCCAGCATTACTCTTCGATGCAAAGGGGTTAAGTAAAAGTTTTTCTGCCCAAAGTTCAGTTTCAATGACGCCAGCCAATATGATGTGAATACATTTGACCGATTATCATGCTAGGATTACAATGAATTGTGGCAAAAAAGGCAGCGCATACTGTTTCCTTTTTTTCTTTTTTGGTAATAAAGTGCAATGCCTATATGCAACGTGCAGCAACCTTTGGTTACCAGTCTCTCCTTTTTTTTTCTCATTGAGCCATAGTAAACTGTAACCCAATCAGTTTCTGGGCGTTACTGCACTTTGTACCACCTTATTAAATAACCCTCAAAGTCACTTTCTTCTTTTTTTATCTTCTCCGAATTTTGTGAACAGGTGCTTGACAATGGCTTTTGTTTTGCTTTAACTATTCAGTTGTGGTAGACTTAATAGCCTGGTGGTGAAATGGAACCTATAAAGCTTATCTTGTATATATTTAGAGAAAAGTTCATTTAGGGATTAGGGAATGTGTCTTGACTATGCACCATTAAGCATAGCACATCTGCCACTGAGCAGGGAATCGCGGGAACACTCAGGGACCGTACAAAGGAATCTTTTTTTTTTTTTTGTTCATTCCGAGACGTGGAACATAAAGCAATTTGCATACTGCGAAGAGCATACCAAAAAAGAAAAAAAATTCAAACCACAGGTTCAATTTTGAAAAAAAGAAAATACCGTTCATTTTCATCAAATGCTAAAAGTGGGTCAGTAACACAACAGACAGAAATTTGTCATTCAAGAAAGAAGTTCTAAAAACCTATATAGCCTCTCCAGTCTCTACCTATATAACTTTTCATGAGATACAGGGCTATGTCTACTTTGTAACATTTGGGAATAAGCCACACAAATATGATAAGATTAAACATTCCATAAAATGTCATAAGATGGTACTTTTTAAGAAAGAAAAAAATTTAAGGAAAGGAAAAAAGAAAAAGGGAGGGAATGTTAACCTTAGCAGTGTTCTTAAATATACTTTATCTGTGTTGATATATGTAAAATTTAACAAAAAAAAAAACATTTTGTTTTTTTTAAACCTAGGTTTTGTCTAATTGTGATGCGTACCGCGAAGATATCAACGCTACATTTGCCATCAGAGTTATTCATATGAAGAAATACTGTTTTTTTTTATATGATATTTTTTTTAATACTTTTAGGTAGAAGGATTCTGAATCTTTTTCAAACTTTGATATGTTGGTATAATCCCACAATTGAATTTTATTTTATTGAATTTTCACAAAATATACACATTCTTTGGGACTGATTTAATAAAGGGGTCAGATCAGTTTTACTATAACAGTTTCAAGCACCCAATCAGATCTGCGAGGACTGTTTTAAAAAATATCTTCCCTGAACCTGATTGGTAAAATTCACTCCCTGATTGAATCAAAAGGAGTTTATTAGCATTTCCAAATCCCACTATTATTTGAAGTAAATTAGTACATCTTTTTTCTTGTGAAAAAGATAATAATTAGTACATATTTTATGCTTTGAATAAAGCACTACTGGTCCCAAATTATTATTTATATTATTATTATACAGGATTTATATAGCGCCAACAGTTTGCACAGCACTTTACATCAGGGAAGACAGTACATTTACAATACAAATCAATACAGAAGGGATCAGAGGGCCCTGCTCGTAAGAGCTTACAATCTAGAAGGGAGGGTCAAGTGGAACAAAGGGTAGTTAGCTGTGGGGGATGATCAGATGGACTCAAATGAAAAATGCAGTTGCTAGGTGTGGGAAGGGTAGGCTTCTCTGAAGAGGAGGGTTTTCAGGGATTCTCTAAAAGCTAATAGAGAGGGAGATAGACAGATAGATTGGGGTAAGGAGTTCCATAGGCTTGAAATGGGGTTGATTTACTAAAGCTGGTGCAGCTGTGCGTGTTAGCCAATCAGCTTCTAACGCCAACTTGTTCAATTACGCTTTGACAAAAAAAAAATGGAAGCCAATTGGTTTCTATGCAGAGCTGCACCAGATTTTGCAGTTTTAGTAAATCAACTCCAATGTGATATTTGGGTCTCTCACAAAGACTGTGGGTATTTCACCTCATCAGAGAGTCTATGATTTACAATCACACACATCATGCTGACTTGACCTGTATTGAGATAAGACAATCAGCAGGAAGCAGATCCTGCATAAGCAATGATCAGTTATGACTGCCCCTATGTTGATAAAAAATGACATGTTATACTTATAAACAATGTTCATTAAATACATTTATAAGATGAGTAATATGCAAGTGACATCTTTCACATATATATATATAAACATAAAAAAAAAGTGAACAGAGGCTAGGGTGCAAGTTATTACTCAATTACAATTAGCCTATCTGGGGTTAATTTACTAGGTACATTTACTAGCAAGACTAAGCAAAGTGCACGTTAGAAAATAAATTGAACCAGTGTTGATCTTAAATGCCCAGTTATGTGCTTGCAAAAATCATATTATTTTAATTTGAATCACATATTAACCTTATATACCAACATTCACTTTGCTAAGTGAACAGTTTTTACCCCCTAAATAAATCAAGTGCTGTGGTGGAAGCAGAGGGGGAGAGAGATGTATTACTTTAGTAAATCAGCTCTTTTGTGCTGTGGCGGGAGAGAGAGAGAGAGGGGGGGGAGAAAGAAAGAGAGGGGGGAGAGAGAAAGAAAGAGAGGGGGAGGGAGAGAGGGAGAGAGAGGAAGAAAAAGAGGGGGGGGGAGAGAGAGAGTGGAAGAGGGGGAGAGAGGAGAGAGGGAAGAGAGAGGGAGTGAGAAGCAAAGAAAGTGGAAGAGAGTGAGAGAAAGTGGAAGAGTGAGAGGGGGAGGGAGAGAAAGTGGAAGAGGGGGGAGAGAGAGGGAGAGAGGAAGGGAGAGAGAGAAGAAAAGAAAGTGTAAGAGAGGGAGCGAGAGAAAGTGGAGGAGTGAGAGGGGGAGGGAGAGAGAGAAAAAGTGGAAGAGGGGGGAGAGAGGAGAGAGGAGAGAGAAGTAAAGAAAGTGGAAGAAAGTGAGGCCTCGTACACACGACTGAGGAACTCGTCATAAAAGACAAATCGTTTTCCTCGACAAGTTCCTTGTCAGGCTTGACGAGAATCTTGTCAAGCTTTCTTTGCGTACACACTGTCAAGATAAACTCTCGTCGTTCTCAAATGCGGTGGTGTACATTACGTACTACGGCACTATAAATGGGAAGTTTGATTCCACTGGCGCCACTCTTGGGGCTGCTTTTGCTAATCTCATGTTACTGCGTGTTAAGTAAAAGTTTGGTAAGAGATTATATGTGCTTTTCAGTCTGTTACAGCGTGACAAATGTGCTATCTCCATTACGAACGCTACTTTTACCGAAGGTGCGCTTCCGTCTCATACTTTATTCTGAGCATGCGTGGGTTTCTAAGCATACACACAAATGTGTTTCTCTCGTCGAAAACCAGCCCGGCGAGGAACACAACGAGGCAATTGAGACTACCGACGAGGAAAACGAGAACTCGTTCTCTTTTTTTCTCGTCGAGTTCCATGTTAGTTTTCTCGACGAAAAACATACACACGACCGTTTTTCTCAGCAAAAAAGCTCTGCCACCAAGTTTTTTGATGGATTCTGTCGAGGAAACGGTTGTGTGTACGAGGCCTCAGAGTGAGAGAAAGTGGAAGAGTGAGAGGGGAAGGGAGAGAGAGAGAGAAAGTGGAAGAGGGAACAGATAGAGGAGAGGGAGAGAGAGAGAAGTAAAGAAAGTGTAAAAGAGAAAGCAAGAGAAAGTAGAAGAGTGAGAGGGGAGGGAGAGAGAGAGAGAAAGAGAGAGAGAGAGAGAGAGAGAGAGAGAGAGAGAGAAAGTGGAAAGGGGGGAGGGGAAAGGAGAGAGAGAGGGAGAGAGAAAGAGAAAAGTAAAGAAAGTGGAAGAGAGGGAGAGAGATAAGGAGAGGGTGAGAGAAGTAAAGAAAGTGGAAGAGAGGGAGAGAGAGGGAGAGCGAGAGAAAGAGAGAGGGAGAGAGAGAGAAAGATTTACTACTTTAGTAAAACAGCTCTTTTGTGCTGTGGATGGGGGGAGTTGATTTACTAAAACTGATGCTGTAGTGCTGTAGATCCGCTCAACACACACATACTGCATAATACATTTCCTAGGATCTGTTCTTGATTATAAAATAGTTTTTTTGTGGAAATACAAATTGTATGTTATATATTATTTTTGGCATTTCTTTTATAATTATTTGCAATATCTTACCTGGCACAATTAAAAAAAAATATATTAATTGAACGTATCAGAAAGTTGACAACTATACTAAATTACTAAAGGGGATGGGGAGCTAATTGCTTCTTACTTATTATATTCCATTTTTTTTTGTTTTAAATATGGTATAAATGCTATAAATGGTATAAATCACATTATAAACTCATTAACATTCATGTTGCCTTACTCTTTGTACACACATGCACATGAAAACCCTCTCACATCCAGTTCCCAAATCGTGCGCATGCGTGTGGTCAACTTCCATCACAATGAGCACTTGGGCCTGTGCAGGCAAACGTGAATCTGTCATTGTTCACTGACAACTTGGATGAAATTTGAGTGTCCATTGGACACAGGATGGGCACACAGACTTCCAAACCTTATTCTGCAATTCTCTGTGCAGAGGAGGCAGCAAATGACTGTGGATAGTACTGAGCTAGAAATCATTTTACATGCATCTTACTAATGATGATTTTTATTAGAAGCAATAATAACAATACATTTAACATTGGGAGATCAAAGGATTTCGTTTAAACATATGTACAATCTTGTTTTTTTTTTTCTTTTCTTTTTTTTTTTTTTTAACCTCCCTGGCGGTCTTCCCGTGTGTGGCACGGGGTGAGATTTTTAAGCTACGATCGGTAACCCCGTGCCACACACGGACTTGCCTCGCTGGATGCAGAAAAGAGTTTACTTACCTTTTCTCTGCGATCCAGCGATGAATCCCCGCAGTACACGGCGGCCGGATGTCCGTCTGATGCTGTGTGTACCGCCGATTCCCTTCCCTGCGAGCGTCGCGACGTAGGGGGGGGAACGGCGCCAAATTCAAAAAAGTAAACAAACACTATACATACAGTACACTATAATCTTATAGATTACAGTACTGTATGCAAAAAATACACCCCCCCCCCCATGTCCCTAGTGGTCTGCCCTGTACACTACATGTCCTTTTATATAATAAAAACTGTTCTTTCTCCCTGCAAACTGTAGATTGCCCATAGCAACCAAAAGTGTCCCTTTATGGCAAAAATTGTTTTAGAGCAGCTAAAAAACAGCGATAATAAATCAGAATCACTTGCAGAATTTAGCGATAGCGATTTATGGGGAAATTCGTCATAAAAAAATAAATAAATAATGACAGCAAAAATTCTGCAACTGAGCAAATTTCAGTGATTTTGATTTGATTACATTATTGAATAATTTTTACTATAATTATATTATTATTTGTTATAATTTTTTATAATTATTTATTATATTATAATTTTTAATAAAAAAAAAAAAAAATCATACCCGGGATGCCTATTAGACTCTTGTTTGGATACGATCGGGGGGTTAAATATTCCTATGTGTCTGTGTGTCAGTGTGCTGTTGTGCAGACTTACTATGTGATGTGATCTCTCCTCAGCGGTGGTCGAAAAAACCGCAGAGGGAGCGGTCACATCACTTCCTCCTTCCTGTGTTTACACAGGAGGAGGAAATGACACACAGGGGGAGCGCGCGCATTGGCTGAGAGCGATCCAGAAGGGGCGGACAAAAACCAACCGCCGCCCCCTCTGCACGGATCGCTGGGCCAGGTAACCGGAACGCCGTATGTACGGGGGGGGGTCTGATCGGACCCCCGAACCCCCTCAAGGCACCAACGTATATATACGTTGATGTGCCTATCGGTGCCATTCTGCCGACGTAAATGTACATGCGCCGGTCCGCAAGTGGTTAAAGGAACCTATTTAGAAAATAATAAACAGACCTTTACATCCCTTTAACTCCCCTCAGGTTTTACCAATGTATTCCTGTTTTGGGAAGTGTACTATACCTAACACATGCAATAAACTCACATACACATGAAAACTGTATTTCAGGGAGAGCCGAGAACTAACTTACCAGGGCTCAGAGAAAGAATGATGGAAGGAAGAAAGAAAGAAAGAAAGAAAGAAAGAAAGAAAGAAAGAAAGAAAGAAAGAAAGAAAGAAAGAAAGAAAGAAAGAAAGAAAGAAAGAAAAAAAATACAGCAGATAGATAATATTTCAGGGTTAGGTTAAGTTTAGGGGTTAATGAATATCAAGAGATGGACCCCTGAGCTCTGAAGTCATTTTTACATGCAATAAACTCACATACACTGTATTTCAGGGAGAGCCGAGAACAAACTTATCAGGGCTCAGAGAAAGAAAGAAAGAAAGAAAGAAAGAAAGAAAGAAAGAAAGAAAGAAAGAAAGAAAGAAAGAAAGAAAGAAAGAAAGAAAGAAAGAAAGAATGATTGAAGTAAGAAAAGAAGGAAGCAAGGAAAGAGAAGAAGATAAGGGAGGAAGAAAGAAAAAGAGGAAAAGGAAGAAAAGAAAGAAAGAAAGAAAGAAAGAAAGAAAGAAAGAAAGAAAAAAAGAAAGAAAGAAGGAAGGAAGGAAGGAAGGAAGGAAGGAGGGAAGGAAGGAAGGAAGGAAGGAGGGAAGGAAGGAAGGAAGGAAGGAAGGAAGGAAGGAAGGAAGGAAGGAAGGAAGGAAGGAAGGAAGGAAGGAAGGAAAGGAAGGAAGGAAGGAAGGAAAGAATACAGCAGATAGATAATATTGAAGGGTTAGGTTAAGTTTAGGTGTTAAAGAACATTAAGAGATGGACCCCTGAGCATTGAAGTAATTTGTACATGCAATAAACTCACATACACTGTATTTCAGGGAGAGCCGAGAACTAACTTATCAGGGCTCAGAGAAAGAAAGAATAATGGAAGTAAAAAAAGAAGGAAGCAAGGAAAGAAGGATAAAAGGAAAGAGAGGAAGGAAAGGGAGGAAGGAATACAAGAAGAAAAGAAAGAAAGAAAAAAGAACAAACAAAAGAAAGAAGGAAAAAAGGAAGAAAGGAAGGAAAAGGAAGAAACGTAAGAATACAGCAGATAGATAATAAGCCAAGAACAAATTTTTTCCAGCACTCAGATAAAGAAATAAAGAAAAGAAAGAAAGAAGGAAGGAAGGAAAGAAAAGAAAGAATAGAGCAGATAGATATTTTTTAAGGGTTAGGTTAAGTTTAGAAAATATCAAAATATGGACCTCTGAGCTCTGAAGTCATTAGATTTCCACATGCAATAAACTCTCACATACGTGAGCACTGTATTTCTTTGAGAGCTGAGAACTAAATTACCAGCAGACAGAGAAAAAAAATGAGGACAGGAAGGAAGTAAAAAAGAAAAGAATAGATAGATAATATTTAAGAGTTAGGTTAAGTTTAGGGTTTAGTAAATATTCACTTTGACAATTAGTAAATATCAAGAGATGGACCTATAAAGCTCTAAAGTGATTACATGTCCACATGCAATAAAACTCACGTACACATAAGAACTGTATTTCAGGGAGGGCTGAGAACTAACTTACCAAGGCTCAGATAAAAAAAAGAATGATGGAAGGAAGAAAATAAGTAAGGAAAGAAGGGGAGGAAAGGGAGGAAAGGGAAGAAAGAAAGAAAGAAAGAAAGAAAGAAAGAAAGAAAGAAAGAAAGAAAGAAAGAAAGAAAGAAAGAAAGAAACATATTTTTAACTTATCAGGACTCAGAGAAAGAAAGAATGATGGAAGTAAGAAAAAAAAGTAAGCAAGGAAAGAAGGGCAAAAGGAAAGAGAGGAAGGAAAGAGAGGAAGGAAGAAAAGAAAGAAAAAAAGAAAGAAAGAAAGAAAGAAAGAAAGAAAGAAAGAAGGAAGGAAGCAAATGGATCATATTTAAGGGTTAGGTTAAGTTTAGGGTTTAGTAAATACCAATTGATAGTTAGTAAATATCAAGAGATGGACCTCTGAGCTCTAAAGTCATTGCATTTGCACATACATTAAACTTACATGCATGTGAGCACTGTATTTCAGGGAGAGCCGGTAACTAACTTACCAGGGCTCAGAGAAAGAAAGAAAAAAATTAAGGAAGGAAGAACAAAAAAGAAAGAAGATAGCTTAGAAGGTAAGGAAGAAAGAAACAATAGAACAGATATATAATATTTTTCTGGCAGAGCTGAGAACTTCCCAGCTGTCAGATAAAGAAAGAACAAAATGAAGAAGGGAAGGAAGGAAGGTAAGAAGAAATGTAGAACAGATAGATAATATTTAAATTAGGAGTTAGTATATATCATTTGTTGCCACATGACAACTTACCTTTTGAGGTATGTTCAGTGTGTGTTGATAGTAACATATGCAGTAAAACTTACTTTTGTATTCAGAGATTTCAGATTGAAACATTTCCATGCAGAAAGTAACCACACCAATCATCACGAAAACTGACAATTGGAACAGAAAATTCCAGAGAAAGTTATACATCTAAGAGTTAACACAAGTATAAAGTATTTACTGTACCAATATGTTTATTTCTATTAACTCCCCTAGTGTATCTAAATATGTTTTATCACAAGCTGTACGCCATAAATGAAAAGGAAATTAAAACTGACAAGGGGAATTAAATCCATGTGGAATGATATGTGAAAAAGATATATTAACAGTAATTAAAAAAAAAAAATGAAATGATAGTTATGCAGTGCTATGTGACTTTACATATAAACAGCCTAAGTATTCTTCAAAAAGGGCTGTGTGTACAGTAGTAACAATGTATTGTGAAGCTGCCAAAACAAAGGTCCCAAACACAACCCTTGAACTTGACCTCAGTGTCAAATGAAAGCCCAGAATTCCTTTGCAGGAAACAATACACAACAAATCTGGTTTTGTTCTTCATGAAGAAGTTTTCCTTGTCTACAGCCAGTAATTTACTGAAACTGCAGGTGTCACTGTTCGATCTCAAATAGAGCTTGTAGCTGCAATGGATCCAGGCTCATAATCCACACATTATACAGTGACAGAAACAAACACAACTGATTTCCTTCCCAACTGGTCAGCACACTTATCTACAGAAGATAATCATATTTAATTTTTTTTTTTTTGTGAAGACACTCCTGAAAATGCACACTGTAATATTGCCAATTACTTGTTTTTTTAACATTCAATATTAAAACAAAAAAAAGTTCTGTACCTTTTTCCCGTCCTGTATTGTGATCAGATCCACTATCCATTTACAGATCAGGGCAGGTGAGGCGTGGGGCGTCAAAAGCTGACTACGGAGGTCCAAGCACACTGTGTGTCCTGTACCTCCAAAGAGCAAGCCCAAGGGCAGAAACAGACCACACCAGCACAGACCTACATATGCATATATTATGTATTATCTATTTTAAGAGTTACATACACTTCAAAGTAGATATAATCCCAACCTCTAAATTCTCATAGATGCTTTAACATGTTAATGTAATTAAAAAAAAGTAGTTTTCAATGTTTTTAGTTCTGTAGCTTTAATTACAGTAATATCTGTTCCTGTGAAAACACTTTGCCCCTGTCTAATAACTGTGCTCCTACGTTGTCACCCTGTCACAATAGACTACAAGTGGCCATTTCAACACACACCACACAGACATGATCCACTGTCAGGAAACCCACCATGAAAAATGTCATGCAGCCATCACTGTAGTACATGTAGACAGGAAGTGGCTGCAAAGAGGCTGCAAGAGATTAGCAACTTCAAGATACAACAGAGGATAAAAAAAAAATGGTCAAAACAATGATTTTATTAAAAATTATCAGCATAATTTATGATGATTTAACTACTTGCTGACCGCTGCACGATATACGTTGGCAGAATGACACGGCTGTGCAAACTGTACCTGTACGTCCCCTTTAAATTGCGGCATCGTGGGCGTGCGCATGCCCGCCGCATGCTCGGTCATTGTGCCTGCGGACTTTATGTCCGCCGGGTGCCCACGATCATGTCACGAAGCTGCAGAACGGAGGGATGCCTATGTAAACAAGGCATTTCCCTGTTCTGCCTAGTGACAGGACATGCACTGCTTCCTGTCATCGGAAGCAATGATCAATGTCATGTCACTTGTAGCCCATCCCCCCCCCACAGTTAGATTCAGTCAAAGTTAAAAATATTGCTTTTTACAAAAATTTACGCTCTTTTTTTGTTTATAGCGCAAAAATAAAAACCGCAGAGATGATCAAATACCACGAAAAAGGAAGCCTTATTTGTGGGAAAAAAAGGACGTCAATTTTGTTTGGGTGCAATGTGGTACGTCTGCGCAATTGTCAGTTAAAGCGATGCAGTGCTGAATTGCAAAAAATGGCCCGGTCAATTGGCAGCCAAATCTTCCGGGGCTGAAGTAGTTAAAGTGGACCTTCAGTAATTCTTTCAACTTTCCAACTATTTAATCTTCTGCCCTTGTTGTTGTATTAAAAACAGTAAGAGGGCCAAAACATTTTTTTTTTAACATTTTTTTCTGTCAGTAAATACCTTATACAACTCACTTCCCCTTTCTTGTCTGGTAAAAATACTGCACAGCTGTTGTGAGAGTTTTCCAGGAAGTAAAAGGGGATGAGTCATAAGAGGGACAATTAGAGCTGCAGGGCTGGATGAGTGCCTCTGTGTGTCTGTGTAAATTCAGGAAGTGAACAGGCAGCAGCTCAATTGCCCAGAGTTAAAATGGCTGCAGCCAGACTTAGTGGAGGGAGATTTCTGCAGCATATTTGGCAAGTACAATATCACAGTATATACAAAAATAATATGCAAAGTGGTTGGAGGGAAGCTTCAGAATGGCAAAGATGTTTTTATTATAAATTATGTGAGCAGACTGCAGTTCCTCTTTAAGACAATGCTTTAGAAAATTAAATTACATTTAGTTGGGGTTCACACTTTAAAAATAAGTCAGCGAATACCCGCTATCTACAAAAACTGGTTATTCCACGAACCCACCTCCCAACATGGTAGGGCAGAGAAGTTACATGTTAAAGGAATCTGGTCACATGAGAATTTTGTGGCATGTGACTGATGACCTCTTTCTGGAAATTTAACTTGTCTGACTATCTGTAGCTTCAGTTCTGAGTCCCTTATTTGCAGAAAGCATGTAGCAAGTGAAGGCTGGACTTGTCCTGGGTTGGTGACTCAAAGAACAAAATCGTTAGATCTTCCAGGGAACTAGTATTTTGTGAAGGAGGTCAACATTTAGGGAATGACAGAGTGATTTTGGTGAAAGTACAATTTTTAACATCAGCTTATGTGAAATTTGCTGGAAAAGAAACACGTTTATTAATTTGGAGTATGTGTTTTTTCAAGATGTCTTTCAGGTAGTTTAGCTTAGTTCTTGTAGTGTTCTCTGTGATTTTTATTCTTTTTTATCTAGTAATTTAGAGTATGTTTTTAAGGTTATTTATTTTTTTCCTGTGGCGTTGTTGCGATTTTTATTCCTTTATGTGTGTATTTGATTATCTGTGTACTATTTTACATTTTGTTCTTTTTTTTCACTGTCCGCTTCTTTTCTCTCAGAAAAACTACTGTAAAATAATGGGACAAATTAGGGTCCGTTTTTGTAACAAGAAGAGGTCCAGGATAGTTGTAAAGGGCTTTAGTAACCCCCCAGGAGCCATTTAAAGAGGAGTTCTGATCAGTTACAAAAATGTTGAAAGTCAGCAACTACAAATACTGTAGCTACTGATTTTTCATGTACAGACATTTACCAGCCAAGGGATCCAGCCCTGTAATCATCCAGGCCGATTTTTTTTTTTTTCACAATCAAAGTTTATTAACATAGAAAGAAATTGAAAATGCTCATTACAGCGGATAAGTAGGAACATAACAAGAAATCCAGAATACAGAAATAATTGCTCTTATCATTGGAGATACATATATATACTGGTTAAAGAACTGATCTTTGGCTTTGGAGAAGTTATGAAAGATATACAATGCAGATCATGGGGTAGTGGGATATGGAATAAGGTAAAAAGGAACATCCAGGCCGATTGTTTGCTGGTCTTCAGGTCCCTGCTGCCGCCATCTTGCTTGTGGGAAGTTGGCTATGACTTCCTGGTGGTTCTCCACTGGCTTCCCACTGCGCACTGCTTTTTTGAATGGTCCCAAAGTTGCGAGCAGGCGAACCTTTGCTCTACTCACCTATTCGGTGGTTGTGGTTACCTGCCAGAAACAGGTTCCCGTTCCCAGAAAATAAAAATTTACAATAATAGCAGAGGAGTCGTGGTAGGAGGAGGCAACCCTAAAACGAATCTATCACCGAATTTAAAGGTTGCATAAAAAAATGATGTATTTTAGCTGCTTAGTAGCAGTGGTTTTCTTTTCCATAAGATACTTTTCTCTGAGTTTATTGATCTGCAGAATTGTTGTGGGTCAGTGGAGACAATAGGCTGACAAAACCAGGGAATCATTACAAAACCTTTTTAATTATCTGAGGCCGCTTTCACACCTCAACTCTTGTGGAAGTGAAGACTGGCAATCCAACGTTGAAGTTCAAGCGTGCTACCAAACAGTTTTATTGCTGCTACTCGTCACAAAATCATCAACACACTGCAGTCTTGTGGAGCCTGAGAGGTCTCCACTGATAGACAGCAATTGGGAAGTGCCAACATCACAGGGCAGCAAGATGAGCAGAAGAAAGAAAACATAGGACCAAGGGTGTAACATGACCAAGAAATCAGATTAGGATTTTTTTATTTATTTTTTTTGGGGGGGGGGTGTAAGATAGAGGGAGTGGGGGGGGGGATTTAATAGGAGTTGGTTCCTGGCCAGAGTATAGTTCTAAGCGACAAAGTTTTGCCATGTCACACACAATTCTGTTGACTATAGTATTCCAAAACTGTGTTATCTTAAGGTAAGGTAGGTGGAGATAAATGTCAGAAAGATATTAGATACATGAGTAAATAAACCCACCAACAGCCACTCAAAAGATAAACCAGTTACTGGTGGATTGTGCCTTAAAAAAATGATCTTTCAAAATACAGCCCTGGGGATCAGATACACAAGGGTTGTTAAGATGGGCATTTCTTCCCCTAAAAGCTGATTAACACACATATAACATATTTATTAAAGAGCTATTCTGTCAAATATGTTTTTATTAAGGAAATGCAAATAACAATCCCAAACTAAAATAAGTACTACAACAGACACAAAATAGAAAAAGGTTACTAATTTCAAGAATGTTGAGTACACTGAAAAAAAACTTTCTATTTATTTATTTTTTATATTAGTAATGGCGGCGATCAGCGACTTATAGAGGGACTGAGATATTCTGGCGGTCAATCGGACACTAACTGACACTTTGTGGGAACCAGTGACACTAATACAGTGATCAGTGCTAAAAATATGCACTTTCACTGTACTAATTACACTTTTGTTTATACAGTGTAGTGCTTTCACTAGGGGAAGGAATGGATTCTAGTCCCTGGAACACAGAATCCATTCCTTTCTCCTTGTCAGAAAAGAGATCTGCCTTGTTTACCTAGGCATAGCTCAGTTCTCTGTGTATTGGCAAAGATTGGGCACCGCCTGCAGGCAGAAGTGCAGAATCATGTACGTATACTAGGTTCTGCACAACTGCAATGGGGCAGACGGGAAGTGGTTAAAATACTTTTGATTTCCTCTATAAACGTTCCTGTTTATATAATATTGCCTCTATTGCCTTGTGTAATGCTGCCATCTATATTTTTTCAGCCACTGGGAGAAATAAACGTAAGAAAATGAGCCTTTACAGTGTGGTAAGGTCCTTTCAAAGCATAGAGGTACGGGAGAAATCTTCAACAGCATCATTATCTAATGAGTGTAAATCCTGAAAGTGACTGAACAGAAATGCAGATATTTTCTAAGGAAAAACATAGTTCATATACATTTTTTTATTTGTGTAGGCTGGAGTTCTGTTTTCAAGAGAGTCTACAGAAGAGGAGACGGTTCTAAATTGACATCAGGGCAAATAAGTTTACAATTCAAGCTCTCAGAATAGCACTTACCTTTAGATTCTTCCATGCATGGATGGAAGTTGATATGCAAGTAGGGACTGAATGAATATAGTTATTTGCATTCCCCCCCCCCACCCCTACTGCTGAAAGGATTGTGTTTGCTGGGTCACAGACCCTGAATATTGCTTGTTGGGATGAAGGTAGTGGATGTGCATGTTCCCAGTACCTTGGTAACTGACATCACTGTCCTCCATGTAAAAGTGTTCTCACCTAGCTATTGGCTGCAAAGTCTTAGCACTGTAACATGGAGGGAACATATTGTTGCAAAGTACGATTGATAGGTGCAGCGGAGTCAATTAACAGGAACTGGCTTCTTTTATTGGAACATCATCACACAGACAAAGATGTCTCTCTGCACATGGTAAGTAGAACACACACAGACAGACAACCAGGCATTAGCGACATCTTGTGTCCTTTTTCTAAACTGCATTCCATACAATAGGCTAAGCTGAAGTTTTGTTGTATCTCCAACACCCCTTCTCAACAATTAAGGCTTAGTCTGTTAAATCTTCTTTGTGAGCCTTGAATGTCTTTCCGTGGTCAAAGGCTTTGTAAGGATGTCTGCTGTCATATCCTCGGTCGGGAAATAAATTAACTCAAGAAGACCTTGCTCTTGAAGATCCCTAAGAAAGTGAAACTTCACATCAATGTGCTTGGTTCTTGAATTAACTCCTTCCATATGTGCAAGTACAATGCATTCTTGATTGTCCTCATAGATTTCTGTTGGTCCCAACTGTGGTTGACCTAAATCTGTTAATAGCTGTCTCAGCCATATAACTTCTTTGCTTGCCTGAGCTGCAGCAATGTATTCTGCTTCAGTAGACGACAGTGAAACAGAGAGTTGCTTTTTACTAGTCCAACTGATGGTGCCTCCTGACAGGAAAAATAAGTAGCCACTGGTAGATTTTCTGTCACTGGTGTCTCCTGCCCAGTCAACATCCACATATCTTTTTAAGGTGCTTTCATCGCTTGCTGGTAACTTGAGCTTGTAGTGCAAAGTCCCTTTAAGATAGCGAATGATTTGTTTTACAGCATTCCAGTCCTTTTGATTTGGTATTGAAACCTTTCTGCATAGGATTTCAACTGTTGCTGCAATGTCTGGTCTTGTAGCAGTGGTAAGGTACAGCAATTTCCCTATTGCTTTCCTGTATTGAGTATTAGTAGGTAATGGGTTATCCTAACAATTCATCTCCTTTAGGTAGTTGGTTTCAATGGGAGATTTCACTGGTTTGGCGTCTTCCGTTCCAAAAGTTTCAATTATTTCTTGTATTTTGTGTCTTTGATTCAGAAGAAAGTTGCCATCTTCCTCTCTCGATCTGGATGCCAAGGTAATTCTTTATGTTGCCAAGGTCTTTGGTGTCAAAGTGCTGATTTAGTTTTTCCAATATTTCTGCTTCATCCCCTTCTTGCTCAAAGCAAATCAGGATATCATCCACATAAATAAGCATATAGACCCATCTGTTTGCCAATCTCTTTGTGTATAAGCAGGGGTCTGCTTTGCTCCTTTGAAAGTTTTAATGTGTAAGCACTTCATTTATTTTTTTATTCCACACTCTGGCTGCTTGCTTTAGGCCATATATACTCCTGCGAAGTTTGCATACTAGGTCTGACCTTTGTTCATGTTTGAATCCTGGCGGCTGTTCCATGTAGATTTCTTCTGTTAAATCGCCATGTAGAAAGGCAGGTTTTCACATCAAAATGTTTCACTTGCATCTTCCTGGTGACGGCTACTGTCAGCAAAGTCCGTATTGTAGTGTGCTTGACTACTGGTGCAAATGTCTCATCATAGTCCTCTCCGTATTTTTGAGAATAGCCTTTGGCTACTAGTCTTGCTTTCTATCGTTCAATTGTGCCATCTGCATTGTATTTCACTTTAGTGAGTGAGTGAAGAACTTATATAGCACAGCACATGCAAACTAAAGCGCTCTAAAAGTCCATTTACAGCATATGGCTTTCCTCCTGGTGGTAGTTCTGTAAGTGTCCATGTTTTAGTGTCATGCATTGATTTTATCTCTTCCTCAGCAGCCTTTATCCATTTAGTTGCTTCTTGTTCTGAAAGTTGAGATATGTCTTCACAGTTTACAAGTTCATTGATAATGGCAGTACTTGCTTTGTATGAGAGGCATATAGGTGGTTTACCTTTGTTTTCTTTTGTTGACCATCTCGTTTTTGTGTCTGAGCCTTCTTGTATCTGCTTGTCAGTACTGGTTGAGTCTATACTCACTTCAACTGTTTGTTCAGAAGTTACAGAGATGGGCTGGTCAATGTCAGTTGTCTCTTCTATTCTTTTTTTTTAATTCATCAGTTTTTTATTTGATTTTTGGATAACTTACACCCACAAACAATTAGTCAGGTAGCATGGTTACAAAATACAGTGATAAGAGATACAACAAAACATTCATCCAGTGCTAAATGTATACCTAGTTTACATAACTGAAAGTACCTGGTACCTGCTAAATCTCCTTACCAAAAATCTTGCAACTCCCTCCCCCCCTCCCTACCCCTGCCTAGGGAAGCATACTACCCATTTAGTTGATCGACCAATGAAGAAGAGAGGAGGCCATACCGCTTATCACTTATCTCGTTATTTAATATTAGGGGCCTACTTCCCGGAGAGTACTGCACCTTGGAGGGACTCTCATCGTCCCATCCCCACCCCAACGGGTGGTGACCGTTATTGGTGGGGGGACGTGATACCTCAGAGGGACTAACCTCGGGTTCCCCTACAAGGGGTTCCCAACAGCCCTCTGCCACGGCCCCCAGATTCTAGCAAATTTCCCGTAGTTCCCCTGCCTGATAAAGTACACTCTTTCACTTGAAATTGTTAATTTCATAGTCGCTATCCAGTTTTCTACAGACAGAGGAGCGTGCGCCTGCCATTTTTGAGCTATTATCTTTCGTGCCTGGAAGAGGCATCTCAATACTGCTTACAGGCTACCTTGAGGTACTCTAGTGTCCTCCATGCACCCCAAGAGGCAAATCCTAGCCACTGGGTCGAGTGAGGATCCAAATATCTAATTTATCCTCTCAATTATTTCCACCCAGAAGCCATATAGCTTTGGGCACTTTCAAACCATATGGATTAGATCCCCTTTGTCTTTACATCTTGGGCATTCTTTGTTTTGCCTCCACCCTAGTTTAAACATTTTGTGGGGAGTATGGTATACCCTGTGTAATAAAAACAGTCTTTGCGCGGGAGCATTCTCTTCTATTCTTGCTTCTACTGTTGTCATTACATTGTCTCTTAAATCTTCAAAATGTTACGCTGTTGCTAATGGTAACCTTG
The DNA here is from genome assembly GCA_029574335.1 of Rana kukunoris. NCBI lineage: Eukaryota > Metazoa > Chordata > Amphibia > Anura > Ranidae > Rana > Rana kukunoris. The sequence goes on along the minus strand of CM056059.1, from coordinate 111,719,450 downwards.
GCTGTTTTGTATCCAACAAAGATACCTTCAAATGCTCTGTTTTGGAGTTTGGTAAGTTTTTTCAGGTATGTAGATGAATGCTTTGCATCCAAACACTCTTTTTGTGTGTTTTACACTTGGCTTCTCATTGTGCCATAGTTCATATGGGGTTTTCTCCACTGTTCTGGAAAGAAGTCTGTTCTGCAAATACGTAGCTGTCATGGCTGCCTCACCCCAGTATTTTTGTGGTAGTCCAGAGTCTATCAGCATACATCTGATCATTTTAGTCAGAGTTCTGTTCTTTCTTTCAGCTACTCCATTTTGTTCTGGTGTATACGGGACTGTCTTTTGATGTTCTATTCCATGCCTTTTTAAGTACTCTTGTATCTTACCTCCTGTGAATTGACCTCCATTATCGCTCCGAAGTATGAGAGGCTTCCTCTGAAACTTGTTACTTGTCTTTGTTATATAGTGCTGTAATTTGTCGAAGACTTCACTCTTATGTTGCATTAGGTAGGTGACTGTATATCTTGAGTAGTCGTCTCATACCCAAATCCCCAACTTCATAAGAGGAACAGATCGTGGGCTCCAATGCAGCAGGAAGGTGATGAACGAATGCAGACTTTTGAGTTTACCTTGCTAGATGAGAGGCATTGATGACAGAGATGGTGCCTTCAGTGTCTGTGTTTAACAAAAAATAAATAAAGCATGTGATCTCTGCACTGAATAACAGGCAGCAGCACACACATGGGGGTTATTTACGAAAGGCATATCCACTTTACACTACAAGTGCATGCACTGCAAGCGCACTTGGAAGTGCAGTCGCTGTAGATCTTTGGGAAAGATCTGAAATAAAGGTAAGCTCTGCTGATTTTATCATCCAGTCATGTAAAAGCTAAAATTATGTTTTTTAGTTTTCTTTGCATGTCCCCCTCAGATCTACAGCGACTTGCAGTGCACTTGTGGTGCAAAGTGGACTTGCCTTTCATAAATAACCCCCAGTATCCCCAAACAGATACCAAAAATAAAATATATGTGGACCTCTCAGTAGAGTGAATTTCAGGTGTCCCCCTTCCCATGATACATAACACAACTCGATTTTCCCTAAAAATCAGGAATACTGGCTAATATTCTAGACAGTTACAGTTTGCCTGAGCAAATTGAAATGTAAGTGAGAAGTGCACAGCCAGCTAATGACTCTCTTTATAACATAATTATGTTTAGCCATCAAAAGCACAAATATATTTCACACAAAGTAAAATGTTGACTTTTGAAGCCCCCCCCCCCCCCAAATCAAACCCTGGTGCTTGGCGAAGGCCAAGCAGGTGTATACAAAAATGCTGATTTGATCCATGAGCTACAAAGCATAAGGGATTATTTGCTGTTATTTGCAATTAGCAAGGATATCATCATGCATAAGGTCTGACTCTAAGCATGCATGGGCAGAAAATCGTTTTTTAACGTCTACACATATCTATCTATGTTTAAAGGGACATCATCAATTTAATATGGAAAAGTATATAATGTTTTTTTGTTTACAAGGATCTATAGTTGTTTTGCTGTCCAGCAGATGGACCTAACTGTTTTATTATATAAAAAAAAAATATGTAATTGAGCTACATGTATTTATTGGCATAATTGGGACCCGAAAACAATGTCTCTGGCTAAATTGAAAGGAATTTTATCTAAATGTTGCGTTACATTTCCCAACAGGTACTGTGATATAGAGGAGATACACATTTGCACCTGGGCAGTGGAAGACCTCCTATAGATATTATTCAAGCACGACATACCGTATTTATCAGCGTATAACGCGCACCCCAATTTCAGAGGGAAGTTTCAGGGGAAAAAAAGTTTTGTTCAATTTTGTGGTCAGTGTCCTTCTGCAGCCTCAATGCAGCCTAATCTGTGCCTAAATGCAGCCTATGTGCCCCATCTCCAGCCTAAATGCAGCCTATGTGCCCAGCTCCAGTCTATGTGCCCCTAAGTTTGATTTGCCTAGATGCAGCCTATGTGCCCATTTGCAGCCTCACTTTCTCACCAAGCCGTCATCTCCTGTTCATTCGGCGGCAGTCACATACACAGTCCCGCCTCCGCCATCAGCATTGAACAAGCTCCTGTGATTGATAGAACACTGGTTCAATGCCGGTGGCGGAAGCGGGTCTGTGACGTTAGAGCCGAGTAAACAGGAGAGACGGCTCGTGAATTCCGGCGGGCATCGCTCGTCCCCCTCCTTCCCCTCCGAGCCCAAGGTACACTATCGGCGTATAATGCGTACCCGTGATTTTTCCCTCTATTTTCAGGGGAAAAAAGTGTGCGTTATACGCCGATAACTATGGTACCTTTGTTTTATAATATGTACCAGTATATATAAACCAAGTTACTAAAATCTCCTACAAAATTTTACATATTAATGTAATTTTAAAAGTCATTTTTAATTCTGCAGTTTTCATATACAGTGGGGAAAATAATGATTTGATGCCCAGCAGATTTGTAAGTTTGATCACTTACAAAGAAATGAAGGGTCTATAAATTTTATCATAGGTGTATTTTAAATGATAAAGACAAAATATCAACCAAAAATCCAGAAAAAACACACGATACAAATGTTATGAATTGAGTTGCAGTTTAGTGAGTACAATAAGTATTTGATCCCCAAGCAAAGCATGACTTAATACTTTGGTAGAGAAACCCTTGTTGGCAAGCACAGAGGTAAGATGTTTCTTGTCATTGGTGATTAGGTTTGCACACATCTCGAGGGATTTTGGTCCACTTTTCTTTACAGATCTTCTCTAAATCCCTAAGGTTTCTTTTCTGTCGCTTGGCAACTCAAAGTTCCAGCTCCCTCTATACATTTTCTATAGGATTAAGGTCTGGAGACTGGCTTGGCCACTCCATGACCTTAATGTGTTTCTTTTTGAGCCACTCCTTTGTTGCCTTGGTGGTTGGTACCTTTAGCAGAGAAACAGTCCCAAAGTATGTTTCCACCTCCGTGCTTGCCTGTAGGGATAGTGTTCTTAGGGTCATAGTCAGCATTTTTCTTCCTTCAAACACAGCGATTCATGATAATGCCAAGTAGCTCCATTTTGGTCTCATCTGACCAAAGCACTTTCTCCCAATCCTTCTCTGAATCATTTAGATGTTCATTGGCAAACTTCAGACGGGCCTGTACATGTGTCTTCTTTAGGAGGGTGACCTTGCAGGCACTGCAGGATTTCAATCCATGGTGGCGTATTATGTTACCAATGGTTTGTTTAGTAACTGTGGTCCCAACTGCCTTGAGCTCATTCACAAGCTCCTCCCATGTAGTTATGGGCTGATCCCCCACTTTTCTTATGATCATCCTTACCCCATGAGGCCAAATCTTGTCTACTCTGCTCCATTCATCATCAATGATATCTTTCAAATCTGAAAGGAGTGGGAAATTGGAGCGCTCCTTGCCCAGGTGCTTAAATAATTTTCTTTGCTTAGCTGGGGGAGTAGAAGAATCTTCCCACTTGAGGCCCTCTTTGACCACTTTAATTAACCACTTGCCCACCGCGCCATAGGCATTTTACTGCTACGGCGCGGCGGGGTTACCTCGGGACGACGTCCCTGGGACGTCGTCCTTCACTTTCGCGATTGCGCGTCCCCTGGGACGCGCTCACGAAAGTGTCCGTGCTCGCCGGGTCTAGAAGACCCGGCGCATCACGGATCACGGTAAATTGCCGCTGATCGCGGCCGTTTACCACGTGATCGCGCCGTCAAATGACGGCGCGATCACTTGTAAACAAACCGGCGTCATTTGATGACGCCGGTTCCTCCCTCTCCTCCCTCTCCGCTCTGTACAGTGTGCGAGGAGAGGGGGGGGGGAGCGGGGTGTCAGCAGCTGAGCTGTGGCTGGATCTGTGACAAATGCAGTCACAGATCCAGCCATCCCTCAAAACATCCCAGCTCTGCCATCCCCCCAGTACCCTGCAATCCCCAGTACCCTGCAATCCCCAGTACCCAACAATACTCAGCAATCCCCCAGTACCCAACAATACCCCAGTACTCAACAATACCCCAGTACTCAACAATACCCCAGTACTCCAGTACTCAACGATACCCCAATACTCGGCAATACCCCAATACTCGGCAATACCCCAGTACTCGGCAATACCCCAGTACTCGGCAATACCCCAGTACTCGGCAATACCCCAATACTCAACAATACCCCAGTACTCGGCAATACCCCAGTACTCGGCAATACCCCAGTACTCAACAATACCCCAGTACTCAACAATACCCCAGTACTCAACAATACCCCAGTACTCAACAATACCCCAGTACTCAACAATACCCCAGTACTCCAGTACTCAACGATACCCCAATACTCGGCAATACCCCAGTACTCGGCAATACCCCAGTACTCGGCAATACCCCAGTACTCGGCAATACCCCAATACTCGGCAATACCCCAATACTCGGCAATACCCCAATACTCCAGTACTCAACGATACCCCAGTACTCAACAATACCCCAGTACTCAACAATACCCCAGTACTCAACAATACCCCAATACTCGGCAATACCCCAATACTCGGCAATACCCCAATACTCGGCAATACCCCAATACTCGGCAATACCCCAATACTCGGCAATACCCCAATACTCCAGTACTCAACGATACCCCAGTACTCGGCAATACCCCAGTACTCAACGATACCCCAGTACTCGGCAATACCCCAGTACTCCAGTACTCAACGATACCCCAATACTCGGCGATACCCCAATACTCGGCAATACCCCAATACTCGGCAATACCCCAATACTCGGCAATACCCCAGTACTCAGCAATACCCCAATACCCTGCATGATACTTTGCAATACCCCAATACTCTGCAATACCGCCTATGGGGATTTTTAGGTAGCAAAGTTTGGCGCCATTCCATGAGCGTGCGCAATTTTGAAGGGTGACATGTTGGGTATCTATTTACTCGGCGTAACTTCATCTTTCACATTATGAAAAAAAATTGGGCTAACTTTACTGTTTTGTTTTACGCACAAAACAGTTTTTTAAAAAACACGCGTTCAATACATTTCTGCGAAAATACCGTGCGAGATAAAAAGTTGTAACGGCCGCCATTGTATTCTCTAGGGTCTTTGCTAAAAAAGCATATATAATGTTTTGGGGTTCTATGTAATTTTCTAGCAAATAAATGATGATTTTTCCATGTAGGAGAGAAATGTCAGAATTGGTCTGGGTGTTCCAGAACGCCTGATGGCGTTCCCTGCATGTTGGGCCTCTGTATGTGGCCACGCTGTGTAAAAGTCCCACAAATGGGGTATCGCCATACTCGGGAGGAATAGCAGAATGTGTTTTGGGGTGTAATTTGTGGTATGCATATGCTGTGTGTGAGAAATAACCCGCTAATATGACAGAAACAAGATTTTTTTATTTTTTTTACAGAATTTTCAGTCGTTTTTCTTTTATAGCGCAAAAAATAAAAAACCCAGAGGTGATCAAATACCACCAAAAGAAAGCTCTATTTGTGTGAAAAAAAGGACAAAAATTTCAAATGGGTAGAATGTTGTATGACTGAGTAATTGTCATTCATATTGTGAGAGCACCGAAAGCTGAAAATTGGTCTGGTTAGGAAGGGTGTTTAAGTGCCCAGTGGTCAAGTGGTTAATGGTGAGATTAGGGCGAAGTCAAAGCCTCCAATAAATTCATCTCCCTGTACATTGCTGTCTGAAGACCCGGGAAATGCGTCATAAGGCTGGGATAGGCCTGAATCCTCTTGGGCCTCTTCAGCCAGGGAGCCTGAGTGGTGGATTGGCTCGGCATGCGGGTCATACCCCACTAATTTAGGGATTGCTGCACCACACGCTTGACTAGAGACTAAATATTTTAGTTTTCAGTCTCTTTTTCCCCGACTGCCTAGGCACAGCATAGGCCTCATAGGTATGTGCCCTCCAGGACTCGTTTCCCACATCCCCAGCAGGCTCTGCGATCAGAGCAGCTGTCGTTGCGGTGAGTGCGGTGTCTGGAGGAGGAATAGGAGCGTCTTCTGTGTTGATGGGTCCTAGATGGGAGGTCACGTCTGGACCTAGATGAGAAAGGCTGACGTTGCGGTCTGGCAAGGTCTTTGTCTTCCCGTACCACAAACTGGCGATCTAACCTGGAAGGGCTAAATAAAAGAGAAGGGTAGGGAAAAAGGGGCATGTCATTAGGACAAATGTAGATCCATCAGCAGACCTGGCCCACTTCCTCTCACCCCCACGTACCTAGAGGGTGAAGGCTGGCCACACAGAGGCGGTGACCTGTCCATGGCACCCAAAAAAGTGAACACTTCTCCTTTAAGAGCCACCTCCCCCTCCTCTTGCACCATGACCATTCACTGGTGCTTACCTAATCCTGGGTGCCTGGGGAAAAAACCGCACACTGCCCGTAGGTAATCCCAAGTTACAGGGGCTGGGCTTTTAAATGTCCACGCCGTAGTGACATCACCGCCATGGCCTATTCACACCTACTCTGTGGCGACTCGCCATCCCCCACAGAGTTGTGCATGCCTTGGTTTTCTCCTGTGGTTTTGCGCATATCTGTGGAAGCTCGTCCCGGCTGCAACCCGAAAGAGAGGGACGGCATCCTAAAAAGCAGAAGGCGCTACCGTTCCAGGCGCCCTGAGCACACCAAAGCCAGGAAAAGGGGGAGGGAGAAAAGACGAAGTCAGAGAATTTACTAACATAAACTGCTGCCATGGAGAGAATTCCTGAGGGCTCCAGACCTTGCCAGCCAACACTATTCAGACGTCTCTTTTGGGCATATGCAGGCTGTTCCCCACCACTGGGTCACACACACGCTTGAAGCCACTCACCCGCCCATGGCTGGGCCCTGGGCTATTTCTCTTTGACATAGCTTGAACCGTATATGAGAAACGTAAGTGCAACACTGTTGGTCCATAGAGGAGGACAAAAAAAAAAAGCAGTCTCTGGCTGTGAGCTTAAATTTATGGGAATGGGTTCCTATAGCATTGGAGAGAAGGCGGGGGTTACGACCATTAGTTTATTCTCTAGGACCTCTGAAAAAAAACAAAAAACACATATATATCTATATATATATATATATATAGATATATATGTATGTATATATCTATATATATAGAACCCACAAACATTTTATATGTATATATTTATATATATATATATATATATATATATATATATATATATATATATATATATATATATATATATATATATATATATATAAAATGTGGGTTCTAAGTGATTTGCTAGCAAAAAATACTGACTTTTTAGGCTGAGTTCACATTATAACACGCAGTGGCTCACAGCAGGGGTCTAGTGTGTCCCCATTCACCGTATCAGGTCAGATTTCAGCCCAAATTTTTGGCTGAATTCGGACCTGAAATGGACCAAAAGACACAGAGGACTCCTGTGCAAATGGCACCAGAGCCAGTGCAGAGATGTGTGAACCGTCTCTATAGAGAGCCGGGCGGTCACAATCGCCAGCTATGCGAATTGGATACGGGGGAAACCTGCATCCAATTTGCATAGGTTTAAACCCAGCCTAAATGTAAACAAAAAGTGTCAAAATAGGTCTGGTCTGCAAGTTTAAAACAAGTGGTAAGGAGGCAACATTATGCCTCCTCAAGAGAGCAATATAAAGCAGATCTCAAAACGTATGTGTCTGCAGTCCCCAGTGCTTAAAGCGGAGGTTCACCCTAAAAACATGTATATACCATTACATTCAGCATACTTCCGATATGTACAGTATACTGTTTTTTTTTTCGCTGTACATACCGTATTATTGTTCTTTTCCACCCGACTTCCGGGTTCTCACTCCCGCGGGAGTAGGCAGTTCCTATACAGCGGCGCAATGTCATCTGGGACTTAGCCCAGATGATTCACGTGCTTGATAAAAACTTCCCCCCGGCGGATAAGGCGCGTCACGAGTTTCCGAAAATAGCCGAACTGGGAGTCGGCTCTATACGGCGCCTAGGAGCCGTGTAGAGCTGACTGCGCAGGCGCCGTATAGAGCTGACTCCCAGTTCGGCTATTTTCAGAACTATTTTCAGAACGCGCCTTATCCGCCGGGGGGGGGGGGGGGAGTTTTTATCAAGCACGTCAATTATCTGGGCTAAGTCCCAGATGACATTGGGCCGCTGCATAGGAACGCCTACTCCCGCAGGAGCGAGTACCCAGAAACCGGGTGGAAAAGAGCAATAATACGGTATGTACATCGAAAAAAACAAAAACAAACAGCATACTGTACATGTCGGAAGTATGCTGAATGTAATGGTATATACATGTTTTTAGGGTGAACCGCTGCTTTAAATCGAGTCCTGGTTTTGAGGTGCTATGCATTTTTTTTATCTGTATTTCATGCCAAGGGGCTACTGTAGGTTTTATAGCAAACATCCCTGTTGCCCAGGTTTTTTTTTTTTTTAATAAGAACCCCAATGTTAAACTTTTCAAAAATTCCATCCTGCTCCTCCTTCCAGGCCAGTAACGATACTGCATCTTTTTTTTTTCTTTCAGCAAAGCACGTTTTTAACAAGTTACAATATTCTTATTACTCACCTCTGCTTACAAATTTCCCCCACCTGGACGAGCCGACTTTAAGGCCTCTTACACACTATCAGTTTTTCTTCAGGTTTTTCTCTTCAGGTTTACCAAATCCATCTAATATGAGGTCTAACCTCAAGAGTCTCAATTTGTATGCAATCAGGCAGGCCCTTGCACTACAAGGTTTTGGTAAACCTGAAGAGAAAAACCTGAAGGAAAACTGATAGTGTGTAAGATAAGGTGACCAGATTTTTAAAATGAAATCCGGGGACATATTTTTTCTTTACTAGTAATGGCGGCAATCAGCGACTCTCTGCCCGTCGCCACCCACCTCACAGCCTGTCAAGTCTTACTCTCCAGGCCCCGGCTACTGCTGGATGGGGTGCAGAGGAAGATCACTCCGCCAAGGAAGGCAAGGAGATAAGCAGGCAGGTGGCTGGCCAGGATTTGAGCCAAGGCAGAAGAACCTGCGAGCGAAGCTGAATGGGCCTGCGCCCGAAACTGAAGAAATATTCCCTCCGCTCCGACCAGCACATGATCATCAGAAAGGGGCACAGATAATGGGAAAAATACAACCCCCCTATGCTAGTAAGCACGGCGGAGCAGGTGTTGTAATTTAAAAAATTTTATTTTAATACTGAAATTGCCCCTGCCCCTTATTAAATCCAATCTGGGACAAAACCAGGGACAGACTTGGTCCGGGGACAGTGTCCTCAATCAGGGGACTGTCCCCTGAAACTGGGGATGTCTGGTCACCCTAGTGTAAGAGGCCTAAAGCTTGCAGCCTGTTAAATGACACTGATTAGCACACTATGTTAACATTTATGATACTCCGTGGAGTTTCTTTTGATGCTTAATGCAAACACCACATTTCCACAATTATAAACTGCCTCTCCATTCCAGAGTGATATATGCTGATTTATTTATCTAAGCTCTGGGGCTCCCCTTATTCTTTGCCTGCCTGGCGTTTGCATCTTCATACCTGCAAACACAAATGCATAAAAAATACACGCAATATATTAATTTGCAGATATTCTTTGGCACAATGTTCTCTAAAAGCACAATATTCTGCTGGTAATTTAAATACAGGTAAACTTATGATAGGTGGGTGTGAGAAACTGGGGATTTCATATTCATAATCAGTATCAGTGATAATTGTACATGCTTAAAGAGTACCCGTCATATTGCAGAAAATCCTACAATATGGTAAGGCAAGGATAAGGCATTTTGCCTTGTCTTGCCTCAGGACTGCACATAGCATGGGTTCCTACTGCATATGATAAGAATGGGCCCTTGGTGTGTATTCTGCAGGAAAAACAAGGATCTACCTCTCATATGATTTTGGTTTGACCTAAAGCTGAATTTCAGGCAAATATCTAAATACACAGTTTCGACATCTACACTGTTATTAGGCAAGTGAGTATTTTGACCAAATCTTAATTTTTATGCATATTGTCCAACTCCAAGCTGTATAAAGTTGAATTTTTATTGGATTTAAGCATATCCGGTGATGTGTATTTGTGTATTGAGGGAAGGTGTGGCCTAAGGAGGCTCAACTCTCTATATCAGGGGTTGCATACTTTTTAGGCAGCTTTTTTCCTCTGGCAAATTGGGCCAAAAAAAGAGATTTGATGGACTCTGAAAAGTAAAAAATTGTAAAAAGTCTTTCAGAGGGATGCAGCACTCTTGAAATGGCTAAGATATTGAGGCATGATCACAGAACCATCAAACGTTTTTTTTGCAAAGAGTCAACAGGGTCACAAGAAACAGGTTAAGAAAAAAAGACGCAAATTAATTGCCAAAGATTTGAGAATATTCAAAAGTGAAGCTACCAGGAACTCATTCTCCAGTGCTGTCATATTCCAGAACTGCAACCTACCTGGCATGCCCAAAAGTACAAGGTGTCTAGTGTTCAGAGACATGGCCAAGGTAAGGAAGGCTGAAACTCGACCACCACTGAACAAGAAACATAAGTTGAAACGTCAAGACTGGGCCAAGAAATATCTGAAGACACAGAGCTCCACTTCTACTCAGACTCCAGCAAGGTGGGGGTGGGGTATTGGTATGGACTTTTTGGGTTGAAGATTAACTCAAAATCAACTCCCAAACCTACTGCCAATTTTTAGAAGACACTTTCTTCAAGCAATGATACAGGAAAGAGTCTACATCTAGAAGACCATTATATTTATGCAGGAAAATACTCCACCCCGTGCATCAAAGTAATTTACTGCATGGCTAGCCAGTAAATGGCTTAAAGATGAAAGAATAATGAAATGGCCCCCTTCCTCACCTGACCCAAACCCTATTGAGAACTTGCGGGCCCTTCTTAACCACTTCAATACAGGGCTTTTATACCCACCTCCATACCCGGCCTATTTTGGCACTTCTCTCCTACAGTGCCTTGCGAACGTATTCGGCCCCCTTGAACTTTGCGACCTTTTGCCACGTTTCAGGCTTCAAACATAAAGATATAAAACTATATTTGTTTGTGAAGAATCAACAACAAGTGGGACACAATCATGAAGTAGAACTAAATTTATTGGATAATTCAAACTTTGTTAACAAATAAAAAACTGAAAAATTGGGCATGCAAAATTATTCAGCCCCTTTACTTTCAGTGCAGCAAACTCTCTCCAGAAATTCAGTGAGGATCTCTGAATGATCCAATGTTGACCTAAATGACTAATGATGATAAATAGAATCCACCTGTGTGTAATCAAGTCTCCGTATAAATGCACCTGCACTGTAATAGTCTCAGAGGTCCGTTTAAAGTGCAGAGAACATCATGAAGAACAAAGAACACACCAGGCAGGTCTGAGGTACTGTTGTGGAGAAGTTTAAAGCCGGATTTAGATACAAAAAGATTTCCCAAGCTTTAAACATCCCAAGGAGCACTGTGCAAGCGATAATATTGAAATGGAAGGAGTATCAGACCACTGCAAATCTACGAAGACCTGGCCGTCCCTCTAAACTTTCAGCTCATACAAGGAGAAGACTGATCAGAGATGCAGCCAAGAGGCCCATGATCACTCTGGATGAACTGCAGAGGTTTATAGCTGAGGTGGGAGACTCTGTCCATAGGACAACAATCAGTCGTATACTGCACAAATCTGGCCTTTATGGAAGAGTGGCAAGAAGAAAGCCATTTCTTAAAGATATCCATAAAAAGTGTTGTTTAAAGTTTGCCACAAGCCACCTGGGAGACACACTAAACATGTGGAAACATGTGGATGAGGTGCTCTGGTCAGATGAAACCAAAAATCAAACTTTTTGGCAACAATGCAAAACCTTATGTTTGCCGTAAAAGCAACACAGCTCATCACCCTGAACACACCATCCCCACTGTCAAACATGGTGGTGGCAGCATCATGGTTTGGGTCTGCTTTTCTTCAGCAGGGACAGGGAAGACGGTTAAAATTGATGGGAAGATGGATGGAGCCATATACAGGACCATTCTGGAAGAAAACCTGATGGAGTCTGCAAAAGACCCGAGAATGGGACGGAGATTTGTCTTCCAACAAGACAATGATCCAAAACATAAAGCAAAATCTACAATGGAATGGTTCACAAATAAACATATCCAGGTCATAGAATGTCAAAGTCCAGACCTGAATCCAATTGAGAATCTGTGGAAAGAACTGAAAACTGCTGTTCACAAACGCTCTTCATCCAACCTCACTGAGCTCGAGCTGTTTTGCAAGGAGGAATGGGCAAAAATGTCAGTCTCTCGATGTGCAAAACTGATAGAGACATACCCCAAGCGACTTACAGCTGTAATCGCAGCAAAAGGTGGCGCTACAAAGTATTAACTTAAGGGGGCTGAATAATTTTGCACGCCCAATTTTTCAGTTTTTTATTTGTTAAAAAAGTTTGAAATATCCAATAAATTTCGTTCCACTTCATGATTGTTGTTGATTCTTCACAAAAAAATTACAGTTTTATATGTTTATGTTTGAAGCCTAAAATGTGGCAAAAGGTCACAAAGTTCGAGGGGGCCGAATACATTCGCAAGGCACTGTACATGTACAAATCATCATTCTTTTGCTAGAAAATTACTCAGAACCCCCAAACATTATATATGTTTTTTTTTTAGCAGACAACCTAGGCCGCGTACACATGATCAGACAGGTCTGATGAAACTTGTCCGACGGACCGTTTTCATCGGACCACGCTGAAGTGGTCTGTTGGGCTGATGTGCGTACACACCATCGGATCAAAATCCCATCGGACCAGAACGCGGTGATGTAGAACACAACGACGTGATGAAAAAACGAAGTTCAATGCTTCCAAGCATGCGTCGACTTGATTCTGAGCATGCGCAGGTTTTTGGTCCGATGATTTTTGTGTACTAACCATTGAACCTGTCCGACAGACAGGTTTCCATCGGACAGGTTTTAAAGCATGTTTTAAAACTTTGGTCCGCTGGAAAACCGGTCCGATAGGCTGTACACACGATCGAACATGTCCGCTGAAACTGGTCTGCGGACCAGTTTCAGCGGACATGTTTGATCGTGTGTACGCAGCCCTAGGGAATAAAATGGCGGTCATTGCATCTTTTTATCTTGCACGGTATTTGCGCGATAATCTTTCAAACGCCTTTTTAAAATATAACAAAACAGTAAAGTTAGCCCTATTTTTTGGTAAAATATATAAGATGATGTTACACCGAGTAAATAGATACCTAACATGTCACACTTTAAAATTCTAAGCACAAGCTACCGTTTTAATTTTGTTTTATTATTATTATTATTATTATTTTTACATATTTTTTTAATTTTTCCTGAAAAGAAGGGTGACTATATTGGTTACAGTTTTTTTTTTTATGTCAGAAATGTTTACTTGTAACTTTTGAGTTGTTTGTTTATTATTGCCACTTTAACAGATAAAAATAAACAAGTGAGATGGGAAAATTTGTTGTTTTTATTTAGTTGCATTATAATTATGCACACTAATAGTTGCCCAATAATGGTGCACACATAGATATTCTCCTAAGAAAGCCAAAAGCTCACTTTTACTTTGTTAAATACTCATGTTTGAGGTTTAATAACATTTTGAATTGACCGAGAACACTGTAGTTGTTCAATTATGAAATGAATCCTCAAAAATACAACTTAACTCATAATTGTGCACACGGTGTATAAGGGAGCTGTTTTACCAGCTGAATGGTCTACAGTAGAGCTGCACCATTTATCAATCACAGTAATTAAATTACTGCGAATTTCAAGATGTAGCTGGGTGTAGTAAGATGTCCGCTCTCCCAAGGGGGTTAGCTTGCGGGGGGCGCTCCTGTGTGATTCAGTCGGCAGGCATAGCCGCTGAGTGTATCACTCGGCCCCGCCCCCCGGCGCGTCATTGATTTGATTGACAGCAGCGGGAGCCAATGTCTGCGCTGCTATCAATCATCCAATGAAGAGCCCACAAGAGCTGGGAGAATACATTGTGGGATCGCACCCACGGAGATTCGAGGCTCAGGTAAGTAAAACAGGGGCTCAGAGAGTGCAAGGTGTTTTTTCACCTTAAAGTGGAGCTCCACACTCTTTTTTAACTTTATTGCATCCCCTTTCATACTGCCCCCTTAAATAGAATTGGCATGTCATTTTTAGTCATTTTAAAAACTCACTGTGCTGTGCAGATGAGTTTATTTTCTCAGCCGCGGCCACAGCCGTCAATCACAGCCGCTATGCCTCCTGGGACATGACCCCTCTCTCCTCTCCTCTCCTCTCCTCTCTCTGTGTATTACGAGCTGCCTGGCTGGGTGTGTTTTCGGCGGGGACGCTGGGCTGGCTCATGTGATAGTGGATAGACAGCCAATGTGATCTGTGTTCAGCCAATCACACGAGCCGGTCTAAGGGGGCGGGACCGTAGCATCACCGCCGAAAACACAGACCCAGCCAGGCAGCTCAGACAGCAGTGATGCCGCCCTACGTGTGCAGCAGGGGGGGCTGCAGATAGAAGAAATCACCTTGCTGGATTCCTCTATACAGGCGCTGATTGCTTGCAAGAGGTAAAAGGTAGGAGAATCAAGCATTCAGCGCCTGTATAGAGGAATATAGAAAGCTCATTTCCTCTGTATGCACCCTGCTTCTCCTCCCCCATCACACTCTCCAGCCCCCCCCCACAGTGTTCTCCTCCCCCACCACACTCTCATAGGGCAGGAATCCCGCAAATCAGCCCCCCCCCCCACCCGTGATTCGCGGCAAACCCACCCCCCCCACCCGCGGCAACTGCCCCCCCACCCGCGGCAACTGCCCCCCCACCCGCGGCAACTGCCCACCCCACCCGCGATTCGCGGCCTAACCCGCCCCCCCCACCCGCGGCAACTGCCCCCACCTCAGACTCAACAACTTCCAACAACCCCCGCTCAACAACTTTGATCCGAACCCCCCCGCTCAAGAACTTCTGTGCGCTGTGATCTGTGCGGTGTGATCGGTGCTGTGTGATGTGATCGGTGCGGTGTGATTGGTGCGCTGTGATCGGTGCGCTGTGATTGGTGTGATCGGTGCGTTGTGATTGGTGTGATCTGTGCGGCGTGATCGGTGCGCTGTGATTGGTGTGATCGGTGTGCTGTGATCGGTGCAGTGTGATGTGATCGGTGCAGTGTGATCGGTGCGGTGCGCTTTGATCGGTGTGGTGTGCTATGATCGGTGCGCTTTGATCGGTGCGGTGCGCTGTGATCGGTGCGCTGTGATCGGTGCAGTGTGATCGGTGCAGTGTGATCGGTGTGCTGTGATCGGTGCGCTGTGATCGGTGCAGTGTGATCGGTGCGCTTTGATCAGTGCGCTGTGATCGGTGTGATCGGTGCGGTGTGCTGTGATCGGTGTGCTGTGATCGGTGCGCTGTGATCGGTTCGGTGTGATCGGTGCGGTGTGCTGTGATCGGTGCGCTGTGATCGGTGTGATCTGTGCGGTGTGATCGGTGCGCTGTGATCGGTGCGCTTTGATCAGTGCGCTGTGATCGGTGTGATCTGTGCGGTGTGATCGGTGCGGTGCGCTGTGATCGGTGCGCTGTGATCGGTGCGCTGTGATCGGTGCGCTGTGATCGGTGCAGTGTGATCGGTGCGCTGTGATCGGTGCAGTGTGATCGGTGCAGTGTGATCGGTGCAGTGTGATCGGTGCGCTGTGATCGGTGCAGTGTGATCGGTGCGCTGTGATCGGTGCAGTGTGATCGGTGCGCTGTGATCGGTGCGCTTTGATCGGTGCGCTGTGATCGGTGTGATCTGTGCGGTGTGATCGGTGCGGTGTGATCGGTGCGGTGTGCTGTGATCGGTGCGCTGTGATCGGTGCAGTGTGATCGGTGCGCTGTGATCGGTGCGCTGTGATCGGTGTGATCTGTGCGGTGTGATCGGTGCGCTGTGATCGGTGCAGTGTGATCGGTGCAGTGTGATCGGTGCGCTGTGATCGGTGCAGTGTGATCGGTGCAGTGTGATCGGTGCGCTGTGGTCGGTGCGCTTTGATCGGTGCGCTGTGATCGGTGTGATCTGTGCGCTGTGATCGGTGTGATCTGTGCGGTGTGATCGGTGCAGTGTGATCGGTGCGCTGTGATCGGTGCGCTGTGATCGGTGCGCTGTGATCGGTGCGCTGTGATCGGTGCGCTGTGATCGATGTGATCTGTGCGGTGTGATTGGTGCGCTGTGATCGGTGCAGTGTGATCGGTGCAGTGTGATCGGTGCAGTGTGATCGGTGCGCTGTGATCGGTGTGATCTGTGCGGTGTGATCGGTGCGCTGTGATCGGTGCAGTGTGATCGGTGCGCTGTGATCGGTGCGATGTGATCGGTGCGCTGTGATCGGTGTGATCTGTGCGGTGTGATCGGTGCGCTGTGATCGGTGCAGTGTGATCGGTGCAGTGTGATCGGTGCAGTGTGATCGGTGCGCTGTGATCGGTGCAGTGTGATCGGTGCGGTGTGATCGGTGCAGTGTGATCGGTGCAGTGTGATCGGTGCGCTGTGATCGGTGTGGTGTGATCGGTGCGGTGTGATCGGTGCAGTGTGATCGGTGCAGTGTGATCGGTGCAGTGTGATCGGTGCAGCGTGATCGGTGTGCTGTGATCGGTGTGCTGTGATCGGTGCGCTGTGATCGGTGCGCTGTGATCGGTGCGCTGTGATTGGTGTGCGCTGTGATCGGTGCACTGTGATTGGTGCGCTGTGATTGGTGCGCTGTGATCGGTGCGCTGTGATCGGTGTGCTGTGATCGGTGCGCTGTGATCGGTGCGCTGTGATCGGTGCGCTGTGATCGGTGCGGTGTGATCGGTGCGCTGTGATCGGTGCGCTTTGATCAGTGCGCTGTGATCGGTGTGATCTGTGCGTTGTGATCGGTGCGGTGCGCTGTGATCGGTGCGCTGTGATCGGTGCGCTGTGATCGGTGCGCTGTGATCGGTGCAGTGTGATCGGTGCGCTGTGATCGGTGCAGTGTGATCGGTGCAGTGTGATCGGTGCAGTGTGATCGGTGCGCTGTGATCGGTGCAGTGTGATCGGTGCTCTGTGATTGGTGCAGTGTGATCGGTGCGCTGTGATCGGTGCGCTTTGATCGGTGCGCTGTGATCGGTGTGATCTGTGCGGTGTGATCGGTGCGGTGTGATCGGTGCGGTGTGCTGTGATCGGTGCGCTGTGATCGGTGCAGTGTGATCGGTGCGCTGTGATCGGTGCGCTGTGATCGGTGTGATCTGTGCGGTGTGATCGGTGCGCTGTGATCGGTGCAGTGTGATCGGTGCGCTGTGATCGGTGCAGTGTGATCGGTGCAGTGTGATCGGTGCAGTGTGATCGGTGCACTTTGATCGGTGCGCTGTGATCGGTGTGATCTGTGCGCTGTGATCGGTGTGATCTGTGCGGTGTGATCGGTGCGGTGTGATCGGTGCGGTG
This sequence comes from Rana kukunoris, assembly GCA_029574335.1. NCBI lineage: Eukaryota > Metazoa > Chordata > Amphibia > Anura > Ranidae > Rana > Rana kukunoris. Next base: position 111,702,067 of record CM056059.1, on the reverse strand, counting down.
TGCTGTGATCGGTGCGCTGTGATCGGTGCAGTGTGATCGGTGCACTGTGATCGGTGCGCTGTGATTGGTGTGATCTGTGCGGTGTGATCGGTGCGCTGTGATCGGTGCAGTGTGATCGATGCGCTGTGATCGGTGCAGTGTGATCGGTGCGGTGTGATCGGTGCAGTGTGATTGGTGCAGTGTGATCGGTGCAGTGTGATCGGTGCGCTGTGATCGGTGCGGTGTGATCGGTGCGGTGTGATCGGTGCAGTGTGATCGGTGCAGTGTGATCGGTGCAGTGTGATTGGTGCAGTGTGATCGGTGCGCTGTGATCGGTGCGGTGTGATCGGTGCGGTGTGATCGGTGCAGTGTGATCGGTGCAGTGTGATTGGTGCAGTGTGATCGGTGTGCTGTGATTGGTGCAGTGTGATCGGTGTGCTGTGATCGATGCGCTGTGATCGGTGCAGTGTGATCGGTGCGGTGTGATCGGTGCAGTGTGATTGGTGCAGTGTGATCGGTGCAGTGTGATCGGTGCGCTGTGATCGGTGCGGTGTGATCGGTGCGGTGTGATCGGTGCAGTGTGATCGGTGCGCTGTGATCGGTGCGGTGCGCTGTGATCGTGCGGTGTGATCGGTGCGGTGTGATGCAGTGTGATCGGTGCGGTGTGATCGGTGCGCTGTGATCGTGTGATCGGTGGTGTGATCGGTGCAGTGTGATCGGTGCAGTGTGATCGGTGCGCTGTGATCGGTGCGGTGTGATCGGTGCGGTGTGATCGGTGCATCGTGTGATCGGTGCGCTGTGAGTGTGATCGGTGCAGTGTGATCGGTGCAGTGTGATTGGTGCAGTGTGATCGGTGCGCTGTGATCGGTGCGGTGTGATCGGTGCGGTGTGATCGGTGCAGTGTGATCGGTGCAGTGTGATTGGTGCAGTGTGATCGGTGCGCTGTGATCGGTGCGGTGTGTGTGCTGTGATCGGTGCGGTGTGATCGGTGCAGTGTGATCGGTGCAGTGTGATCGGTGCAGTGTGATCGATGCGCTGTGATCGGTGCGCTGTGATCGTGTGATCGGTGCGGTGTGATCGGTGCAGTGTGATCGGTGGTGCAGTGTGATCGGTGCAGTGTGATCGGTGCGCTGTGATCGGTGCGTGTGTGGTGCATGTGATCGGTGCGGTGTGATCGGTGCAGTGTGATCGGTGCAGTGTGATCGGTGCGCTGTGATCGTGTGATCGGTGGTGCAGTGTGATCGGTGCGCTGTGATCGGTGCGGTGTGTGATCGGTGCGGTGTGATCGGTGCAGTGTGATCGGTGCAGTGTGATCGGTGGTGTGATCAGTGTGATCGGTGTGCTGTGATCGGTGTGCTGTGATCGGTGCGCTGTGATCGGTGTGTGATCGGTGTGATTGGTGCAGTGTGATCGGTGCGGTGCATCGGTGCGCTGTGAATATCGGTGCGCTGTGATCTACATAACAAATCATTTAGTATATTTCCTGGAAGGAGGAGGGGAGGAGAGATTTGCATAGATAATGGGCGTCAACTTCCTCTGACACTCCCGTTGCTATGAAAACCTGACCTGAAACCTATTACATTGCTTGTGCAGCACTGAGCATGTGCGAGATCAGCAAGGCTGAAATCCAGGAAGTCATACAGTCTGGCTTTATGGATGCCCACACTTAAGATGGCCACGGTCAATTCCTGTTTTATAAAGTATCTAAATGCTATAACAACCTAACAAAACGGACCTTAGTTTACAGACTAACTTTACTAGAATACATTAAGCTTGTGTATTACAGGGGTATTTATATTTAAAAAGTGAAATTGTGGCCGGAATTCCGCTTTAATGCATAGGATGCATTAAGGTGAAAAAATACAAAGCTTTACAACCCCTTTAAGAACAAATCTACAGAATCCTATCTTATTTGTAACCCAGGGACCGCCTGTATAGGGATTTACACAGCTCTGCCACAGTTCCATCTGACAGGGTAGTAGACCTTTTCTACTGCAGTTAGGTGACACTTACAGGTCTTGACCTTTCCTCTTTTTTTTTAGCTTGTCCTTCCCCCCAGCCTGTGATAATAAAAGGTGATGCAGCAGATTGATAAGCAAATCCCCCGTCACTCTACTCTCTCCTCCTACCAGCATGGCCTATGTAAGCACATGAGCTCTGTAGCTGCCCATTTATTCCACTTTGTAAGATGTCTTCTAATTGTAAACACTTGTACAGCTATCACCAACAGAAGTTGTTCAGTTTTATTTGGTGTATCGCTGTCCAAACCTGAAGCCCATTTTTGTTCAATGGACTTCAGATGCCTTCTGTGCAACCAAACCTGTATTGCGAAAAACAAAGGATTTCCACTGGCAAGCAAAGCCCAGCCAATCAACACATGAAAATATTTTCAGCTTTCTTTCTTCCTTTCTTAGGCTGGCCACACATGTTACATTATCTTGTACAATTTTCCTTTAGATTTACCAAAAACCATATAATGTGAGGTAAAAACTAAACAACTTTCAATTGCATCCAATTAGGCAGACCCTTATATTACATAGTTTAAGGTACTGTAAATCTAAAGGAAAATTGTACAAGAAAATTAAACACGTATGGCCAGCCTTAGTCTAGGCCAGGGTTTTTTTTTCAGCAGGAACGCGGGGGAACGCAGTTCCGGCACCTCTATTGATGCTTGCTGCTTAGAGATTTATTGTCACTGGTGGGGATCTATTGATGCTTGCTACTTAGAGATCTATTGTCACTGGTGGGTATCTATTTTTGCGGGGAGGTCTCTTGTTGCTGGGTAGATCTATTGTTGCTAGTGGGGGGGCCTTATGTTCCTAGGGGGGAGCAATTGTTGCTGGGAGGGATCTACTGTTGAGGGAGAGGTCTATTGTTGCTGCCTCCTGAAGGGTCTATCGATTCAGTCTGCTGGGACATTTGTTGTTTTGCTGCCGGGAGTCCATTGTTGCTGGGGTGGTATTTTGTTGTGTGGGGGCTTTATTTTTTCTGGGGTGAGGTCTATCATTGCTGGAGGGGTCTACTGTTGCTGGGGTAGGATCTATTGTTGCTCACTGAAGGGGATCTATTGTAATGTCTTTCTTTGTTATCATTAACAAATTTCATGCAAATTACTTAGTGGCAAAAATGATACTTGGTTCTGTATTCTCTAAAATGGGCAGTACAGGGAGGCCGGTAGGTGGAACCAAGGAAGGGTGCTCAGGGGTGGGTAGGGAGTAGAAGTAAAGGGTGAAGGTTGGAGTTCCTGCACCCATTCTCTGAGAAAAAAAGCCCTGGTCTAGGCTCACACTAATGCAGTGCAGGAAATAGACACGTGCAATTAGTTTCAGTCTGAATGTAAATTCAGACAAATTTTTGGTTATTTGGAGTTCCGAATGTATCCGAATCACAAATGACAGTAGGTAATCTGCAACCGCGGCCTGGATAGGGTTAACACAGGCTGCGGCTCACCTACCGCTATGCTGCCATGCCTGTGTTATCTCTGGCGGAACTAGCGGCTGCATGGGCTGAGCTGTGTGTCTCTCTCACACACAGCTCAGACTCAGAGCCGGCGCTGACAGTTCCGCTCTCCATTGCTCCTTCTCCAGTCATGGGCGTCCACATGGTGGGGCAGGGCGGGGGGGGGGAGAGCTGCAGGCCGCTGTCAGGATGTTTCCCCCACTCACCCCCCCTTCTCATGTCGGAATCTGATAAAACATCAGCAGCACGGGGAAGAGAAGACTTCTTGCCTGTTCTGCTTCCCTCCCAATTGGCAACAGCGGAGGGCCAAACAGAAGAAACTAGGGAAATGTAGTCCCAGAGATAGTTGGCACAATTGTTCTCAGCAGGGAGCAGGCTGCAGTCCCCAGCATGCACCCTGCTGGGAGGAAAAGAGAAAACCCAGGAAACAAGCTGAGGAGTGCTACACTGTAGCAGCTACTACAGGAGACATGGGAAAAGAAAGCGAGGACTGTGCTGGGGGAACTAATAGACCCAGCACCACCAGATAGAGCCACGCTATATCCACACCACCAGAGAGCGCCACGCTGTACCCACACCACCAGAGAGCCCCACACTGTACCCACAATACATGATAGTGCCACGTTGTACCCGCACCACCAAATAGAGCCACGCTGTACCCACAATACCAGAGAGAGCCACGCTCTACCCACACCATCAGAAAGAGCCACGCTGTATCCACACCACCATACAGAGCCACGCTGTATCCACACCACCAGAGAGCGCCACGCTGTATCTGCACCACCAGAGAGAGCAACGCTGTACCCACACCACCAGAGCGCCACGCTGTATCCACACCACCAGAGAGTGCCATGCTGTATCTGCACAACCGGATAGAACCACGCTGTAACCACACCACCAGATAGAGATGCTGTACCTGCACCACCAGAGAGCGCCACGCTGTACCCACACCACCAGAGAGAGCCACGCTGTACCCTCACCACCAGAGAGAGCCACGCTGTACTCGCACCACCAGAGAGAGCGCCATGCTGTTCAGCACCATTAGAGAGAGAACAGGTAAGTGTCACTGGGCAGTGTGGGCACAATAGAAGACGGACAGTACTAGCATTGTCTGGCCACAATGTTAATTTAGCAGACTCTGAGACTTCTATAGCTAGACAGCCATACAGGGCTCCTATGGCAACAATCTTGAAACAGTTTCTAACAAAGGTTGTAATGAAATTATTTACTTCTTCTACAATCTCCTATTGTAGATCTTCACTCAACTGAGCTCCCAATCTATCAATTAGACTTGCTTATCCATTTACAGGGATGGAGGTCTGTGGTAGTTTCTACCATATGCCTCATCTAAAGTCCCAACCCTATCCCCCCTTTTTTTATCAATTAGACTTGCTGATCCACTGCCACTGGATCTCCTGAGCTCTTCCAATCTTCTCATGCAGTATCTTAATCAAGCGTCACCGCTGCGTCCCTGCTGGGACCCTGGCTTGGCACCCACAGATACCCCTCCAGCGTCACCCAACTAGCATGCTCAGTCCCTGGCTTGGCACACAATACTGCTCTGCAAACGTCACCTCCAATGGCTGTGTCTTTGGCTTTGCATCTGCTGAAGTTTCCAAATTCTTCACCCTCCCCGGTTGGTAATAATACTGCTCTTGTACTTGCTTCAGCTACTCACAGTGGTCCCTGGTACAAGGTGGTTGGCGACAGCTTCCCCTCTACATCCAACCGTGGCAGGTTCTCTGGTCGGCAGAACCGTCACTTCTGGTTGGACTGCAAGCTGCATATCCCAACCCTATGCTGCTCTCTTGCCTCTGAATAGGCCCTTAGACAGCCTAGCAGCCAGATGGGACAGGCCTCAGGCAAGAGCTAGACTTTAATACCACCTATACAATATTTTATAAGCATTGTCTAATATAAAGACATTTCTTGAACAGGTTCATACACTTATTTTTTGTAATTTTGTCACAAAATCACAAAAACACAACTCTGTCTAAGCAGGTGCAACGTTGAAAGTACATAGGTGTAAAAAGACCTTTATTGGTCAGCGTAGCCCTAGCTTAAGGCAATTTGTGGTCAACTGATGTACAGACCTGCACCGTAATGCAGTTTGTCATACAGTCACCTCTGTTCATCAGCTGAGGTCTACAGACAGCACTGAGTGGACAGAACACATTTACCCAGCCCCAGAACCTGTGTACTGTATATACTCAGCTATAAGCTGAGTTTTTCAGCAAATCTTTTTGTGCTGAAAATGCCCCCCCTCAACTTATACTCAAGTCACCTCTCTTCCCCAAACTTGGCACACATGTAACTCTTCTTCTACAAATGTACAAAGTTTGTTGTCCGGGGGACTTACGGCCGGGGAGCACCAATTTTTCAAACCCCTTCCATAGATTCCCATGTTAAATGGTAATTTCTCCAGTAAATTTGGGACCCGGTACCAGCAGGTCATGAGTCCCCTGGACCTGAAACTTGGTACACATGTAGCCCCATTTCTCATATATAAGTGTGAAAAGTTTGTTGTCTGGGGGACCTACGGCTGGGGAGCACCGATTTTTCTAATCCGGGCACCCCTTCCATAGACTCCCATGTTTAACGTCAGTCTAGTCATGGACACAGTGAGGCATGAGCACAGTGAGGCAAAGTGAGGCATGCAGATGGACACCCTAGGATTATGCTCGAGTCAATACATTTTCCCAGTTTTTTGTGGTAAAATTAGGTGCCTCGGCTTATATTCGGGTCAGCTTATACTCGAGTATATACGGTACTTTATTTGGGTCCCTGATTGAGAGAATAATCTGGTCACCCTATGTTGCTGCTGAAAACCTTTTGCCATTTGAATGGTTAATTGAAGGCAGAGAAATTCCCCCAAAACTTGTAATTTTGCAGAACCATGATGCAAAAAAAAAAAGTCAGCATGGTGAAAATGATACAGTGCAGAAGTAGACACAAGTACCCAGGGGATCAATTATAAAAACACTCGCTCAGCGAATTCTATTCAAATGAACACCTGAAGAAGAAGTCTCCGAGGTTTAGTAAGCGTGCGGATGTTACTGGCTAAATGATAGGCCAATGAGCGCCATCATTGTCTGTTAGTTGCATGCGGGTTTAACTTGACACTAAAATAGTCTTTGTGGAAGAAGCCTCTTCAGCTCTGTTCCCTACTTTCATCCTTAAAATTCCCTTAACACTTTGTGATCTGAGACAGAGCCTGGCTCCCTGAACCTTCAGCCTGCTGCCGCTGCACACACCTATGAATATTCACGCCGTACACTCAGAGCCTGTGCCGCCAGCCCTCGCCTGAGAGTTTTAAAAACAAGAATTTGCATTTGCCCGCAGGTCATTGTACACAGGGCAAGCTAATTCTGTCTTAAAGTGCACCTGTCACCAAGCATTAATCATTTCTGGTATAGCTGCATATTAAGAGTTTTTATCTTTTTATCAGTAGCTTAGTTACTTTTCAGATATTGTCCTTCATTGGCACTAAAATGTCTTTAATTTCTCACTCTAGCTTTGTTTAAGTTCAAACAAAATATAGAAATAATGATAATATTACAGCAACCAGGAATCCAACTGTAAAGCCGCGTACACACGATCAGTCCATCCGATGAGAACGGTCTGAAGGACTGTTGTCATCGTTTAACTGATGAAGCTGACTGATGGTCCGTCGCGCTCACACACCATCGGTTAAATAACCGATCGTGTCAGAACGCGGTAACGTAAAACACAACGACGTGCTGAAAAAAATGAAGTTCAATGCTTCCAAGCATGCGTCGACTAGATTCTGAGCATGTGTGGATTTTTAACCGATGGTCATGCCTACTAACGATCGGTTTTGACCTATCGGTTAGGAATCCATCGGTTAAATTTAAAGCAAGTTGGCTTTTTTTTAACCGATGGTTAAATAACCTATGGGGCCCACACACGGTCGGTTTTGACAGATGAAAATGGTCCATCAGACCGGTGTCCTCTGTTTAACCTTTCATGTGTACGAGACCTTACTGTTTTGGACCTACATTTTTCTGTCATGCTTTGTTTAACACTTACTCCTGGTACTGGTCTAATCTACACAGCTGTATAAATACACATGTAGCACCCTGATGTTTAGGCAGGGTTGCTAGTAAATTTATTTGCCAAGTGATTGTTGCTTTGGCTAGTGGATAGGTCAATTGATTTCACCCTAATTCTAGACAAGGGCATTGCAAGGACAGATTAGGAATGAATGAGGTGTCTCAGTCAATGGGCGGGGATTTTCTTGGGTCCCTTGGCCAGCCTATTTATTTGAGTGAGGTCAGGGGATTGGGGTTCTGTGCCACCTGAAGGGTTGTCTGGGTTGACGTGTGTTGTGCTGCCCTGGGCTGCTAGGCACCTGCTTAGGCAGAGTTGTGTTTTTGTGATTTCGTGACAAAAAAGAAGTGTATGAACCTGTTCAAGAAATGTCTTTATATTAGACAATGCCTATAAAATATTGTATAGGTGGTATTAAAGTCTGGCTCGTTTTATCACAACTTATCAGCTAGGCTGGCTCGTTTTATCACAACTTATTCTCTTCTCTGCTTCCGGGGATGTTCATCGGAAGGTACTATGGCACATATTTAGTGGTCTTGTCTGAAGGTAAGCAGGTTAACGGGTCAGAGTCTATACTCTTCTCCACAATTTATTTCATGTCAGTCTCAAAAGGCATCCCTACGTAGCTCTTCTTCGCAAACCAATTGCTGAATTGCTTAGCCTGTAGCATCAACTGGCTCTGCATCTTTTTACTGAAACTTAGCTAACTCTTGCAAAGGCGTGGAAAACTCCTGTACACAGCTTTGAGGCAGTCAAAAATCATATGAACGAAATCATGGTGAACGAGAAGTTGACGGCTATCCTCTCAGACATGCGTGGCAAATTTCTTTGAGTCTGACAACTGTGGGTTGCATATACCCAACCTTCTAAGTTTAATAGTACGCTTCTCTCGATCTAGCGATCTAGCGCTTCTCTGATGCACGCGCCGTAGACTCTACTCCGCCTCTTCTTCTCCTTTTCTCGCACATTTATTTTTATCATTTACTTTTTGCTTTTTTTTTGTTCATTTTACCATGTAACCATCTAAATGTTAATCTTATTTGTTGGATTCAATTTTAATAAACCTCATTCAGTTTCTTTTTCAAACAACCTCATCCATTTTTAGGATTGTATAGGATTATAGCGTATATAGGTATCAATTTTTCTGTAAAATTCAACCTATACTCCAGCTGTAAGACGTGTGGCCAGCTTAATCAGGTTACAGTGCCAAAATTCAGTCAGGCCTACACCCTGTGTAAGTCCAATGTGCCACTGACTAAAGGGATTATCTAGTCACTGTAGAGTAAAAGCCAAGGCCAAACCACAAGAGGATAGTTTCCAACTGCCCTTGTTTTGGATCCAATCTTTTTGCCACGATTTCCCGCACAAATGTACTGTTCAGACTCATCTCATTCACACATATAAGAGAACTATTCAAACACCACATGTATTTATGCTCTTAAAGCTGAACCCAGCGCACAAAAACTTTCATTTAAATATTGTCCTCGGTAGCCCCAAAGGCTAAAAAAAATCCCCTTTGTGAGCACCAAATGCTTTGTAAACCCAGTATATACCTAGTAAAAGTAGCAGTGGCACATCAGTATGCTCCACGTCTTTGGACGTGATGTATTTGTAATTCCCTGTGGCGTGCGGCGGGGAAAAACAGTCCCGACGCATCACCGAGGATTCCATGCGTGTACCCGGCGGCCGCGATGTCCGTCAGGTACACGTGATGGGCGGTGACAGAGCAGGGACGTGGAGCTCTGTGTGTAAACACAGAGCTCCACGTCCTGCCAGGGAAAGGAGACAGATGCTGTTTCCCTTGTACATAGGGACACAGCATCGGTCACCTCCCCCAGTTACCCCCCTCCCTAGAACACACCCAGGCAATACATTTAACCCCTTCCTCACCCCCTAGTGTTAACCCCTTCAATGCCAGTCACATTTATACAGTAATTAGTGCATATTTATAGCACTGGTCGCTGTATAAATGTGAATGGCGCCAAAAATGTGTCAAAAGTGTCCGATGTGTCCGCCGCAATATCGCAGTCCCAATAAAAATTGCAGATCGCCGCCATTACTAGTAAAAAAAAAAATCTTAAAAAAAAAACATAATTCTGTCCCCTATTTTGTAGGCGCTATAACTTTTGCGCAAAGCAGTCACTTATTGTGATTTTTTTTTTTTTACAAAAAAACGTAGAAGAATACGTATCGGCCTTAACTGAGAAAAAAAAATATAAAAAAAAAATATATTGGGATATTTATTATAGCAACAAGTAAAAAATATATATATATTTTTTTAAATTGTCGCTCTTTTTTTGTTTATAACGCAAAAAATAAAAACCACAAGGGCGATCAAATACCACCAAAAGAAGGCTCTATTTGTGGGGAAAAAAAGGACGCCAATTTTGTTTGGGAGCCACGTCGTACGATCGCGCAATTGTCAGTTAAAGCGACGCAGTGCCGGAAGCTGAAATTTCGCCTGGGAACGAAGGGGGTTTATGTGCCCAGTAAGCAAGTGGTTAATGGAAACGCTAAATACACAGTGCCGGAGTGGGGGTTAAGATAAGTAATAGAGACTCTTCATCTACCCCCTTGACTTAAAAAGTATTAAACCCTTGTTCAGTTCAGTTTTTACAGACTTCAAGAAAAAAATAGAAGTTCACTGTTAGGGTTTACATACACTTTGAAGCTGAACTCCACGCAAAGGATATAAATCCACTTTGTTTGCACCAAATACTTTTGCAAACCTAGTTATTAGCTTGTAAAATTAGAACTGACATCATCACTGTGCTGCAGATAGCCTGTTCACAGATCAGAGCTGTGGGAGGGGCCCAGTCAGACCTACACACTAAAGGCTGCCTGCAGAAAACTACAGGAGGGGAGGAAAGACCAGACACCCCACACAAGGACTGAGAGCAGCAGTGAGTGGTCTTTGTTACAGGAAGTTCCTGCACAGAGGCAATAGGGTCAATTTACTAAACTGGTGCACTCAGAATCGAGTTCAGCTGTGCATGGTAGCCAATCAGCTTTTAACCTCAGCTTGTTAAATTAAGTTTTGGCAATAAAAGCTGGAAGCTGATTGGTTTCTATGCAGAAGAGAGTCCGATTTTACACTCCCCAGCTTTAGTAAATAAACCCCAATGTCTCACAGTTGATTACTACATAGATCTGGAGGAAACACACAAAGAACACCGAGATTTGAGAAAGAAAATACATAGCTTTTGTGTTTATCCCTGAGTTATATACTTTAAAACAATAGAAATTGCTTATTGTGTATACAGATCTATGCATAAAAGAAAGACATTGTGCATGGAAGAAAGGGACTTCAAACGAGACATGGGTGGAAGCTATAGGTGGACCTAAATTATTTGTAACATAAAATAGAGAATTAAATTATCTGCTAAACAGTACACACAAATACAAAATGCAGACCCGGGTAATTATATTCTCTGTTCTTAGAGCTTTTATTATGAATTGTGCCTTTCCTGGATCCTTGTATAAAGGACATTGCAGGGAACAGCAAGGGAGGGGTTAAGGCATCCGTATTAATGCAGCCTGTCTCTGCTCCGGCATGTTTCATATTTCACACTGATTGAGCTGTCCAGTTGACTGGAAAGGGCTGACAGCCGTGAGGGTCTTGGTCAGAGAAGAGGAGGTCCCCGGCCAGCTGGTAAGGGAATGTCTGTGTGCCAGGTAATTATTGCTCAGCGCTCAGGACCAAAGCCTCTGAGAAAATGCTATACTAATGAAACACAAATGGGACATCTGTGTTCAGGAGTTCATTTAAGCATTGAAAACGCAACTTTGCCAAGAGTTTATGTACTTGTGTAAGCAAAAGGAAGTCTTCAAAGGATCCTGGCCCCACTGAGGGTGTACACAATGATCAGGGATAGATTTCGGCTAGACCTCCCATACCACTTTGTAGCACACTTTCTATAGCTAAAAACCTTTAAGGCTTAGTTTCATTTTTTGTTTGCATTACTGGAAGTGTGTTAACTCCCATTATGTTACGTGTTAACATGCTCTGAGTTAAAGTGCTAATAAATCCAGTAATATGAAAATAGTTCATCCCCCCCGCCACAGTGCCCACAGCTTTTAAATCTTCTTATTACATTAAACTACTGCCACTATATACTGTAGCGCTAGCCCCGTAGGAGCCGCTTGATGTATGTTTGGTTCTGTACTCTGCCTCTCAACCCCAAGAATGGTCTCAACCCCTCTGGCACACTTGCTTGGTAAATATTAGTGTTAGACCCAGCAACAGAGAGAAAGCACAATGGTATAATGATAACCATGAAGTATATTTACAGAGGCCCTGGGTTCCGTCACATCACCAGCTGTGCTAGTAAATAGAGACTCACACACAATATCAATAAACTACTTGTAAATATTTACTATGGTAAAAAATAACATGAGAAAGTGTTATGAGTAACAAATGAATAAACACAGATAATGATTGGCAGGAAGTATTTGTTCAATGCAAAAATATCATACTCTTGTACCCAATAATAAGTCAATGGGGGTATATGTGAACAGGTACACAGGGAGATGGATCCTCAATACTTTTAACACATGTATTGAATGCCTTCCCACTGAGGCCTCAGCACACAGACCAATGCACACAGAAATTGCACAAACAATGAATACGACAATACAATGCAAGTTCTAACTATAGTTCACTCGATGGCTCCCCCTAGGTTGCAGATAATTAACCACTTGCTTACTAGGCACATATACCCCCCTCCTGCCCAGGTGAAATTTCAGCTTATGGCACTGCGTCGCTTTAACTGACAATTGCGCGGTCGTGCGAGGTGGCTCCCAAACAAAATTGACGTAGTTTTTTCCCCACAAGTAGAGCTTTCTTTTGGTGGTATTTGATCATCTCTGCGGTTTTTATTTTTTGCGCTAAAAACAAAAAAGGGTGACAATTTTGAAAAAAAAATAAATTTTTTTTACTTGTTGCTATAATAAATAGCCCAATTAAAAAAAAAAAATCTCAGTTTAGACCGATACATATTCTACATATTTTTGGTAAAAAAATAAAATAAAAATAAAAATCGCAATAAGCCACTGGTTTGCGCAAAAGTTATAGCGCCTACAAAATAGGGGACAGAATTATTATTTTTTTAATTATTATTTTTTTACTAGTAATGGCGGCGATTGGTGATTTTTGTGATAATAGTGAAATACGCGCTAAATATACAACTAATATTGTGAAAAATCAGTATCAAAATAAAAAATTGATTACATAAATTGATCTCTGAGGCCCCAAACGGCCATTAAACGTATATACAATGTGCAATATACCGTGGTAATGGTGCTCATGTGTTCACACCTAATTATGTGTGTATATAGATATAAGGTGAAATGGCAGTCCATCCAATATCCCCAATATATATGAGAGATATGATATTATAAATACGATAATATATATACAGTCCAGAAAAAATTTGACCTCAGTCAAAAAGCACTAAACACAATCCAATATCTCAAAGAAGAAAAAAACCAAAAAAATGTGTCATCCCTGGAGAGTTTTCAGCCCAGCAGGAGTTGTCAGTATATTCACAAGGGTTCCTCCGGTGTATATAAAAAAGAAAAGAAACATACCATTGTGCAGCACTGAGATTCCAATATTGAATTGTAAGCTGGTAATAGATACACTCACATGACCCTTCTGATCAGAAAAACACTCAGTGTTTGCTGAGAAATCGTATCGAGTTGTCACCGCCCTGTTGCGATCAAAGAACCGCTCAGTGTTTGCTGAGAACTCGTATAGAATCCTCCACTGGTCTCCGCACGTTCGCCTCCTCCCCACGCGTTGCGTCACCGTCACGTGACTTAATCATGGGATATGACCGTGGAGCGCATACTGCGGGTCATTTATCTTCCGTAAACCGGAAGTAGGAGGAAGAACTGAGAGTCTGATAGCAATTTACATCATATGCGGCAAGAAAACAACAAAGGTGACAGTCATAAATATTGCTATATGAAACTGTCACACCAATTTAATAATCACATACACATTGGCAATTGACAATATGAATATTGTATAACCAAAATTATATAACTTTAAAAATCTTTAAAAATCTAAACGTAGATACAAACTCTGTGCCACCTCAGGTGAAATGTGGTACTACAGCTAATGTGTTAAAAAACATAGCTAGTTTTACACTACCCAAAAAAACACAGATTCAGGGGAAAAAACATTACATCTAGTTTAACATCTGAAGCATAGATATTATATGGGCAGTGTTAATTAGACTAAAAAATATTACACATAATTAAAATATAAAATTATAAAATAATATGTATAAATAAAACAGCAAAAAAACTCCAACCATACCTCATATTTATCCCATAATAAGCTAGTGATCTGAAATAAAACAATTTAAATCAAAATCTATATTGAGCCCATTGGGCTCTAATGTTTTCATTTCATAGATCCAACGGGATTCTGATTTGCTTAGCTCACGGACTTTATGGCTACCTCTCCAATGAGGGTTGTATTTTTGTATTGCCCAAAATTTTAATTCATAAGGATTTTGATTATGGCACAACTTAAAATGATGCGACACACTGTGCTCTCCAAAACCTTTTTGTATGTTCTGAACATGTTCTCTTAACCACTTAAGACCCAGACCAATACGCTGGTAAATGACCCAAGGTGTTTTTGCGATTCGGCACTGCGTCGCTTTAACAGACAATTGCGCGGTCGTGCGACGTGGCTCCCAAACAAAATTTGCGTCCTTTTCTTCCCACAAATAGAGCTTTCTTTCGGTGGTATTTGATCGCCTCTGCGATTTTTATTTTTTGCGCTATAAACTAAAATAGAGCCACAATTTTGAAAAAAAACACAATTTTTTTACTTTTTGTTATAAAAAAAATCAAATAAACTAAATTTTAGTAAAACATTTAGGCCAAAATTAATTCAGCCACATGTCTTTAGTAAAAAAAAAAATCGCAATAAAAAAAAATAGCTACCTAGCGGGAACAGCGACACTAATACAGCGATCAGAAAAATGATCGCTTAGTGACGCTGGCAATAGGGAGTGAAAGGGTTAACTAGGGCGGTGATCAGGGGGTTAGAACTTTATTAGGGGGGGTGGGGGGGCTATCCTGAACCTAACACTAACTGTTTTTTACACTGCCTGTCACACTGACACTAAATGCAGTGATTAGATCACTGCATTCAGTGACACTGTGACAGGGGGGTGGGGGGGGGGGGCGATCACAAGGGGTTAATTTGCCTATGTGAGTGTGTGTCAGTGTTGTGTTGGTGCACACTTACTTGTGATGTCTTCTCTCATCAGCAGCGCTGGGAAACAGCGCTGCGATGAGAGATTACATCATTTCCTCCTTCCTGTGTAAACACAGGAGGAGGAACTGACACGATGGGAGCGCACTCCCATTGGCTGGGAGCGATCGCGGGAGGGGGCGGAAATCACGGACATCCGCCCGCTCGTCGGCGATCGCTCCCAGAGGCAGGGGGACCCCCGCACGCCGCGGAGGGGGTCCCGATGGGACCCCCGAACCGCACGAAGGCGGGGACATAAATTTACGCCCTTGTGCCTGTACGAGCCATTCTGTGGCCGTATATGTGCGTGCGGGGGTCCTTAAGTGGTTAAACGCTTCCAAAGTGGTCTCTTTGTCCTTCCTATATATTGTAAAGAGCATGGACATTCCAGCATATATACTGCCCCTTCTGTTCGACATGTAATCAGGTCATCTATGCGATACTCCTTTTTTGTCACATTGGACAAAAAACTGGAACATTTTTGACCATTGAAATTGGTATGTTTACATGCGAAACACCTCTTGCAGGGAAAAAAACCTTTTCCCTGAAAGAAGGTTAAATTGTTTTTCTTACTGGGGGGATTTGGAACATTTTTGGCTACTAAGTCTCCAAGAGTAGGGGCTCGACGGTATACCACCCTGGGGCGAATTGGTAAAATACCCTGAAGTTGGCGATCAGCTTGGAGAATAGGCCAATGTTTCTGAAGAATTTTCTCAACCTGTTTGTGTTGGACCGTATAGTTGATGATAGATAATTCGTTTTGCTTCGTTGGTTGTTTGGGTTTGTCCTGAATAAGGAGATTTCTTGGGGTCTCATATATTTTTTGGATGTGATCCCGGATGAATTCATTGTTATATCCCTTTCTTACAAACCTCTTTCCCATTTGATGGGCTTGTTCTAAAAACACATCAGGATTCGTACAGTTTCTGCGAATGCGCATCATTTGCCCTTTGGGGATGTTTATAAGCCAAGGTTCAAAATGGCAGCTGTCGACAGGAATATAACTGTTCCTGTCGACAGGTTTAAAAAAGGTTTTGGTGGTGATTTTATAATTTTCCACACTGATCTCAAGATCCAAAAACTGAATACTGTTGGTGTTTATTTCATATGAAAGCTTGATATTTTTCTGGTTTTGATTCAGCTTTTCAAAGAACTCAATAAGTGATTGTTTGGTCTCCTTCCCAAATAACTATAAAGTCATCAATAAAGCGTTTATATAGGACTAAATTATTGGATTGATTAGAATATATGGCTAGTTCCTCCCACTCAGCCATAAAGATGTTTGCTACACTGGGAGCATATTTAGCTCCCATTCCAATACCATTTAGTTGCCTAAAGTATTCTGACTCATGCCAGAAATAACTATGTTGTAAACCATAGGCCAGGCATCTAAGCACAAATCTTTGCTGCTTAGATATAAGTTGGCTGAAACTACTCATGGCCCATTTTGTCGCTTTTATTGCGTCTTCATGATTGATGTTGGTATAAAGGGATGCTACATCCGCTGTAGCTACCAAATAACTTTTGGTTGGATCTAGTATCACCTCATCTAAAATTTGTATCAGATGTTTTGTATCCCTCAAAAAGGCTTTTGTATGGGGCACTAGTGGTTGGACAAATTTATCCACGTATTCCCCTAAACGCGCATTAATAGACTGTATGCCATTAATAATAGGTCTCCCGGGTGGTTTAATGGGATCCTTATGGACTTTTGGGATCGTATAAATAATGGGAATCCTACATTCCTCTGGGATCAGATATTTCGCTTCCCTTTTTGATAGAATCCCTTTGTCTTTACCTCTTTGGATGAGTGTCATTAGCTCTTTCTTATAATCCAGTGTTGGGTTTGATTGTAATTTGATATACGTATTCACATCTTTTAATTGATTTCCCAATTCCTCATAATAGTATTCCTTAGAAAGGATGACAATAGCTCCACCCTTATCCGCTGGGCGGATAATAATTTCTTTGTTGTTTTCCAGGTCCTTTAATCCTTTGTGTATAACCCTAGAGTCCCAGCACTTCTTTATCTTGAGTTTTTCTAGGTCCTTCACGACCAATTTATTAAAGACCTCCACATGTTGGTTGTTGTGAAGTTTAGGGTTAAACAAAGATTTGTTTCTAATGTTACTGTGTTGGACCCGACTCGGGAGGCATTCTCCCTCATCAAACATAGGTTTACTTAACATGTATTTTTTGATATTCAATTTTCTGTCATATTTCTGTATGTCTACGTACATGTCAAATTTATTTAGATTTTTTATAGGAGCAAATTTTAGTCCTTTATCAAGCGTGCCTAGTTCAGTGGTAGTGAACTCAATCCCACTAAGGTTTATAATGCCCTCTCCTACTGCATTTTCCTTCTTTTTGGTCCTTTGTCCCCCTCTGCAGCCCCTCTTGGATCTGGACTTCTGTTTTGGATCACATCTTCTAATCTGGGTGGGGTCCTGTCGTCCCGGCAATACTCTAAAAAAGACCTAGAATTGGTTTCTTCTAGATAGTTAGCCAATGGTTCATATCTGTTTTGTGTAGATGCAGGGCTTCTTCTATTTTCCTGTAAGTGATACTCATGGTTAGGTGGTCCACCTTGATGATAAGAGGAATTATTGGGTCCATGATGATAATATTGGGACTGATAACCGTCCCTCGGATCTCTCTTCTCCTGAGGGTCTTGATAATAATTCTGTCCATAAGTCCCTGAATATTCTGGTTGCCCATATTGGGGCTGGGGCGGTTTTGAATTATTTTTATGTGAATTTTTGTTTTTCCAAGCCGGTTTTCTTGGTGATTTTGATCTTGGTTTTTGATTTTTCCACCAATTTTATGGGGTTCTAGGTCTATTATGATCCTCTCTAAGAGGTCTTGGATGTTCATACGAGGTAGAATTTGTGGGTCTATGGTATTCATGTACATACGTTCTGGTCTGGGTTGGTACCATTGGTCTATAACTCCTAGGGGGAGTAATAATTCGGACCTCCTTCTCTGGGGACGAAACCACCGACCCATTTCTCCCTTCTTTCAATTTTAATTGCCACTTAAATGTTTGATGTAAACGATAATCATTCGTATCTCTCCAATATTTCCTTTTCTTCCTTTGTTTAATATCAATATCTTTTTGTTCTAAAACTTTATTCAGTTGACCCATCAAGCTTTTAAAAGAAGGGGTATCTATATGTGTTTCAAGTAATACCTTACAATCTGCAATCTCTTTATTAATATTTTGTAGCTTCCTTTGTTTCCTTTTTGTAAGGAATTGCAGCATTTCAACTCCCTTTTCATTAAAAAATTGGTACCACTCTTCAATGGACTCTGAGTCCGTTAGACCATCATTGATGGGAATGTCCCATCTTAGATGTCTAGGGACAATTCCTTCTTTAATATATTGTTCATGCGAGGTTAAATCCCACCACACACTAACCTTCTTCTCCATAAGGTGCCCAAATTTACGAAAATTAGTATCTAGATCACCTGAGTTGGTAGTGGATTGGATAGTGAACACATCATTAAGATCAACTGTGCGATTTTCCATGTAATTAAAGATATCCATAGTGGCTGCTATATTGTGAGTGAATAAAATAGACAATAATATAGGAAAAAATACAGCGCTACTAAATCTCCAAAATACACCACAAAAATTAATAACCAAATGTATAAAGCAGCTGTATAATTAGATGGTGCACCAACCAAAAAAATGTATGTGATAATAGTGAAATAAGCGCTAAATATACAACTAATATTGTGAAAAATCAGTATCAAAATAAAAAATTGATTACATAAATTGATCTCTGAGGCCCCAAACGGCCATTAAACGTATATACAATGTGCAATATACCGTGGTAATGGTGCTCATGTGTTCACACCTAATTATGTGTGTATATAGGTATAAGGTGAAATGGCAGTCCATCCAATATCCCCAATATATATGAGAGATATGATATTATAAATACGATAATATATATACAGTCCAGAAAAAATTTGACCTCAGTCAAAAAGCACTAAACACAATCCAATATCTCAAAGAAGAAAAAAAACAAAAAAATGTGTCATCCCTGGAGAGTTTTCAGCCCAGCAGGAGTTGTCAGTATATTCACAAGGGTTCCTCCGGTGTATATAAAAAAGAAAAGAAACATACCATTGTGCAGCACTGAGATTCCAATATTGAATTGTAAGCTGGTAATAGATACACTCACATGACCCTTCTGATCAGAAAAACACTCAGTGTTTGCTGAGAAATCGTATCGAGTTGTCACCGCCCTGTTGCGATCAAAGAACCGCTCAGTGTTTGCTGAGAACTCGTATAGAATCCTTCACTGGTCTCCGCACGTTCGCCTCCTCCCCACGCGTTGCGTCACCGTCACGTGACTTAATCATGGGATATGACCGTGGAGCGCATACTGCGGGTCATTTATCTTCCGTAAACCGGAAGTAGGAGGAAGAACTAAGAGTCTGATAGCAATTTACATCATATGCGGCAAGAAAACAACAAAGGTGACAGTCATAAATATTGCTATATGAAACTGTCACACCAATTTAATAATCACATACACATTGGCAATTAACAATATGAATATTGTATAACCAAAATTATATAACTTTAAAAATCTTTAAAAATCTAAACGTGGATACAAACTCTGTGCCACCTCAGATGAAATGTGGTACTACAGCTAATGTGTTAAAAAACATAGCTAGTTTTACACTACCCAAAAAACCACAGATTCAGGGGAAAAAACATTACATCTAGTTAAACATCTGAAGCATAGATATTATATGGGCAGTATTAATTAGACTAAAAAATATTACACATAATTAAAATATAAAATTATAAAATAATATGTATAAATAAAACAGCAAAAAAACTCCAACCATACCTCATATTTATCCCATAATAAGCTAGTGATCTGAAATAAAACAATTTAAATCAAAATCAATTGAGCCCATTGGGCTCTAATGTTTTCATTTCATAGATCCAACGGGATTCTGATTTGCTTAGCTCACAGACTTTATGGCTACCTCTCCAATGAGGGTTGTATTTTTGTATTGCCCAAAATTTTAATTCATAAGGATTTTGATTATGGCACAACTTAAAATGACGCGACACACTGTGCTCTCCAAAACCTTTTTGTATGTTCTGAACATGTTCTCTTAAACGCTTCCAAAGTGGTCTCTTTGTCCTTCCTATATATTGCAAAGAGCATGGACATTCCAACATTTTTTTGTTTTTTTTCTTCTTTGAGATATTGGATTGTGTTTAGTGCTTTTTGACTGAGGTCAAATTTTTTCTGGACTGTATATATATTATCGTATTTATAATATCATATCTCTCATATATATTGGGGATATTGGATGGACTGCCATTTCACCTTATACCTATATACACACATAATTAGGTGTGAACACATGAGCACCATTACCACGGTATATTGCACATTGTATATATGTTTAATGGCCGTTTGGGGCCTCAGAGATCAATTTATGTAATCAATTTTTTATTTTGATACTGATTTTTCACAATATTAGTTGTATATTTAGCGCGTATTTCACTATTATCACATACATTTTTTTGGTTGGTGCACCATCTAATTATACATCTGCTTTATACATTTGGTTATTAATTTTTGTGGTGTATTTTGGAGATTTAGTAGCGCTGTATTTTTTCCTATATTATTGATCTGTGATTTTTATTGGGACTGCGACATTATGGCGGACACATCGGACACATTTTTGGCGCCATTCACATTTATACTGCGATTAGTGCTATAAATATGCACTAATTACTGTATAAATGTGACTGGCATTGTACAAGGGACACAGATCGGTCTCCTCTCCAGAGACAGGACGTTGTCTCTGTGTGAGCCGGTGACGAAAATTCCATCGGACTGCGTCACTTTCGGTGCTCGTACGTCAGAGCACAGCTGATCGCGGGTCCACAGCGCATGCGCCGCGCATGCGCAGACGCCTTTTACGTCTATGAAAGTCCTCGACTCGGGTGGGCGGGCGGAGGCGGAGCTGGATTCTCAATTACATCACCGCAAGCACCGCCTCCAGCCCCGTCCCTAAGCACAGGCTTATTGAGGTCTGAGAAAAACATAGACTCGGGTGGGCGGTCGGAGGCGGAGCAATATTCTGAATGACATTATCTCCAGCACCGCCTCCAGCTCCGTCCCTAAGCACAGGCTTATTGAAGTCCATGAAAAACATAGACTCGGGTGGGCGGGTGGAGGCTTTTAAAGCATCAATACCCATGTATAATAACATGTTACATTGTTTTTCGACGTTGCGCGGGTATGCGCAATATTAAAGACTGTCAAGAAAATGTGTATTTAGGAGGAGAGCATTTGAATACCTGACCAACAAACACATTTGCATTTCATTACTCATTTCAATGGGACAGTTTAAAGTGGAACTTTAGGTTTGATTTAACTTTGAATTGAAACGTTACCCAAAAAGTAAAGTTCCGCTCTTCTGTATTTAAATATTTTTTTTGGCTCCATGTACACGGGACCATCCTCCCAGCTGTACTGATCAACACCCCCCCCCCCCACCCCACCATCCTCCCAGCTGTAGGGATCACCATCCTCCCAGCTGTAGGGATCACCACCCCCACCCCACCATCCTCCCAGCTGTAGGTATCATCCCCCCACCATCCTCCCAGCTGTAGGGTCACCCACCACCATCCTCCCAGCTGTAGGGATCACCCACCCCCCATCCTCCCAGCTGTATGGATCACCCACCCCGCCACCATCCTCCCAGCTGTAGGGATCACCCCCCCACCATCCTCCCAGCTGTAGGGATCATCCCCCACCATCCTCCCAACTGTAGGGATCATCCCCCACCGCCACCATCCTCCCAACTGTAGGGATTAAGCCCCCACCACCACCACCAACCTCCCAGCTGTAGGGATCACCCCCACCATCCTTCCAACTGTAGGGATCACCCCCCACCACCACTATTCTCCCAGCTGTAGGGATCAAGCCCCCACCACCACTATCCTCCCAGCTGAAGGGATCACCCCCCACCACCACCATCCTGCCAACTGTAGGGATCACCCCCCCCCCACCACCATCCTCCCAGCTGTAAGGATCAAGCCCCCACCACCACCACCACCACCCTCCCAGCTGTACGGATCAACCCCCCCACCACCACCATCCTCCCAGCTGTAGGGATCAAGCCCCAACCACCACCATCCTCCCAGCTGTACGGATCACCCGCCCACCACCACCATCCTCCCAGCTGTAGGGATCACCCCCCCACCACCACCATCCTCCCAGCTGTACGGATCACCCACCCACCACCACCATCCTCCCAGCTGTAGGGAGCATCCCTCCGTTTTGGGGGAGCAATTTGGGGGAGCAATTGCAGCCTCACTGTGCCCGTCATACCCAGCCAGTGTGCCCGCCATACGCAGCCAGTGTGCCTGTCGTATGCAGCAATTTTGCCTGTCATACCCAGCCTGTGTACCCGCCATATGCAGTCATTGTGCCCATCATACGCAGCCATTGTGCCCGTCATATGCAGCCACTTGTGCCCGTCATATGCAGCCATTGTGCCCGTCATATGCAGCCACTTGTGCCCGTCGTACTCAGTCAGTGTGCCCACTATTTGCAGCCACTTGTGCCCATCATACACAGTGACTTCTGCCCATCAAATGCAGTCAGGCACCTGCCCGTCATATGCAACCACTTGTGCCCATCATATGCAGCCATTGTGCCCATCATATGCAGCCATTGTGCCCGTCATACGCAGCCACCTGTGCCCGTCGTACGCAGTCAGTGTGCCCACTATTTGCAGCCACTTGTGCCCATCATACACAGCTACTTCTGCCCATCAAATGCAGTAAGACGCATCCCCCGGCTGTCACTTCACTAATCCCAAACAAACCTCCTCCCTGGGGGAGGAACCGGGTGTGGCGACACTTATCGAATGACGGCACTTCCTCCCACTCTTCTGTAGCGGCGGCTGTGGCTCCTGTGTCCGCTCGCCTCCTCAGGCTTCCTCCGCCATGTCTCCTTTTCCGCAAAAGCTTTAGGCATCCAATAGGATTAAAGCTTTGGCCAATCGGGAGACAGGTTTTACTGACCTGCCTGCTGATTGGCATCCTGAAAGGGGCCGGGGCACATGAATAGGGAGGGCGGCAGAGGTGACGGGGGCGGTGTCCATGCATTGTGGGCCCACCATGCAACCATGCAAGGGCCACCACTGGTCTTTGATCTTTGTCAAGTGCTGGGGTCTGGATCGCCTCCGCTGCTTTACCTCCAATCGGGCCAAAGAAGCTGAGTGCGAGTTTACCTATAGCCCTCACACTGGAGACTTGTACACCATCATCATGGCATCCCAGGACGGTGGGTACCAGGTCACGGGAGGGCAGAGCGCAACTATGACCCCATTTGGGGGTCACTGGTGGCTTAGGGAGAAGGAGAGGGCCCCTGGGTGGATGTGGGAGAAGGAGACGGCACCTGGGTGTTTGGAGGAGGAGAGGGCCCCTGGGTGTCCGTGGGAGAAGGAGAGGGCACCTGGGTCTTTGGAGGAGGAGAAGAGGGTCCCTGGGTGGCTGGGGAAGAAGAAGAGGGTTCCTGGGTGGCTGGGGAAGAAGAAGAGGGTCCCTGGGTGGCTGGGGGAGAAGAGCGAACCTGGGTGGTTGGCAGAGAAGGAGTGAGCCCATGGCTCTTTGAAGAAGGAGATGGGCCCCAGTGTTGACCAAAATTGGAAGAGCTGGTCCTTGGGTGGTTGGAGGAGGAGAGGGTGCCACCCTTCTTCCCTGAGGACGGGGACACCATTCTCTCCCCCAGAGGACGGGGACACCCTTCTCTCCCCCGGAGGACGGGGACACCCTTCTCTCCCCCGGAGGACGGGGACACCCTTCTCTCCCCCGGAGGACAGGGACACCATTCTTTCCCCCGGAGGATAGGGACACCATTCTTTCCCCCGGAGAATAGGGACACCATTCTTTCCCCCGGAGGATGGGGACACCAGGGCTGGACTCGGACAAAAATATTGCCCTGGACTTCACTTTGACAGGTTTCTCCCATGGCGGCTGGCCCCCATGCTCCTCTGTCCCCCTCCCTGCTCCTCTGGTCCTCCCCCTGCTTCTCTGTTCCCCCACATGCTTCTCTATCCCCCCATGCTCCTCTGTACCCTTATGCTTCTCTGCCCCCCCCCCCGCTTCTCTGTTCCTCTCCTGCTCCTCTATCCTCCCCATGATGCTCTGGTCCCCCATGCGCCTCTATCCCTCGTACCCCATGTCCTCGTCCTCTGGGGAGAGAATGGTGTCCTCGTCCTCCGGGGGAAAGAATGGTGTCCCCGTCCTTCGGGGGAGAGAAGGGTGTCCCCGTCCTCCGGGGGAGAGAAGGGTGTCCCCGTCCTCCGGGGGAGAGAATGGTGTCCCCGTCCTCCGGGGGAGAGAATGGTGCCCCCGTCCTCCGGGGGAGAGAATGGTGTCCCCATCCTGGAGCCACAGCCGCTGCTACAGAAGAGTGGGAGGAAGTGCCGTCATTCGATAAGTGTCGCCACACCCGGTTCCCCCCCTAGGGGGAGGTATGTTTGGGATTAGTGAAGTGACAGCCAGTGTTGTAAGTAACGGAGTTACGCAGTTAAGCAGTTACCTAACGCAGCCCCTTTTGAGGGTAACGAGTAATCTACCTGATTACTCTTCCCCTCACTGTAACGCAGTTCCCATTACTTGGGCGGCATTACCGCAATTACATCTACCGCCACTAGATGGCAGCAGAGTAATTGCTTCTGCCGGTGCTGTGAACATAAATATGGGTGGAACTGCGCTTTAGAATCATGTGACCGCTGTGATGGCCTGTCACAGCGGTCTGAAAACTCCCAATTGCAAGGAGCCCTGGATACAATAAGCCCCACCCGCCTCACACTGACCTATCACCGGGGAACAACTTACATCGATCACACACACTGTGTGCGCAACCTGATCAATGATCCGGAGAACACATGGCCGGAACAAAATGTTCCACAGAACAAACGTTTCCTATACAACACAGTGTACACAGCGACATCTAGTGGTCAACATGGTAAGTGCAGGACACCTATACAGACCAATGATCAGCAGGTTATTTTTGGTCAGTGATTTCATCTCTTCATCAGACAACAAAGAAAAATCTGACATCCCCATTCCAGATCCCTTGCATCTAATAAAGCTTATATAAGATAAATAAAATAATAAACAATAAACTATAGAAAATTCGAATAAAGCCTAATATAAGATTTTAAATTACAGACTCTGTAAACGTCAAGGGAATGTATATTATAAACATTTTAATTCAGCTTATAATTTGGATGTAATATGTAGCAGATGGATAATGGTTTTAAGTCCTATTAGCTGCACATACATGGTGGGACGGATGCACCTAGTCTGGGATATACACGAGATCACCATTTGTTTCCGGTTTTCTCCTCTCAAGGATCTGGCATTCTTTTGTCTTGGAGTATTAACTCACTGCTCCCTGGCAAGCGCCCGTCATCTGCTTCTCAACAAAGCATTGTAGAATATTAAAAAAAAATTCAGTTACTTTGCTGAGTAACTAATTACTTTTTCAATGTAGTAACTGAGTCACTAACGCAATTACTTTTTCGGGGGAAGTAATTTGTAACTGTAATTAATTACTTTTTTAAAGTAAGACGAGCAACACTGGTGACAGCTGGGGGATGCGTCTGACTGTATTTGATGGGCACAACTGGCTGTGTATGACGGGCACAAGTGGCTGCAAATAGTGGGCACACTGACTGCGTATGACGGGCACAATGGCTGCGTATGACGGGCACAATGGCTGCATATGACGGGCACAATGGCAGCATATGATGGGCACAATGGCTGCATATGAAGGGCACAATGGCTGCGTATGACGGGCACAATGGCTGCGTATGACGGGCACAATGGCTGCGTATGATGGGCACAATGACTGCATATGGCGGGCACACTGGCTGGGTATGACGAGCACACTGGCTGCATATGGTGGGCACACTGGCTGGGTATGACGAGCACAGTGAGGCTGCAATTGCTCCCCCAAAACAGAGGGATGCTCCCTACAGCTGGGAGGATGGTGGTGGTGGGCGGGTGATCCGTACAGCTGGGAGGATGGTGGTGGTGGGTGGGTGATCCGTACAGCTGGGAGGATGGTGGGGGTGATCCCTGGGGGGGGGGGGGGTGATTGCTACAGCCGGGAGGATGGTGGTGGTGGGGGGGGTGCTCCCTACAGCTGGGAGGATGGTGGTGGGGGATGATCCCTACAGCTGGGAGGATGGTGGTGGTGGGGGCTTGATCCCTACAGCTGGGAGGATGGTGGTGGTGGGGGGTGTTCCCTACAGTTGGGAGGATGGTGGTGGGGGGTGATCCCTACAGCTGGGAGGATGGCGGTGGTGGTGGTGGGGGCTTGATCCCTACAGTTGGGAGGATGGTGGTGGTGGGGGATGATCCCTACAGTTGGGAGGATGGTGGTGGTGGGGGGTGATCCCTACAGCTGGGAGGATGGTGGTGGTGGTGGTGGTGGGGGCTTGATCCCTACAGTTGGGAGGATGGTGGTGGTGGGGGGTGATCCCTACAGTTGGGAGGATGGTGGGGGGGGTGACCCTACAGCTGGGAGGATGGTGGGGGGTGATCCCTACAGCTGGGAGGATGGTGGGGTGGTGGTCCCTACAGCTGGGAGGATGGTCCCGTGTACATGGAGCCTAAAAAAAAATTTAAATACAGAAGAGCGGAACTTTACTTTTTGGGTAACGTTTCAATTCAAAGTTAAATCAAACCTAAAGTTCCACTTTAAACTGTCCCATTGAAATGAGTAATGAAATGCAAATTTGTTTGTTGGTCAGGTATTCAGAAGCTCTCCTCCTAAATACACATTTTCTTGACAGTCTTTAATATTGCGCATACCCGCGCAACGTCGAAAAACAATGTAACATGTTATTATACATGGGTATTGATGCTTTAAAAGCCTCCACCCGCCCACCCGAGTCTATGTTTTTCATGGACTTCAATAAGCCTGTGCTTAGGGACGGAGCCGGAGGCGGTGCTGGAGATAATGTCATTCAGAATGTTGCTCCGCCTCCGCCTGTCCACCCGAGTCTATGTTTTTCTCGGACCTCAATAAGCCTGTGCTTAGGGACGGGGCTGGAGGCGGTGCTGGCGGTGATGTAATTGAGAATCCAGCTCTGCCTCCGCCCGCCCACCCGAGTCAAGGATTTTCATAGACGAAAAAGGCGTCTGCGCATGCGCGGCGCATGCGCCGTGGACCCGCGATCAGCTGTGCTCTGACGTACGAGCACCGAAAGTGATGCGGGCCCGATTTTTTCATAGGTCCGATGAAATTTTACATCACCGGCAATGAGAGATGATCTCATATGTTTACATATGAGATCATTTCTCATTGGCCGCACAGATCGCATAGCAAACGGCCACTCTGAAAGCCCTGGTACAAGGTATTTAGTAAGAGGCATGGCAAGTTTTTTGAAGTTGTAATTTGTCACAATTTACTAAAGATAGAGAGGGCAAAATTTGTCACAACTATGCATAGAAACCAATCAGCTTCCAGGTTGTATTGCCAAAGCTTTAGTAATTAAACCCAAATGTTTGGGAAAATCTGAACACTTTAGCAGTGCTTGAATTTTTTTTTTTTGTAGTATACACTATAGGATTATAAAAGACCTGAGACACCTTTGGGTGCCCCAAGAAGAGTAGTAATGTGGTGCACATAGCACACCATGATAAACAGTGGGTGTGGCAAAATTGTGTTAACCTTCAGCACCACTTACTATCTACTGCACCCCAAATTAGCCCAACCTTTCACTGACTGTTTAAAATATCTCATCCTACCTAGAGCAACACACTATCCACACCACACTAAAGTGGCCCATTCTATCAGGACACCCCAAAGCAGTCCATCATACCCAAGGCACCCCAAAGTGGACCACCCTAACCACAAGACCCCAAAGAATCCCACCCTACTTAGAGCACCCAGAAAAATTCCACCCTACTCACAACAACCCAAAAGAATCATGGAACCCTAAAGAATCCCAGCCTACTCAGATCATCCACAAGTAGACCCACACTTCTCCTATCAACCCAAAGTAGTCCATCCCACCTAGAACACCCCAAGCTTCAGTCCACCTCTCTCACCCACCAGACATGTGCACTGTATACAGGGCCGCTGATAAGGCAGTACAGTTGAGCCTCCTGCTCCGGGGCCCCATCAGTTCAAAAGGGGGGCTCGGGCACCCGCTGAGCAGGAGGGACAGCTGTACTGCTTTAGTGCTGGGTCACAACTCTTGTGGCTCCTCCTGTGGCACTGCCAGATTCTCATTTGTATAGTTGCTCTGCAGGGGGATCAGTATCTGTGCATGTACTGCCCTGCTGTTTGGGCCCCCCTTCCCCTGCAGCACTGCTGACTTCCCTCTTCTCTTGCTGGCAGCTGCTGGGGGCACACAGGAGGATCAGTTTCAGGATGGAGCGTGGCCAATAAATATGTCCTATTTACCAGCCCCCTCCTTTCCTGATTGAGCACAATAAAATGTGAGACATCAAGGATCTGTTTAGATCCCTGATATTTCACCAAAGCCCCCCCCCCCCCCCCCGCAGGCAGTTAAAAAAAAGTGTAAAAGTAAATACAAATTAAAAATATAAAATTTGAAAAAAAAAATGAAAGAATGAAGGACTCGTTTTAAATGTGCTTTGCTCTCTGAATAGTAGTCAGCATCTCTTCAGAGAGCATTTGACAGGCAGTGAGGAGGCATAGTGTCTGCTTTACCCCCACACGCAAAGCACGTGATTGCAGGGTGCTTGCAGGGCAGTGCTTTTCACTTCAATGGGTCGTGTTCGCTGGAGGTGTACCTCCTGCCATGGCTGTGAAGCATAGCATCGTGGCCATGACATTTTAGTGAAAATATCATTTGAGGGGTGAGGCCTTGTCAGGTAGGCCCTGTGATTTGTAACATCAGCCCTGACTAAATAATGCTGTGTTGGTAGAGTGTTGGGCTTTGGCCTGTGCGAAGAAGTGGACGAGATGACTTTTGGTCTCCAGGATGGAGAAGAAAAAGAAGCGCCAAGCTCCCCGCACTCCGCTCTCCCACCAGCCATCACTAAAAACACAGCTGTCCTTGTCCCTGAGACAATACCGCTCCTGTTAGTCAAGCCAATCACAAGGAGATGTGGGAGGGCCTCCAATCATACAGTAGTCATGATCCTTATCTCCTGTGAATGTACAGCCTCCTGTCATCATCTACTAGGATTTGTGTCTGGGTTTCAGGGGAACAAAAAAACCTGGATACATGATAGAAAACCCAGACTGTATGGGTGAAACGATACCCCATGTGTGAGACTTTTTTACTGCCTGGCCACATACAGAGACCCAACATGCAGGGAGCGCCATCAGGGGTTTTAGGAGCATACATTGCACATCTAACTAGTTGATTACCTATTACAATTTTGAAGGCCCTGGAACACCAGGACAATGGAATTACCCACAAAATGACCCCATTTTGGAAAGCTAACACCCCAACGTATAATCTATGAGGCATAATGAGTCTTTTGAACGGTTCATTTTTTTCCAGAAGTTTTTGGAACATGTGGAAAAAAAATGAAAACGCATTTTTTTTACACAAAGTTTTCCATTGATAAGATATTTCCAACACATAGCATGTACATAGCAAAAATGACACCCCAAAATACATTCTGCTACTCCTCCTGAGTAGAAAAATACCCCATGTGTGAGACTTTTTCACTGCCTGGCCACATACAGAGACCCAACATGCAGGGAGCGCTATCAGGGGTTTTAGGAGCATAAATTGCACATCTAACTAGTTGATTACCCATTACACTTTTGAAGGCCCTGGAACACCAGGACAATGGAATTACCCACAAAATTACCCCATTTTGAAAAGCTAACACCCCAACGTATAATCTATGAGGCATAATGAGTCTTTTGAACGGTTCATTTTTTTCCAGAAGTTTTTGGAACATATGGAAAAAAAATGAAAACGCTAAAAAATGAAAAAAATGATAAGATATTTCCAACACATAGCATGTACATAGCAAAAATGACACCCCAAAATACATTCTGCTACTCCTCCTGAGTACAACGTTACCACATATGTGAGACTTCTACACATGACCTGACCACATACAGAGATCCAACATGCAAGAAACACCGTCAGGTGTTCCAGAAACACATAGCATGCACATACCAAGAGTTACACCCCAAAATACATTATGCTGAGCAAAGCGTAAACAAAAGATTACCTGTGGTAATAGTAGCGCAGTTCTACACAGCAGGATAGCACTGGTCCAGGCAGCAGGCAGGGACTTGGTCAGCAACAGCATACACAATTGTCCAGGCAGGGATACTGTCCTGTCAGAGTTAGTGCAGGTGGTCAGTTCATGCAACAGGCAGAGGCATGATGGCATAGGTCCTACAGGCAACAGGCAGAAGTAGGGCCTCGTTCAGGACAGAATGGGGACAGGGGTAGAGGCTTCTCCCACCTAAATCTCATTGAAGCCTCCGGGCAACCAGACCCTAATCTAGAATGAGAAAACAAAAAAAATTGTTTTCTTCATACAGAAAAACTTTTCTGGAGCCCCTCACATATGTGAGACCCCTGTATTGAATCCCACTAGTCCAGTAGCAGGGTACAAGATCAGTCCAAGAGGGAGGCAAAAGGCATGATCAAACAGTCCAAGGTCAGTTCCAGATCAGGCAGAGGCATTACAGAATCGTTAGGCAGAAGAATGGTCGAAAAAACAGTCCAGGGTCAGTTCCAGATCAGGCAGAGGCTTTACAGAATCGTTAGGCAGAAGAATGGTCAAAAAACAAGCCAGGGTTAGTTCCAGATTAGGCAGAGGTATTACAAAATCGTTAGGCAGAATCGTAGTAAAAAAAAAAAAGCCGGGGTCAGTTACAGAGCAGGCAGTGGCATAAGGGGTGTGAAGGTGTGTGAAGGCAGGAACGGAGGATTAATAATTTAGTTGGGTATGGTAACGGCGAAAACAGTCAGTTAGACAGAGGCCAGGCTGGGAAGGACACTCGGCACAATGGTAAGATGTATCTCTTCTGACTCCTTGACTGGTACACACCTTACATCTTTTTTGACGTCGTCGGCCTGTTTCTGTGGGAGGGACTTTATCGGGAAAATGACGCTCGGCGAGACGACTTAAATCATCAGATCGGATGGTTTGGGGTGCATCGTTCGGGAAAATAAGGGCAGTGATAAGGTCCTCTTGGTAGCCAAGGAAGCGTTTGGGGTTTTGGGTGGAGTTGCGGTAAATTACATACGAGTTGTATATGGCCAATTGAAAAAAATAAATGGCAACTTTTTTGTACCAATGGTACATCCGCCTTATGGCAAGATAGGGTTCAAGCATCTGATCATTGAAGTCGACTCCCCCCATAAACAAATTATAGTCCTGGATGCATGTGGGCTTTCGGATGGTGATGCCACGCCTTCTGCGTGTTTCAACGAAGGTGTCATTGTGGATGGTAGACAGCATATATTTGTCTCTTCTGTCCTTCCACTTCACTGCCAGAACCTCCTTATTTCGCAGACTTGCCGATTCTCCTCTTCTCAGCTTCTCATTCGTGAGACTTTGAGGAAAGCCTTTCCTATTACTTCTGACAGTGCCACATGCTGGCGTCTGCTTCCGGTGCAGGCTGTGGAACAGGGGAAGAGAGTTGTAGAAATTATCTACATACAGATGGTATCCCTTTTCCAATAGGGGGGTGATGAGTTCCCACTGATGAGGTGGATTCAGCTGGGTGTCCTTGCCTTCGTACACTCTGAAGGCATACAGGTATCCTGTGACTCGGTCACACACTTTGTACACCTTCACACCATAGCGGGCTCTTTTGCTGGGGATGAATTGTTTGATTTGAAGCCTGCCAGTGAATTTCACAAGGGACTCATCCACACAGATGTGTTGGTCCGGGGTATACAATTGGGGGAATTTCTCAGAAAAATAAGTCAGTAAGAGTCGAATTTTGAAAAGCATGTCGTGATTTGGGTGATTTCGGGGATGGCACTGGGTATTATCATTAACCACTTTCCCACCGCGCCATAGGCATTTTACTGCTACGGCGCGGTGGAGTTTTTTTGGGACGACGTCCCTGGGACGTCGTCCTGCGTTTCCGCGATTGCGCGTCCCCTGGGACGCGCTCGCGGAAGTGTCTGTGCTCCTCGGGTCTAGAAGACTCGGCGCATCACGGATCACGGTAAATTGCCGCTGATAGCGGCCGTTTACCACGTGATCGTGCCGTCAAATGACGGCGCGATCACTTGTAAATAAACCAGCGTCATTTGATGACGCCGGTTCCTTCCTCTCCTCTCTGTACCGTTCGGTACAGTGTGAGAGGAGAGGGGGGGGGGGAGCGGGTGGCAGCAGCAGTACTGTGGCTGGATCTGTGACAAATGCAGTCACAGATCCAGCCATCCATCCCAGCTCAGCCATCCTTGCCCCAGTACTCTGCAATACCCCAGTACTCTGCAATACCCCAGTACCCTGCACAATACTCTGCAATACCCCAGTACTCTGCAATACCCCAGTACCCTGCAATACCCCAGTACTTTGCAATACCCCAGTACCCTGCACAATAATCTGCAATAACCCAGTACTCTGCAATACCCCAGTACTCTGCAATACCCCAGCACCCTGCGCAATACTCTGCAATACCCCAATACCCTGCGCAATACTCTGCAATACCCTGAGCAATACTCTGCAATACCCCAATACCCTGCGCAATACTCTGCAATACCCCAATACCCTGCGCAATACTCTGCAATACCCTGCGCAATACCCCAATACCCTGCGCAATACTCTGCAATACCCCAATACCCTGCGCAATACTCTGCAATACCCCAATACCCTGCGCAATACTCTGCAATACCCCAATACTCTGCAATACCCTGCTCAATACTCTGCAATAGCCCAATACCCTGCGCAATACTCTGCAATACCCCAATACCCTGCGCAATACTCTGCAATACCCCAAATCTCTGATAAAGCTGCGAGGTGCAGCGTAACATGTAAGACCCGGAACCGGAAGTAGATGTGCAATCCGATCGTTTTACTCGTCTGTTTGTTTTACTTTAAATGTAAGTTGCTACTTTTTTCATTAAATCATTAAGGGACATCTGCTGGAGATCCATCTAAAGTGTTACACATATTAAGGCTTTTCCCTTGCCTTAGCAAGGTTAGCGCAATGAGAGCCCACTTTATCCAAGAATACCACCTTTAAAACTTATCACAACACCACGGACGGAATCATTTGTCAATTTATTTGATATTCATTATTTATGCATTTGCACTTTGTTGCACGGTTTGCACTTTGTTGTTTTTGCCCTGGTTTGATGCCAGGCTCTCAGTGGTAAATGTTTATGCGCTGATCACTTTTTACTTTATCTTATCACTATTGTAATATTATTTACTACAACTTAGATCGAGCAGCATTTATATTATTTTTCACTCTTTTCTATTTGGTGGCGCAAGAGCCTCACAAATTCAAACAGGTGAAAATGCTGTATATATTTTTCCTCAATATACATATACATTTTTATTAGTGCACTGATGTTTATTTTCATTTGCGCTGCGGGGTCTGCCCTGTGACGGCCACCATATGTTATTATATTTATAATGCTAGGGAGATCTGTGTCTTTTTCTTTAATATGAAGAGGGACGAGGACACTCGGCAAAGATGCTTTGCAGTAATTAGACCGCACTCCCAGAGCAAAAGGTCTGTTTATGTCACCCGCCATCGGGCTAGGAGAATAATTAGCTGTTGAATTTACGCCAGACAAACTGCGATGTTTCATGATTAAGAATTCATTTTTCATTTTAATAAAAAAAATGCCTAAAGATTGTCTCTGGTGTAAAGTCCATCATTTAAGTTTTTTATGGCTTCCGAAATAAAGAAGAAGAAAAAAAAAAGAATGATTAACTTGTCCAAAGGCGCTAAGAGTAATTACAGTTAAAGAGGCACTACAGTCAAAGGAAGGAAAAAAGACAAAAAATGGTTTTCAAGCAGTTTTAATGGAAATCATCCACCTTGAAAATGTTTTATTTCCTGTGTAGTATGTCCTTGGATCTATCACTGTTCCCCGTGTTATATTACTGCTGTGCCTTTAATATTGAGACTAATTCTCTGAGGTTCCAGTTAATAAGGCAGACCTTCACTCAGAAAAAACACTTTGCCCCATTGTATTCCTCTCCCCTCCACAATGTACTCAATAGGTTTTTATTATTTACAATTTTACCTGCTATTCTAGTCTGGGTTGTCCCCTGCCTGCATTGTCACCTAGGAGAGAATGACATGTTTCCTACTCCTGCAGCCTCCTGTGATATCTCCTTCACATTGCAGGAGGCTGCAGGAAAATAGACACACAGTGGTTGGAGGATGGACCTGACAGCGTGTCATTGATGTCCAGGTGCAAGAACCCAGAGGAGACAGCCAGCCCCCGATAATGTTGGAAAGGAAGATGGGGGTCACAGGACAGAGCCATTGGCAGCAAATTACAGCAGAACAATGTTGTATTTGCTGGGCAGGTAATGTTGCGTACATACGGCCGGAATTTCCGACAACAAATGTTCGATGGGAGGTTTTGGTCAGAAATTCTGACCGTTTGTAGGCTCCATCAGACATTTGTTGTCTGAATTTCCAACAACAAAAATTTGAGAACTGGTTCTCAAATTTTCCGACAACAAAATCCGTTCTCGTAAATTCAGATCGTGTGTGGACAATTCCGACGCACAAAATTCCACGCATGCTCTGAATCAAGAACGAGAAGGAAGCGCTCGGTCTGGCAAAACTAGTGTTCGTAATGGAGATAGCACATTTGTCACGCTGTAACAGACTGAAAAGCACACGACTGAAAAGCGTGAATCGTCTCTCACCAAATGTCTACTAACACGACTGGTATTGAACTAACCTGATGGGTTTTACTTCCTCTTTGTTCCCTGCAAAGTAAAAGCATAATGGGCTACTATGCATCTCATAGTAGCCCATTATGTGCCACTTACCTGCATAAGAAGCTGCAATGTCAGTGATATCCCCTCTCTCTCATCGCGTCCATCTTTAACCCTTCTTCCCCCCGGCCATGGACTCTGGCTCTGCTATTGGCCGGAGTCGCGTGGCGAATATCTGCTAAACTGTGGAGGTTTAGGAGATATTTCTAGTACCTACAGGTAAGCCTTATTATAGGCTTACCTGTAGGGAAAAGTGATTGTACATGCTGTACAACCGCTTTAACCCCCTGGCGGTGGGGGAAAACGTTGTTTTATGTCTTGTGAAAAACGACAAAAAAAAATTGAAGCATGCTTCAATTTTTTTGTGTCGTTTTTCAAAACGTTGTTTTTTGTTTCACAAAAAATCACCGTGTGTAGCAAAAAACGTTGTTTAAAATTACGTTTTTCAACCCGCGCATGCCCAGAAGCTAGTTATGAAGCGAGCTTCAATGGAAAAGAGTGGTGAACGTAACCTCGCTTTGCTAGAGCATTGTGAAAAAACGATGGTGTGTAGGCAACATCGTCTTTGAAAATTTAAGTTTCAAAAACGTAGTTTTTTACTTCACAGAAAACGTCGTTTTTTTTCCCATCGCATAAATCCCATCGATCGTGTGTACGCGGCATAAGAATTACAGGCCTACAATGTAAAACACCAAGTTTCCTTGCAAAATAATGGTACCGCTTTCAGCACCTAAAATCTGAAATAATCATACCGCCAGGGAGGTTTTTCATCTTAAAGTGGAACTTCACTTTGATTGAAAAAAAACCTTGTCAATTTATATTCCATGCAGGGATTTTAGCAATTTCACTGCAGATTTTTACCTACTACTGTCTAGTATTTACATATCAACGTCATCCTTCCAACATCCCAAAATAGGAAGTAGAAGTGCGAATTGGCTTGGTCTTACCAAAAATCATATGATCAGTTTGAATGTTAAGAAAAACGAGATTGAAGTACAATATATCTATTTCCAAAACCTTTTTCAGTATGGAGAGTAGGAATGGTTCAAATTCCAGTCAGTTTTTTTGGCTGCATGTGTCTCACTGGGATGACTTCCTTTCACTTCACTGGAAGTGAGAAGAAATCTCTCTAAAGTGAGGGAAATGCCCTTTAGAGTAGACAGTTATCACCAAAACACATGTCCCCATAGAAGTTTTGTTCTGTCTTTGAGACAAATCTTTGGACAACTTCACTTTTCTTCATATATAATACTGCTGCTTTGCAGCAGACAGTCCATGTACAAAAACACGTGATTAATAAAGTATAACAGAAAATGGCGGTTCAAATATTCAATCTTGTCATTTGACATGGTGCGCGGGCACGTGAGGACGCCATTCTGGAGCCAAACTTGGATTTAAAAGGGAC
The DNA here is from genome assembly GCA_029574335.1 of Rana kukunoris. Lineage (NCBI taxonomy): Eukaryota > Metazoa > Chordata > Amphibia > Anura > Ranidae > Rana > Rana kukunoris. Next base: position 111,665,923 of record CM056059.1, on the reverse strand, counting down.
CTGACCCCTGCACCTTTTGCTGTCCAGTCTACAGCGGTTCCTGAGTTGACCTGTACCCATTCCTGCTTGTACCTGCTTCTGACAACCCGGCTTGCTCCTGATTCCTCTTGTCTTCCGCCTGGCCTGACCTCGGCTTGCTTGACGATCCGCCTGCCTGACCCTCTGTACCTTCTGCTGCCCGCCTGTTGCCGACCCGGTCTGAACTCTGACTCTGCCTTGTCTGCCGCACCTGTACCCGATCCACCAGTCTGCTGCGGACCCTCCTGCTGGGACTTGTCTCCGCTGTACTACAGTACACCTCCCCGCTCCTGTGGCTTCTCTGTTCCCAGTGTCTTCACTTGCCGTCTGCAGCTGCCAGTCTACACCTGCTCCTTCATGCAGCACCGGAGCCTCCAGAAGCCTAGCACCTGCGCTGCAACCGGCGCTCATGCGACTCTGCATTCCTGTACCCACTGTCTGCTCTATCAGGGGTCTCGGGATCAGAGGAGCAAGGGCAGCCACTCCTGGCACGTCGGCCCAACCACCAGGTACGTGACAGTACCGGACAGCCATGTCCGAGACCGCGCATGGAGTGGATGCTATGCAGGAACTCTGCCGGCATCTCGGTGGACTAACTCAGGCAGTCCGGACTCTGCAGGAAGGCTATACATGTTTGGAGAACCGTGTCCAGGCTTTATCTGCTCCAGCTGCCACGTCCGCTGCTACGGGTAACCCTGCTTCGCCTTCTGTGATCATGATGCCACCGGAACCCAGGGTCCCTACTCCTGAAAGGTTCTCCGGAGAACGAACCAAATACCGAGCCTTTCGGAACGCCTGCGAACTCTACTTTGCGCTGCAACCGAGGACTTTTTCTTTCGAGGCCACCAAGGTGGGCTTCATGATCTCGCTCTTATCCGGGGCACCACAGGCTTGGGCTCACCACCTTTTGAAACAGAAGGACGTGTCCCTTGATACCCTCGTCACCTTTTTCCAAGCCATGTCCCTGTTGTACGAGGACCCGCACCAGGCTGCCACTGCAGAGGCCGCTCTACATGCTCTTCAACAGGGTCGCAGGCCCGCAGAGGACTACGTGTCTGAGTTCCGGAGATGGAGCTCAGACACTAACTGTAACGATGCAGCCCTGTGCTACCAATTCCGCTTGGGCCTCTCGGAGGCACTTAAAGACGAACTGGCTCGGGTAGGCGTCCCTTGAACTTTAGACGCTCTAATTAACTTGACTATTCAGATCGACAGGCGCCTGAGAAAACGCTGGTCAGAACGAGCCGCCGGACCATATCGCCCAATTTGGATGCTGCCACGGGTACCCCCCTTCTCCAACCCGGCTCCACCGGTTTCCACACCTCCTTCTCCACCGGACACTTCGGAGGAGCGCCAACGATGAAGGGTTAACAACCTATGCCTGTATTGTGGGGAGCCCGGGCACTTCGTGAGGTCCTGTTCGGCGAAGTTTCGTAAGTGTCCCTTCTTGTCATCTGTTCATATACCCGCTGTCCCCAAAAATTATTCCTCTCATCTGGCTGTCTCCATTGTCTTTCAGCTTCCCGGAAGGAATATCCCGGCCAGCGCTATAATTGACTCGGGAGCCTGCAGTTGTTTCTTGGACCGGTCTTTTGCCACCAGACACCTCATCCCTCTGCGCCCCAGGGCTATTGGACTTTCCGTACATCTTGCCGATGGATCTGCCCTGAGGTCCGGGCCGGTTACCAAAGAAACTCTGCCGTTGGCCACAACCATCGCTAACATTCACCATGAACTATTGTGCCTAGATGTGATTGAATCACCCATATTGCCCATTATCCTAGGCATGCCGTGGCTACAAGCCCATAATCCGCAAATCAACTGGATTACTGGGGAAGTCATTCTCGGGTCTCCTTATTGTCGCCAACATTGCCTACAAGAGTTATCTTCCCCGTCTCCCCTACTCTGTATGGATTCTGATGTCGAGACCCGTCAAGCTGTTCCTAGTGAATACCATGACTTTCTGGATGTCTTCAACAAAAAGGGGGCTGAAACCCTCCCTCCGCATAGGGCCTACGATTGCACAATAGAGCTTCTCCCCGGAGCCGAAATTCCCTTTGGAAGGATCTTCCACTTGACAGGACTTGAGCTTGAGACCCTTAAAACATACATTGATGAGAACCTTAGAAAGGGGTTTATCCGTCCATCCACTTCCCCGGGAGGAGCTGTTATCTTTTTTGTAGAAAAAAAGGACCATTCTCTCCGCCCCTGTGGGGACTATAGGGAACTAAACAAAGTGACTATTAAGAACCGGTACCCTCTTCCCTTGGTACCTGAGTTGTTTCAACGTTTGGGGACTGCAGTTATTTTCACAAAACTGGATCTCTGCGGGGCGTATAACCTGGTGTGTATTCGAGACGGAGATGAATGGAAAACGGCCTTCCGCACCTGCTTCGGGCACTTTGAATATTTAGTCATGCCCTTCGGGCTCTGTAACGCCCCCGCCACGTTCCAACATTTCGTGAACGATATTTTCAGAGACTACCTCGACCTTTTCGTTATTATCTACCTGGATGACATCCTCATTTTTTCTCCATCTTTGAGCAAACATCGGGAACACGTCAAATGTGTGCTTGGTCATCTTCGAATGCACGGACTTTATGCTAAACCCGAGAAGTGCGAGTTCGAGCGCCAAAGCATACAGTTTTTGGGTCTCATAATCTCCTTGGAGGGCATCAAGATGGACCCCCAAAAGGTCTCTTCAATTTTCGACTGGCCGGCACCCAAGGACAAGAAGGGTGTCCAACGTTTTGTTGGCTTTGCAAACTTTTATAGAAAATTCATCAGGGGGTTCTCTAGCATCATTGCCCCGATAACCAACCTGACCAAACAAATCGCTTGAGTCCAATGGTCCCCGGAGGCTCAAACTGCCTTTGACAAGCTTAAGGACTTGTTCATCTCAGCATCTATCCTCAGACACCCTGATGCCAGCTTGCCCTTCATCCTGGAGGTAGATGCATCGGAAACTGCGGTCGGCGCAGTTCTTTCCCAAAGACAGGGTCCCGAGGCCCTCTTACACCCTGTTGCCTTTTTTGTTGTCAGAGCCGGAAAGAAATTATGATGTGGGGGACCGGGAATTGCTGGCAATCAAGGCAGCTCTGGAAGAATGGCGGTATCTCTTGGAAGGCGCAGCCCATCCGATCCTGATCTACACAGATCATAAGAATCTCGAATATTTAAAAACCGCCAAGAGACTGAAACCACGCCAGGCCAGGTGGGCACTGTTCTTCACCAGATTCTCATTCCACATAACGTACAGACCTGGGTCGAAGAACTCCAAGCCTGACGCTCTTTCTCGTATGTATGGCGACCCGGAAACCCTTCCCCCTCTGGACACTATCTTGTCGTCTGGAAACTTCTTGTTGATCCAAGAGGACTTGTTATCTCAAATCAGGCAAGCCTCGTCCAGTGTTTCATCCTTACCTGATTCGGATCTACAGCTGAAGGAGGGTCTACTGTGGCACCAGGACAACATTTTCTTCCCGGAAGGCCTACGGGTCAGTGTCCTGAAGTCTTGCCATGATCACCAACTGGCGGGCCATTTCGGGGTGCATAAGACTTCCGAGCTACTACAGCGTACATTCTGATGGCCCCAACTTGTAATGGACTGCAGGAAATATGTGGAGTCCTGTATCACATGTATGCGGAACAAGGGGAGTAAATCAAGAGCCTGGGGATTACTAAAACCACTGCCAGTACCAGAAAGACCTTGGAAGATGATCTCCATGGACTTCATTGTAGAGCTTCCCCCTTCAGAGGGCTTTACCACTATCTTTGTGGTGGTGGACAGACTTTCTAAGATGGCACACTTTTTGTCCATGAGGGGCACACCCTCTGCCCCCGAGACAGCCAGGATGTTCATTAAAGAAATTGTGAGGCTCCATGGTGTCCCCGCGAATATTGTATCCGACCGGGGGGTACAATTTACCTCCAGATTTTGGAGAGCACTCTGCGAATCCCTCAAGATCGGTCTGTCATTTTCCTCAGCTTACCATCCACAGTCAAATGGTCAAACGGAAAGGACCAACCAGACGCTTGAGCAATACTTATGTTGTTTCTCTTCCTTCTCTCAAGAGGACTGGGCGTCCCTGCTGCCCTTAGCTGAGTTTGCGTTCAACAACTCCATCCACTCTGCCACCAGACAATCCCCTTCTACGCAAATTACGGCTTTTATCCGTTGTTCCTGTCTAACTCTGTCCCCGAGAGCACGGTGCCTGCTGTCCAGGAAACTTTGGACTTTTTCAGCACAAACAATAAGGTTCTGCAGGAAACTATGACTAGGACGCAGGAGTACAATAAGGAAGTGTTTGACAGGAGAAGGAGGTGGAGCTTAACCTGGAACCTGGGGACCAAGTATGGCTGTCTACCCTGAACCTGAAACTCGCCTGCCTGTCAAAGAAATTAGGCCCTAGATTTGTGGGCCCTTTCCCCGTCAAGAGGAAAATCAACAATGTGGCCTATGAACTGGAACTACCAGAGACTTTCCGTATTCATCCAGTATTCCATGTTGCCCTTCTTAAGCCTGACGTTCCTGATCTTTTTTCCGGGCGAAACATCGGGCCCGCTGAACCAGTTTTAGTCGACGGTGAAGAAGAGTTCGAGGTTGAATCCATTTTGGACTGTAGGAAGAGACGCAACCAAATCCAGTTCTTAGTTAAATGGAAAGGTTATGGGCCCGAAGACAATTCATGGGAGCCTGAGTGTAACATCAATGCAGAAAGGTTGGTCCAGTCCTTTAAAGATGTTCATCCTCTCAAGTTGTCCCAGTTGGGCATCCGGAGGCTGCCCATTGGAGGGGGGCAATGTCATGAGCAATCCCAGCAACCAGGTGTCAGTAGCGGCACAGTGACGCACGCGGGCACGCGCATTCGCGGTTAACGGCACGGGCGCGCGCATGCGCGTTAGCGGCGCGGGCGCGCGCAACGGCGGTGCGCGGGCACGTGAGGACGCCATTCTGGCGTCAAACTTGGACTTAAAAGGGACCTGACCCCTGCACCTCTTGCTGTCCGGTCTACAGCGGTTCCTGAGTTGACCTGTACCCATTCCTGCTTGTACCTGTTCATGACAACCCGGCTTGCTCCTGATTCCTCTTGTCTTCCGCCTGCCCTGACCTCGGCTTCCTTGACGATCCGCCTGCCTGACCCTCTGTACTTTCTGCTGCCCGCCTGTTGCCGACCCGGTCTGACCCGGTCTGAACTCTGACTCTGCCTTGTCTGCCGCACCTGTACCCGATCCACCAGTCTGCTGCAGACCCTCCTGCTGGGACTTATCTCCGCTGTACTACAGTACACCTCCCCCGCTCCTGTGGCATCTCTGCTCCCAGTGTCTTCACTTGCCGTCTGCAGCTACCAGTCTACACCTGCTTCTTCACGCAGCACCGGAGCCTCCAGAAGCCTCCCCAGTCTAGCACCTGCGCTTGTGCGACAATGGCACCAACCTCCTCTCTGCCCTGCGACAGGGACAACTGACCCATGTGCCCTGTTTTGCTCATGTCCTGAATTTAGTGGTGCAGCGGTTCTTGGGCAGGTACCCGGGCTTACAGGATGTCCTAAAGCAGGCCAGGAAAGTCTGTGTGCATTTCCGAAGGTCATATAATGCCAGTGCTCGGCTGACAGACCTTCAAAGGGAATACAACCTGCCCAAGAACTGCCTAATCTGTGACATGCCCACCAGATGGAACTCTACATTGGCCATGCTGCAGCGGCTGCACACGCAGCAGAGGGCCATCAATGAGTACCTGTGCCAATATGGCAGCAGAACTGGCTCAGGAGAGCTTGTTTTTTTTTCCCCACGCCAGTGAGCCTTGATCAGGGATGCATGCACTGTCCTGTCACCATTGGAGGAGGCTACGAGGATGGTGAGCAATGACAGTGCATGCACCAGTGGGACTGTCCCTCTTATTCAGATGTTGGAGCACACTCTACGTGGAATAATGGACAGGGCCCTTGAGGCAGAACAAAGGGAGGAAGAGGAGGACTTCCTTACCTCTCAAGGCCCCCTTTATCCAGCACACAGCCGGCCTAGCACACAGGAAGAGGACGAGGAGGATGATTGAATCATCAGCATGGAGGTGGAGCCTAGCACTCAGCATCAGCACCAGCAGTCTTCAAGGGATCATTTACAGTCCCAAGGAACCCATGGACTTTTACGTGGCTGAGATGAGGTGGCTACGGATATTGTCGTCCTCAGTGACCCAGAGGACTGTGCCCCTAATGCTTCAGCAAACCTACCCTGATTCTGCAAAGCCTGCGTAAGGATCCTCGTATTCGTGGTATCAAGGAGAGGGATCATTACTGGCTGGCAACTCTCCTTGATCCACATTGCAGACCTTATCTTGCTGTCGCAGAGGGAGCAGAAGTTGAAAAATCTTCTGGAGGCCTTGCAGAAAGGTCTGTGCAACACGTTCCCAGAACCTGGGGGATTACCAAATCCTGGTCCTGGACGTGTTGCTGAGGCTTCGGTGAGTCACAGAAGGAGCGCTGGAGAAGGTGACCATCTGACCGATGTGTTCAGACAATTTTTTAGTCCGCAGCCCCAAGGTATGACCGGTTCCAGCAACCATCGCCAGCGTCTGGTTTACATGGTGCGGGAATACCTAGGGGCAAGATCAGACTTGGACACCTTCCCCACCGAAAATCCTCTGACTTACTGGGTCTTGAGCTACTGGCTTGTCCAGATCTGCAATCTGATCCGATAGAAGCAGAGGAGTGTCGGGAGAGCAGAACCTGGGCGAGAAAGGGTCTCGTCACACTTTGCATGTGGCTCTTTGCTGCACTCCAATTACAGTATCTGTGAGAGGTTTCAGTGTTGTGGCACCAGCACCAGTGCCTAAGGCCCAATTTTTTTAGTTACAATTCTTGATCTAATATTTCACAGCAGGGCGTTCCAGCGCCCATCAAGACTAACTATGAGGGCTTACAGTGTTTTGGCAACACCAACACCTAGGGCCCAAATTTCTGCAGAGTATATACGTCAAGCCCCTGCTTTCAAACATCCAAATTAAAAAACAACTCCTACTTGCAAACGGAAGGAGACAACAGGAAGTGAGAGGAAATCTACCCCTAGGAAGGGAAATTCTCTTCTGTAAAAGGTGTCTCCTGTCCACTGATGCTTTATCACCAATCCTTGTTTCACCAAACAAACAAAAAAAAAAAAGAATTCAAAAAATCATTTGACATTGGGAGAGAAAGTGAAGTGCAATCTTCTGAACAGATGCACACAGACAGCAAAACAAATGTTACAGGGGTAATAACCCTTCTCTATGTTTTCAGTAAAGCTTAAAAAAAGATTTTATGGCTGAAGCTACACTTTAAAGAATTACCAGTTGAAAATTACAAACAGATTGTACTTAACAACAAACCTACAGTCCCTGTCGTTTTTGCATCGCCTTTATACTGCTGTTCAAAGTATATAGGGCCAAAGGGGCTTGTAATGACCTGGGGGGAGTGGTGGCGGGGAAACCCATGCAATTTTTTTCATTGATTTTCATCCATATTGCAGGGACCAAACATTACATTAAAGCCGCAAGCAGTCTTAAAGTAATCTCATTTTGTGCAGGGACAGTTCTAAACACGTGCCACTACTATAGACACCCAGCAGGTACGATATCTTAAGAATTTTTTCATTTTTTTTTCACTATAAGCATCATTAAAATTGCTGCTCCAGAAAAAACAACCATTTAAGGGTGTTTGGCTGATCTCTAGTCACAGGACGCTCTCTGCTGACGTCACCAATATCAGTCCAAGCACCAAGTCATCCCGACTTAAAACGTCTGGATCATCCTGGTGCCTGGACTGATGGCAGTCTCAGCCTCTCAGCGAACCACTGAGACGGTCGCTCCCCATCCCTTCACAGCTCAGCTCTCCAGTGAGCGTGGAGGAGCAGAGCTGCTGATTGACAGTCAGCAGCTCTCCTCTCTGGGAACTAAGAGAACCGAGCCATGGGCGGTGTTCGATGGCTCGGTTTTCAGTGCAGAGATGGCGGAGGATAGATGCTGCATCCACCTAGGTAAGTATGAATATGGGAAAAAAAACATACTTCTTCTTTAAGTTCCATGACAGGAGAAAAGTCCCTTAAGCCCCGTACACAGAAACGGGAATTCCGACTAGAGCTTTTGAAATGGAAATTTGGATCGTGTGTATGCTTCATCAGACTTGTGCTGTTGGAATATCGGTCAACAAATAATTGAGAGCTGGAAAATCCGATTGTCTGTAGCAATTCCGATGCCCAAAATTCCGACGCATGCTGGGAAACAATTTGACGCATGCTCGGAAGCATAGAACTTCCTTTTCACAGGTCGTCGTAGTGTTGTACGTCACCGCGTTCTTGACGGACGAAAGATCAGAGAACTTTTGTGTGACCGTATGTATACAAGCCAAGCTTGAGCGGAATTCCGTCAGGAAACATCCAAGGTTTTTCCAACGGAAAATCCGCTTGTGTGTACATGGCATTAGGCATATAAATTTGCATATCACACTTATAGGTGCTCTCATTAAAGTCCATGGGGTCAAAAACATCTGAATATTCTTAAAATAAGCTCATGTACTGTTTTGAGCATAGGGTATAGAGCGACAGAGCATACAAGTATGAACAGTGACATATAGGATTCTGCATGTTGAGAGTAGTCAGGCATAGGGAAATGAATAGAGACATGCCCAAGTGTGAATGGGGGCATAAGCACTAAAAAAGGTAGTATACTAGTATACTGTATTTCTAAATGGAAAACAAAAAGGTTTATTCGTTCAAACTGTAAAGTTGAAAAAGTTCTCAGTACCTTCAGAGCCGGTTAACACTGGGGCGGAACGAGTTTGGGGGCGACTCGGCAAGGCGACCTGAAGACAACTTCAGAGGCAACTTGCAAAATGACTTCTGTATAGAAGTCAATGCAAGTTGCCCCCAAAGTCGTACAAGAACCTTTTTCTAAGTCGGAGCGACTTGCGTCTGAGTCGCCCCAGTGTGAACCGGCTCTTAAACTTATTTGGCAACTTTTCAAAGCAAACACTCTAAAATTACACATTGTTTTTGGAGTCAAGGATAATCCTTGTAGTATAAGACATAAAACATAGAGTTTAGTTTTCCAATAATAAAAAAATAAAACTGCTTTTGAAGACAGCAAACGCGCCTGATGCGCAGTCAACAGAAGTGGGTCAGGGGTAATGACAACACACACCTGAAGACATAAACAAACCTTGACAAACTATTAAAGTTCTATTGGAAAGAAAAGTTTCTTTGTCTTTTTCTTTTTTCTTTTCTTTTCCAGGTTAGTTCCGGAGTTCAAGCATTCGAGCGCAAAAAAATCTCACAAGTTGCTGTTTCTAATTGAGAACAATTTGTGGATTTAAGCGAGGATGTAAGTCGGATATGCAGATGTATTTAACAAGTCGATTGCTTTTTCAATAATGACGGCAGAATAATAAAACAATTAAAAAGGAAGGAGTTGAATACCCGATGATTACTAGTAGATGTAAAAGAAAAAAAAAATGAAGTAAAGAATTAATTTCCTTACCAGCTCGCATTACATTTAAACACCTTTTTAACCACTAAGGCAATTTTAAAACTAATAGGATTCATCTATAATTACATAGTTAAGTAAAATTTATGTAAAAAGGAATTAAGTATTTTCCCTCTGGGTGAAATGAGATGGGGGAACCTATGTAAGCATTTAACTCCTACCAAACATGCTCTTGTGGTGCTGTTAATGTATAAAATCTTTATTAACAGAGCCTGAGTGTTAAATTATTAGCTCATTTAATCAAGGGTAGTGTACATTCCTGCTAGGCTAAACAGATGCAAAATGTATCTGCCTAAAGGTGGCCATAGATGGATTAAAGTTCATCTGCTTCAGCAGGGACCGGCCAAATTTTTACCCCTGTGTAGCCGATCAACAGAAATGTTTTCTTGATTAGTAGCTGCAGTCCCAATTTCAGTTTAGGCTGGGTTCACACTGATACTACACGACAGTCATACGATTATCATCCTACTTTGCTCTGTGACATCAGTCCTACATCGGTCCTACATCTATCCGACTTGAATGAACAGGATACTACTTTGATCAGACTTTGTGATAGACTGACTTGTTCTTTGACCAATCAAAACAATCCCAGTGTGAGATAAATTCCTTTTACTGCTGCTGTAATCACAATGTCGGATCTCACAAGTCGGATGGTTAGGACAAGGATCCTACTTTGATCCGACTTCAATGATATTCAATGGGCTAAAGTGGGATCAAGGTCGGACCAAAGTAGTACAGGGAGCATTTTCAAAGTCAGACCGACCAGTTGAGACGGCTTTCATAGGGAAACATCGATTTTCACACGTCATGCAACATGAGCTCCCAATGTTGGAGCGTTTGTCGTACCATTGGGACCATGGCCTTACATCTCTGCGGGGAGGATTGCTCTATCCACTTCAATTACATGGATGGAGGAATCTGTTTTAATTCAGCCTGCTTGGCCAACTTAACCACTTAAGGACCGCCTACTGCACATTTACGTCGGCAGAATGGCACGGCTGGGCACATCAACGTATATATACGTTGGTTTTAGTACCCAGCCGTGGGTCGCAGGCGCGCGCCCGCGACCCGGTCCGAAGCTCCAGGACCGGGACCGCGGGATTCGCGGACCCGATCGCCGCTGCAGTGCGGCGATTCGTCCCTGGAGCGGAAGAACGGGGAGAGCCGTGTGTACACACGGCTTCCCCGTGCTTCTCTGTGGCCGGAGCATCGATCGCGTCATCCCTGTAATAGGGGGACGCGATCGATGACGTCACACCTACAGCCACACCCCCCTACAGTTGTAAACACACACATTAGGGCACACATTCCCTACAGCGCCACCTGTGGTTAACTCCCAAACTGCAACTGTCATTTCCACAGTAAACAATGCAATTTAAATGCATTTTTTGCTGTGAAAATGACAATTGTCCCAAAAATGTGTCAAAATTGTCCGAAGTGTCCGCCATATTGTCGCAGTCACGAAAAAAATCGCTGATCGCCGCTATTAGTAGTAAAAAAAAAAATAATTAATAAAAATGCAATAAAACTATCCCTTATTTTGTAAACGCTATAAATTTTGCGAAAACCAACCGATAAACGCTTATTGCAATTTTTTTTACCAAAAATATGTAGAAGAATACGTATCGGCCTAAACTGAGGAAACAAAATGTTTTTTTATATATTTTTGGGGGATATTTATTATAGCAAAAAGTAAAAAATATTGCATTTTTTTTTAAATTGTCGCTCTATTTTTGTTTATAGCGCAAAAAATAAAAACCGCAGAGGTGATCAAATACCACCAAAAGAAAGCTCTATTTGTGGGAAAAAAAGGACGCAAATTTTGTTTGGGAGCCACGTCGCACGACCGCGCAATTGTCTGTTAAAGCGACGCAGTGCCGAATCGCAAAAACCCCTTGGGTCATTTGCCAGCGTATTGGTCCGGGTCTTAAGTGGTTAACTCAAACCAAAAGTTTTGATTTTCCCGTTTGATAGAGGGAGAAAGGATTAGAGCTACCTTAGATCACTGTTGACCTGTATTCTATATATACGTCCAAGCCTTAAAGCGGTTGTAAACCACATCTGTGTGAAGGGTTGCCACCTTATTGCTTTGGGCTGGGTTCACACTGGTACGACAAACGCTCCGACATTAGGAGCTAATGTCGCATGACATGTGAAAATCAATGATTCCCTATGAGACCTGTCTTAACTGGTCTGACACAAGTCGGTCCGACTGAAAATGCTCGCCCTTAGTATGCCCACCCCCCCCCCCCAAAAACCACCACACTTGCACGCACACGAAATTGGTTTAACCACTTAAGACCCGGACCAAAATGCAGGTAAAGGACCTTGCCCCTTTTTGCGATTCGGCACTGCGTAGTTTTAACTGACAATTGCACGGTCGTACGACGTGGCTCCCAAACAAAATTGGCGTCCTTTTTTCCCCACAAATAGAGCTTTCTTTTGGTGGTATTTGATCACCTCTGCGGTGTTTATTTTTTGCGCTATAAACAAAAATAGAGCGACAATTTAAAAAAAAATTCAATATTTTTTACTTTTTGCTATAATAAATATCCCCCAAAAATATATAAAAAACTTTTTTTTCCTCAGTTTAGGCCGATACGTATTCTACATATTTTTGGTAAAAAAAATCGCAATAAGCGTTTATCGGTTGGTTTTCGCAAAATTTATAGCGTTTACAAAATAAGGGATAGTTTTATTGCATTTTTATTATTTTTTTTTTTTTACTACTAATAGCGGCGATCATCGATTTTTTTCGTGACTGCGACATTATGGCGGACACTTCGGACAATTTTGACACATTTTTGGGACAATTGTCATTTTCACAGCAAAAAATGCATTTAAATTGCATTGTTTACTGTGGAAATGACAGTTGCAGTTTGGGAGTTTACCACAGGGGGCGCTGTGACTTTGAGTGTTCCCTGTGTGTGTGTTTACTACTGTAGGGGGGTGTGGCTGTAGGTATGACGTCATCGATCGCGTCCCCCTATAATAGTGATGAGCGGAATACGCCATATTCGATTTCGCGATATTTCGTGAATATTTCAAAGAATTAATATCGAATATTTGTGATATTTTATAAAAAAAAAATTGCGAAATTTCGCAATTTTTTTGTGTGTGACTTTTAATATCGAATATTCGTGATATTTTATAAAAAAAAAAAAAATTGCGAAATTTCGCCAATGCAAAATTTCGCTATTTTTTTTTGTGTGACTTTTAATATCGAATATTGGTGATATTTTATAAAAAAAATTGCGAAATTTCGCTATTTTTTTTGGATAAAATATCACGAATATTCGATATTTACGAATATTCGCTATATTTTAGAGAAAAAAAAATGCGAAATTTCGCTAGTGCGAATGCGAAAATGATTGCGAATTTGATTGCGAAATTTGAAAAATACGAATATTCGAAATAGCGAATATTCGCCGCGATATTCGAGTTATTCGCGAATACTCGAATATGCAATATTCGTAGCGAATATTCGCAATGCGAATATTCGTGAGCAACACTACCCTATAACAGGGATGACGCGATCGATGCTGCGGCCACAGAGAAGCACGGGGAAGCCGTGTTTACACACGGCTCTCCCCGTTCTTCAGCTCCAGGGACGGATCGCCGCACTGCAGTGGCGATCGGGTCCGCGAGTCCCGCGGTCCCGGTCCTGGAGCTTCGGACCGGGTCACGGGAGCGCGCCACGGGCGCGCGCCCGTGACCCACGGCTGGGTACTAAATAAACGTATATATACGTTGATGTGCCCAGCCGTGCCATTCTGCCAACGTAAATGTGCAGTAGGCGGTCCTTAAGTGGTTAACACACACGCACTTTGGCCATGAGGTCTCCTAAAAAAAAGAGAGGCGAAGGACCTACGGGGCTGGCTGGGTGGGCTAGACCCCCTCACTCCCTCATAGGCTGGGTTCACACTTGTCCTACAAACGCTCCGACATTGGCAGCTCATGTCGCATGACATGTGAAAATCTATGTTTCCATATGAGAGCTGTCTTAACTGGTCCTACACAAGTCGGTCCGACTTTGAAAATGCTACCTGTACTACTTTGGTCCTACATTGATCCTACTTCAGCCCATTGAATATCATTGAAGTTGGACCAAAGTAGGAGCCTTGTCCGACTTTTGACATCTGACATGTGATTACAGCAGCAGTAAAAGGAATTTATCTCACTCTGGGATTGTTTTGATTGGTCAAAAACAAGTCAGACTATCACAAAGTCGGATCAAAGTAGTATCCTGTTCATGAAAGTAGGATGGATGTAGGAGCAATGTAGTACCAATGTAGGACAGATGTCGCAGAGCAAAGTAGGATGAAAGTAGTACTGCTGTCGTGTAGTATAGTGTGAACCCAGCCTAAAACCTGAACATGTATTAATTACACAGGTTCTGTGGCTGATCAAGGTGGTAATTAAACTCATTTGGTGCCTTATCTGCATTAAATTAAGCTCAGAACCTGTGTAATTCATATGTGTTCAGGTTTAAAGGGATGAGGTGGCAACCCTAGCTATGAGGCTTGTGGAAAAAAAAAAAAAACACCTGCAGGACAATGGCATATAGTGCTAGCTAGTATGCATTACTCCTTAGAATGAAGCCCTGCTACTTACCTTAGAACAAAGCCCTGCTACTTACCTTAGAACAAAGCCCTCCAGCAATGTATGGTCACAGCTGAAATGCCCCCCCCCTCATCTGTCTTCCTGGTTGGTGCGCTCTGGCAATGTGATTGGCCAGAGCCGTGATGATGTCACTCCCTCACATGTGCATTGGAGCCCTTGGTTGCGGCATAAAACTCTGAAGGTCCGGCAAGGCAAGCCGGACCTGCAGAGTGCATGCGCTCGTGACATAACTGGCTGCATGCAGGGTGAATATCTCCCTAACTGTGCACGTTTATGAGATATTAATTTTCTATTCAGGTAAGCCTTATTATAGGCTTAACTGTAGGTAAAAATCACACAGGGGAGTTAACTACTGCTTTATGGTATGGGCATAGATATCAGGGAAGTGGAGCATGTGTGTGTGTGTGTGTGTTGTTTTTCTTTGCAGCACTGAAGTTGTGGTTTCACAAACCTGGACCTGTTTTCACTTGATTGGAAGTATTTTTGAAATCATGGATGTATATTATACTGTATTTCCATGTTATTGTATAACTTTGCTACATAAGCACTTTTTTGTCATTTTGTCAAGCAGCGCAACACTAACATTATATGTTTGTTATACAAGTTTGATGGAGGATCACATTAGAGGCATTTGCAGCAGCTTGGTATGTCATTTTTGAGCACTGTATTTTCAAGTTATTATTAAGTTTGATTTGATTTGGCCACGCAGCTGTTATTATTATCAAAACCAGGAAATGCCAGAACAAGGACTTTCATAGTTACATAGTTAGTCTAGTTGAAAAAAGACACAAGTCCATCTAGTTTAACCAATAGAGGGAAAAAATACATCATATATATATATATATATATATATATATATATATATATATATATATACTGTATATTGTGACAGGAAGTCAGGTAAATCTGTGGGTGTTGTCACAGACGGGAGATACATTTCTGCCTTGTTTAGACAATTCACCAATTACTATCAGGTGTCAGCTGCAGAAGTAGCCAGAAAGGTTTAAGTACGTTGGAAAGCTTCAGCTGTTCAGAATGAGGCAATTAAGGCCTCTATAAATAATCCAGAGGATTACTACTGATTTCTGCATCCTGAGGCTTTTTGAGTTAAAGAGAGCAGTGAGTGGAAAAGGGCTTCTGAAGAGGTGAGGTGGTGTTGATTTTTCTGTGTGATAAAAATCAGAAAGACTATTACTTTCTGCTGTATGACCAGCAGTGTCTGCCCAGCAGTAGGCTGTGCCAGACTCCATATATAGGTTCCTGTGTGGTAAAGGTAGACGCCCAAGTGGCCAGGGTTTATTTTATGTTTTGTTTTGTTTATGCTGTTTGGATGCTTGCACTTGTTTCCAGCAATATGGAAGAATAAACCATATTATTTGTTTTCAACCATCCTCGGCTGTCTCTCTGTATAGTTCAGTGTGTAGTGAACCCATCCAGGGGGTCACACCCCCCCCCCCGCTACCGAGCGAACCCCTTACACATGGTGGAGTGCGACGGGCAGTTAACCACTTAAGGACCCCCGCACGCACATATACGGCCACAGAATGGCTCGTACAGGCACAAGGGCGTAAATTTACGTCCCCGCCTTCGTGCGGTTCGGGGGTCCCATCGGGACCCCCTCCGCGGCGTGCGGGGGTCCCCCTGCCTCTGGGAGCGATCGCCGACGAGCGGGCGGATGTCCGTGATTTCCGCCCCCCCCCGCGATCGCTCCCAGCCAATGGGAGCGCGCTCCCATCGTGTCAGTTCCTCCTCCTGTGTTTACACAGGAAGGAGGAAATTATGTCACCTCTCATCGCAGCGCTGTTTCCCAGCGCTGCTGATGAGAGAAGACATCACAAGTAAGTGTGCACCAACACAACACTGACACACACTCACATAGGCACATTAACCCCTTGTGATCGCCCCCCCCCACCCCCCTGTCACAGTGTCACTGAATGCAGTGATCTAATCACTGCATTTAGTGTCAGTGTGACAGGCAGTGTAAAAAACAGTTAGTGTTAGGTTCAGGATAGCCCCCCCACCCCCCCTAATAAAGTTTTAACCCCCTGATCACCGCCCTAGTTAACCCTTTCACTCCCTATTGCCAGCGTCAATAAGCGATCATTTTTCTGATCGCTGTATTAGTGTCGCTGTTCCCGCTAGGTAGCTATTTTTTTTTTATTGCGATTTTTTTTTTTAATAAAGACATGTGGCTGAATTAATTTTGGCCTAAATGTTTTACTAAAATTTAGTTTATTTGATTTTTTTATAACAAAAAGTAAAAAAATTGTGTTTTTTTTCAAAATTGTGGCTCTATTTTAGTTTATAGCGCAAAAAAATAAAAATCGCAGAGGCGATCAAATACCACCGAAAGAAAGCTCTATTTGTGGGAAGAAAAGGACGCAAATTTTGTTTGGGAGCCACGTCGCACGACCGCGCAATTGTCTATTAAAGCGACGCATCGCCGAATTGTAAAAACACCTTGGGTCATTTAGCAGCGTATGTGTCCGGGTCTTAAGTGGTTAAAGTAAACCCAAAATGGAGGAGATACTGAAACAGCTGGCTATAGCAAATGCAAATCCACAGCAGGCAAATGCAAATCAACAGCAGACAAATGCAGGTTTGCAGCGGAGCCTTACAGCTCACCAAGAGAGCATTGCAGCTCTACAACAGGCTCACCAAGAGAGCCTTGCAGCTCAACAACAGGTTCACCAAGAGAGCCTTGCAGCTCACCGAGAGAGCATTGCAGGCTTGGAACAGAGACACCAGCAGCAAATGGAGGCCATCGTGAAACAGCTTCAGAGACAGCAGACTGAGGCTGGGAGTCAGGCCAGTAACATACCGACTTTTCGGGTAAGACACTTATTGCCAAAGATGACTGCAGATGATGACCCTGAGATGTTTCTGACCACTTTTGAGAGAACAGTGGAAAAAGAGAGATGGCCTAAAGAACAGTGGGCTGGACTAGTGGCCCCCCTATTATCTGGAGACGCCCAAAAGGCATATTTTGATTTGGAGCTTGCAGATGCAAAAAACTATGATCAGTTAAAAGAAGAAATATTGGCACGTTTTGGTGTAGCCCTGGATGTCCGTGCTCAGCGGGTCCACAATTGGAGTTATCGACTGAGGAAGCCACCTCGGTCGCAGATGTATGACCTCATCCATTTGGCAAGGAAATGGCTGCAGCCAGAAACTTTGACCGGACCAAAAATTTTGGAGCGAGTAGTCATGGACAGATTTCTTAGGTCTCTTCCTAACACCCTGCAGAAATGGGTGAGCCATGGTGGTCCCGAAACCGCAGACAAACTAGTAGACCTGGTCGAAAGGTACCTAACAACAGAGAATTTGTCCTCTTCCACCAGAAACGCACAGACTTTCCACCCCAAGACCAGACCCTCCCCACCTATAGGTAAGACTGCATCAAGGGATGGGGGTGGAGAAAGGGACCAAAGAGCAACTAGAGGTATTATCGGGACTCGTGATAATGTTTGGCGAGAGCGGCCTGGAAGACCCATCCCACAGGAGAGGACCAGAAGGTTGATTTGTTACCGTTGCTGGGAAGAGGGACATGTAGCAGCAGTTTGCCCAGCGGGTGATGAAGCCATGCAGTGTGACTTTCTGACAGAGAGACGACAGTCTCTTTTTGCAACCACATGCACTGCAGTAAAGGGGAATGAGAAACCTTTATGTAGAATATGCTTAGATGGTAAAGATGTTGTGGTATTGTTGGATTCAGGTAGCCTGGTCACCTTAGTAAAAAGTGATCTAGTGGTGGGAAAAACCTTACATCCTAGGAAAATGGCTGTAGTTTGTGTACATGGGGACACTCGAGAATATCTGATGACTACGGTTTCCTTTGAAACCTCCCTTGGTAACTTGTGTCACCAAGTGGGTTTAGTTCCCAAACTGCCACATGACGCCATTGTGGGAAGGGATTTCCCAAAGTTCTGGGAACTCTGGGACTGCCCAAATTCCCCAGTAGGTGGTTCTTCTGAGCCTGAAACATCTACTTCAGAATCCTCTAACTGTGAGGATTCTCCTGAGTTTCTGTTCTCAGTCTTAGCAGGGGAAACACCAGTCCCTAGGGAGGAGCCTGCTACCTCAGAAGAGGAACAGCGGCCGATAGGGTTTGATGACGTCGAGGTGCACAGAGAAATTGTTATCACTGAGCAATTGAGGGACCCCACATTGCTAAGAGCCCGGGAGAATGTAGTGAAGATAGATGGGGAGTTAGTTAACCCTGACGAGAGGGTTGCCCTCCCTTACTTCATTATTGAAAAGGACCTGTTATATTGAGTGTCACAGAGGATAGAGGACACCATTGAGCAACTGGTAGTGCCTAAACCGTACCGCAAGATGGTTTTGGAACTGGCCCATGGGCACATTCTTGGGGGACATTTGGGAGCAGAAAAAAACGGGGAGAAAATCACTCACACTTGTACAGCTCTTCCTGTCCAGTGTGTCAGATTGCTGCACCCATGCCACATTTCCACAGTCCGTTGGTACCCCTGCCCATTATCGAGGTCCCTTTTGAGAGGATCGCCATGGACTTGGTTGGCCCCTTACTGAAGTCCACTAGAGGGCACCAACACATCTTGGTAATAATGGACTATGCCACCCGTTACCCAGAAGCGATTCCTCTCCGAAACACCTCTGCTAAAACCATTGCCAAAGAGTTATTTCAGGTTTTCAGCCGTGGGGGTCTTCCTAAGGATGTCCTAACTGACCAGGGCACCCCGTTGATGTCTAGGATGACCAGAGAACTTTGTAAACTCCTGAAAGTGACCCAATTACATACATCAGTATATCACCCTCAAACAGACGGGTTAGTGGAAAGGTTTAATAAAACTTTAAAACAAATGTTGAGGAAGGTGGTGGATAAAGACAGAAAGAACTGGGATTATCTGCTCCCTTATCTGATGTTTGCCATAAGAGAGGTTCCCCAATCGTCCACAGGGTTCTCTCAGTTTGAGCTACTGTATGGGAGGCACCCCCGGGGCCTACTGGACATTGCCAGGGAAACATAGGAGAGTGAGAGTTCCCCTCATCGAAGTGTGATTGAACATGTAGCACAAATGCAAGATAGAATTGCCCAAGTGATGCCGATTGTGAAGGAACTTTTAGCCCAGGCCCAATTGGCTCAACAAAGGATTTACAATCGTGGGGCCCAGGTCCGTTCCTTTGTACCTGGTGATAGGGTATTGGTGCTGGTCCCCACGGTCGAAAGTAAATTCCTAGCCAAATGGCAGGGTCCCTATGAAGTGTTGGAGAAAATGGGGGTGGTGAATTATAAAATTAGCCAACCGGGAAGACGAAAACCTGAGCAGCTCTATCACGTGAACTTGTTGAAACCGTGGAAGGATAGACAGTCTAAGACTACCCGATTTTCTGCTCCATTTAACCTGGCTGTCCTGAAGTTGGGATAGCGGAGACTCTGTCCAAAACTCAGCAACAGGAGGTTAAAGAATTTGTGCTCTGTAATAGGGAGATGTTTTCAGACCTGCCAGGTTGGGTCTCCGGAGTGGAACATGACATTATCACCACACCAGGGGATAAGGTCAAGTTGAAGCCTTATAGAATTCCAGAAGCCTGGTGAGAGTAAAAAGAAAATGCTGGAGCTGGGGGTGATAAAAGAGTCAAAAGTGATTGGTCCAGTTCCCTTGTCTTAGTGCCCAAACCAGATGGAAGTTGGCAGTTTTGTAATGACTTTCGCCGCCTGAATAAAATCACTAAGTTTGACACCTATCCTATGCCCCGAACAGATGAACATATTTGATCGCCTAGGCACTGCCCGGTACATGACGACTTTAGACCTGACCAAGGGTTATTGGCAAATTCCTCTCTCGGAGTCGGCCAGGAAAAAAACAGCATTTGTAACTCCAGACGAATCTTTCCAATATCGGAGGATGCCTTTTGGGTTACAGAATGCTCCCGCCACATTTCAATGCACCATGGATAAGACCCTTCAGCCTCATCGAGCCTATGCTGCTGCATACCTCGATGACGTTGTCATCCACAGTGAGGATTGGGACTTACACCTACCAAAAGTTCAAGCTGTGTTGGATTCCATCTGTAAAGCTGGGTTTACAGCCAATCCAAAAAAAAAAGTACCCTTGGGCTAGAAGAGGCGAAGTATCTGGGGTATACCATTGGAAGAGGTCTAATCAAGCCCCAAATAAACAAAGTTGAGTCTATTCAGGATTGGCCACGTCCCACCAACAAGTAACAAGTTTGTGCATTTTTGGGGATCGTGGGTTATTATCGCCGCTTTATCCCCCATTTTGCCTCACAGGCTGCTCCTCTGACCAATTTGACAAAAGGGAAGGAGTCTGTCATGACCAAATAGACTCCCGAAGCAGAAACAGCTTTTCAGGCTTTAAAACAGGCCTTATGTAGTCAGCCAGTTTTAAATTCACCTGATTTTTCACGGGACTTTCAGACAGATGCACCAAATGTGGGGTTAGGAGCTGTACTGTCCCAGATTATGAAGGGGGAGGAACACCCTGTTATGTACCTCAGCCGAAAGTTGAAGGCCCATGAGGAGAATTATGCCACCATTGAGAAAGAGTGTTTGGCTGTGAAATGGGCTTTGGATTCTCTCCGGTACTACCTCGTGGGTAGACAGTTTGAACTGGTGACGGATCATGCCCCATTGAAGTGGATGGCACAGAACAAGGCGACCAATAGGAGAATAAATAGGTGGTTCCTGGCCCTCCAGGAATTTAGTTTTGTGGTAACGCATCTCCCCGGTGTTAAAATGGGGAATGCAGAGGGGTTGTCTCGAGTGCATGCGTGTCTGGCAACCTGTGTCCCAACCCTAGGGTTGAAACAAGAGGGGGGGGTATGTGACAGGAAGTCAGGTAAATCTGTGGGTGTTGTCACAGACGGGAGATACATTTCTGCCTTGTTTGGACAATTCACCAACTACTAGCCAGGAAGGTTTAAGGGCGTTGGAAAGCTTCAGCTGTTCAGAATGAGGCAATTAAGGCCTCTATAAATAATCCAGAGGATTACTACTGATTGCTGCATCCTGAGGCTTTTTGAGTTAAGGAGAGCAGTGAGTGGAAAAAGGCTTCTCAAGAGGTGAGGTGGTGTTGATTTTTCTGTGTGATAAAAATCAAAAAGACTATTGTTTTCTGCTGTATGACCAGCAGTGTCTGCCCAGCAGTAGGCTGTGCCAGACTCCATAGATAGACGCCCAAGTGGCCAGGGTTTATTTTATGTTTTGTTTTGTTTATGCTGTTTGGATGCTTGCACTTGTTTCCAGCAATATGGAAGAATAAACCATAATCTTTGTTTTCAACCATCTTCAGCTGCCTCTCTGTATAGTTCAGTGTGTAGTGAACCCACCCAGGGGGTCACACCCCCCCGCTACCGAGCGAACCCCTTACAATATATATATATATATATATATATATATATATATATATATATATATATATATATATATATATATATATATATATATATACACTGTATATATAAATAGTTATATATAATCCTATATATATACAATCCTATACCCAGAGTTGTTCCAGAGGAAATAAATAAAAAAAACAATAAAGCATGATCCAATTTTCTCCAGCAGGGGAAAAAATTCCTTCCTGATCCCCCAAAAAACAATTGAATATTCACTAGATCAAATTTACCTATAAGGCCTCGTACACACGGACAGACATATCCGATGCAAACGGTCCTCGGACCGTTTGCATCGGATATGTCCGCCGGGCTATTTTGGTCCGATGGCGTGTACACACCATCGGATCAAAATCCCCGCCGGCAGACAGCGCGGTGATATGGGGGTGACGTTGACGCCGCCACGTCACCGCACCAGGAAGTAAACAACTTCCACGCATGTGTCGCATCCATACGACGCTTGCGCGTGTGGATATGTCCACTGGTGAGTGTACTGACCAGCGGACATATCCGACGGACATGTGTCCGGCCGAAAAGTTTCAAAGCATGCTTTGTAAATTTTCGGCTGGAGAAAACAGTCCGAATCCATCCGTTTGCCCCTACAGACGAGCAGATTTTTCGGCTGAAATGGTCCGTCGGACCATTTCCAGCAGAAAAATTCCATCGTGTGTATGAGGCCTAAATGTTAGCATTCAGCTATGTTATGTGTATCTAGGAAATAATCCAGGCCTTTCTTAAAACAATCTATTGAGCTGGCCAAAACCACCTCTTGAGGCAGTTTATTCCACATTTTCACACTCTAATGCCGTGTACACATGCTCGGAATTTCTGACAGCAAATGTTCGATGGGAGCTTTTGTTCGGAAATTCCGACCGTGTGTAGGCCCCATCGGACATTTTCTGTTGGAATTTCCGAAAAAACTAAAATTTGAGAGCTGGTTCTCAAATTTTCCGACAACAAAATCTGTTCTCGTAAATTACGATCGTGTGTGGACAATTCCGACGCACAAAATTTCACGCATGCTCTGAATCAAGTACGAGACGGAAGCGCTCGGTCTGGTAAAACTAGCGTTTGTAATGGAGATAGCACATTCATCACACTGTAATGGACTGAAAAGCACGATGCTGAAAATTGCGAATCATCTCTCACCAAACTTTTACTAAGACGACTGGTATTGATTGAACTTCCCTTTTCTAGTGCTGTACGTCACCACATTCTTGACGTTCGGAATTTCTGACAACATTTGCGTGAACGTGTGTATGCAAGACAAGTTTGAGCCAAAATCTGTCGGAAATGTATCCACGGTTTTGTTATCGCAATGTCCGATTGTCTGTACGCAGCATTACTGTGAAGAAGGCTTTCCGCATTTGGAGTCAAAATGTATTTTCCTCCAGACATAAACAGTGCCCCCTTGTCCTCTGTGATGACCTTAAAGGGGTGTTCCAGCCCAAAATTGTGTTTATTAAAAGTCAGCAGCTACAAAAAGTGTAGCTGCTGGCTTTTAATAAACACTCACTTACCTGGTCCTGCGTTCCAGCGACACGCCGACCGGGGCTCCGCTCCTCTCCTCCCCTCCCCAGCCGGTGTCTCCATTCCTACTGTGGGCACCCAGCCGTGACAGCCTTCGGCTTCACGGCCGGGCACCCACTGCGCATGCGCGAGCCGCACTGCGCATGCGCGCGAGCCGCACTGCGCATGCGCGCGCGGCGCAGCTCACCGCTGATTGGAGAGGCGATCACATGGGACCTGTCATGTGTCCCATGTGATCGTCTACAGGAAGGGGCTGGTGTAGGCGATTAAGGCTTAATCGCATTGATTATTGGAGCCTCTGGGATAGAATGCATAAACATTGGGATATAAGGTACCATCATCCTGAAAATCTGAATATAGATAATTGGGTCTAAGTTCCCCGGACCAAAGAACCCAAAGCGAGCGAGGGGCCAGTAGGACTATTACGGTACTGATAGGAAAAATTACAATATCAAATTACAAAAATTATTAAAAGGTAAAGTTTATTAATTACAAAACAATAAAATGACACATAATTAAAACAGTAGTAACCGAGCACAACACCATAAGAAGATCCCTAAAAGGGATGATACAGTGGGTTGGAGGTCGCAGAAACTCGACTAGTTTCGTGGCATAGCCACTTCATCAGGAGCATATCTGAAAGTAATCATAGAAAAACAAACAATGAAGATCACAGGGGGAAAAAGGCAATATAACAAAAAGGGGACAAAGTGCTCAGTCGCTTACCTAAAAAAGCCCACCGAGCGAAGCACGGCAAGGCTGGCTGGGCGCAGGTCCCATGTGGTGGCCATGGGAGGGCATGTGTATATATGAGAACCTACTTGGCAAATGTATAAGATAAAGTAGGATTAGTATCCAGAGCCATGTAATGAATATGGGACAAATAAAAGTGGTGGTGCAACACGCGTGGTGGCAGAGTGATAGTGGATGCAATAAGGTGAATAGTGTTGGGTGATAAGTGAGGAAGATAGACAATGAAGGGGGGGGGGTGTGGAGGAGACGGAAACCAAGGAAAGGTACAGGGAGGGGCGCAGGAGAGGGGGGAGGGAAAAGAGGGGGAGGGAAAGGTAAGGGGGGGAGGGGGGGGAAAAACAAGAGGGGGGGAAGGTACAGGGAAGGAGAAAGGAAAACCGGGGGGGGGAGGAGAGAGGAGAAAGGAAGGAAGGGAAGGGAGGATAGGGAAGGGAGGGGGAAGGGGGGGTTTGGAGAGGGAGGAAACGGGAAGGAAAGGGAGGGAATGGGAAAAGAGGCGAGGAAAAAGGGGGGGGGAGGGTCAAGAACAAGGGAAGGGTGGTAGGGAGAGAGGGGAGGGGGAGGGGAGGACAGGAATAGGGAAGGTGGAGGGAGTGGAAAAGTGGGAACGGGGGGAGGGATGGGAGTGGGAGAAGAGGGGGGGAGGATAGTGAGGGGGAGTGTGCAACTGAGCAAGGGGAAGTGTAAATAAATGAACAAAAAATGATAATTGAATAATACATACTGGGGTCCTGGATAAAGGAACCCGGCTGAAAACTGTGTAGAAACATATATATGCGCGACAGGTTATGTGGTTGATTAGGAGGGGGATCGATAGTGGTCCCAGAGGAGCGTCGGGGTACTGGCGCTGAACAGTGTCGCCTAGTGGAAAGAGATTAATGAAGGTAAAGGTTGTGTAAAGGTAAAAATATCACAAGGAGGAAGAGATGGGAAGGAGAGAGGAGGAGGAGGAGGGGGAGTAAAGGGGAGGAAGGAGTGCATACACGGCAGGTGGAAAGGTGACAGGGGAAAACTTACTGGAAGCTGGATAAAGCAGCAGCGGTTCCCGAATCCAGCAAGGGTAGAGCTGGGAGCCAAGAGGTGCTGGGATGTCCTCCACCCGGCGTGACCAACGATCGAGGGTGGGGACCGTGGTGCAAAAACGCCGGGTCAAGCCAGAAGGCATGACGTCAGCGCGGGTATGCGCGAGCGTCAGGCTCCAACGTCCTCAACGTGAGGGCGGGGACCTGCACAGGGATATAAATATGTGAGGAGCAGCTGGACGGAATGACACGGTGGGTGGACCAAACAGGCACTGGATCATCACAGGGAGGCGTGTCCATGAACCTAAATCGGCCTATAGCTGGCAGGGCGGGGTAAGCGGCTGAGCCCGATAAAATACATAGTTGGCATGTTACAAACAATATGAATAAAAGATAAACGAGGAATACAAACAAGTTAATAAGAAGTTATTGTGAACAATATATATATATATATAGTATAATGTATGTGTCTAGTCGGTAACTAGACACCAAGGGGGACTGAAGCAATGCCTGTGAAGTGCTGGGACTGCATAGTATGAAATTAGTCCTGTGAAAGGAGGATAGCCGCGTAACCCACAGTGACTGTAATCTATGTGGGATCGCGGCATCGATATTAGACTAAGAGATTAATCTCAAGATGGAGAAGGATGCAGAGGCTGCCCCCGCAGTGGTAGCTTGCATGGGGGCAGACAGATGCATAGAGTCGAGAGAGGGCCTGGGTTGCCCCGACCAGTCTGGGGGTGAATCGGACTAAGGGCGGGATTGCAAGCCAAGTAGCTCATGTCAGGACTATGCCCAGAACTAATCACGGGGAGATTGCTTAAATCACACCTAATGGAGAGAGAAGTATAAACATTGTAATATAAGATATATAAGAGGCTACTCCTCAGAAAACTGCGGAGTGTTGGGTGGGCGGGATGCGGGGGGCACGGCCAAGTGCCAGTCACGCGCCGCCGACCAGAAGCGGCCCAGGTGTGTTATCCACCTAATATAATATGATTATTGGAGCCTCTGGGATAGAATGCAGAAACATTGGGATATAAGGTACCATCATCCTGAAAATCTGAATATAGATAATTGGGTCTAAGTTCCCCGGACCAAAGAACCCAAAGCGAGCGAGGGGCCAGTAGGACTATTACGGTACTGATAGGAAAAATTACAATATCAAATTACAAAAATTATTAAAAGGTAAAGTTTATTAATTACAAAACAATAAAATGACACATAATTAAAACAGTAGTAACCGAGCACAACACCATAAGAAGATCCCTAAAAGGGATGATACAGTGGGTTGGAGGTCGCAGAAACTCGACTAGTTTCGTGGCATAGCCACTTCATCAGGAGCATATCTGAAAGTAATCATAGAAAAACAAACAATGAAGATCACAGGGGGGAAAAAGGCAATATAACAAAAAGGGGACAAAGGGCTCAGTCGCTTACCTAAAAAAGCCCACCGAGCGAAGCACGGCAAGGCTGGCTGGGCGCAGGTCCCATGTGGTGGCCATGGGAGGGCATGTGTATATATGAGAACCTACTTGGCAAATGTATAAGATAAAGTAGGATTAGTATCCAGAGCCATGTAATGAATATGGGACAAATAAAAGAGGTGGTGCAACACGCGTGGTGGCAGAGTGATAGTGGATGCAATAAGGTGAATAGTGTTGGGTGATAAGTGAGGAAGATAGACAATGAAGGGGGGGGGTGTGGAGGAGACGGAAACCAAGGAAAGGTACAGGGAGGGGCGCAGGAGAGGGGGGAGGGAAAAGAGGGGGAGGGAAAGGTAAGGGGGGGAGGGGGGGGAAACAAGAGGGGGGGAAGGTACAGGGAAGGAGAAAGGAAAACCGGGGGGGGAGGAGAGAGGAGAAAGGAAGGAAGGGAAGGGAGGATAGGGAAGGGAGGGGGAAGGGGGGGTTTGGAGAGGGAGGAATTCGGGAACCGCTGCTGCTTTATCCAGCTTCCAGTAAGTTTTCCCCTGTCACCTTTCCACCTGCCGTGTATGCACTCCTTCCTCCCCTTTACTCCCCCTCCTCCTCCTCCTCTCTCCTTCCCATCTCTTCCTCCTTGTGATATTTTTACCTTTACACAACCTTTACCTTCATTAATCTCTTTCCACTAGGCGACACTGTTCAGCGCCAGTACCCCGACGCTCCTCTGGGACCACTATCGATCCCCCTCCTAATCAACCACATAACCTGTCGCGCATATATATGTTTCTACACAGTTTTCAGCCGGGTTCCTTTATCCAGGACCCCAGTATGTATTATTCAATTATCATTTTTTGTTCATTTATTTACACTTCCCCTTGCTCAGTTGCACACTCCCCCTCACTATCCTCCCCCCCTCTTCTCCCACTCCCATCCCTCCCCCCGTTCCCACTTTTCCACTCCCTCCACCTCCCCTATTCCTGTCCTCCCCTCCCCCTCCCCTCCCTCCCTACCACCCTTCCCTTGTTCTTGACCCCCCCCCCCTTTTCCTCGCCTCTTTTCCCATTCCCTCCCTTTCCTTCCCGTTTCCTCCCTCTCCAAACCCCCCCTTC
This sequence comes from Rana kukunoris, assembly GCA_029574335.1. Taxonomy (NCBI): domain Eukaryota; kingdom Metazoa; phylum Chordata; class Amphibia; order Anura; family Ranidae; genus Rana; species Rana kukunoris. The sequence goes on along the minus strand of CM056059.1, from coordinate 111,638,535 downwards.
CCCCTCCCTTCCCTATCCTCCCTTCCCTTCCTTCCTTTCTCCTCTCTCCTCCCCCCCCGGTTTTCCTTTCTCCTTCCCTGTACCTTCCCCCCCTCTTGTTCCCCCCCCCCCCCCCCTCCCCCCCTTACCTTTCCCTCCCCCTCTTTTTCCCTCCCCCCTCTCCTGCGCCCCTCCCTGTACCTTTCCTTGGTTTCCGTCTCCTCCACACCCCCCCCCCCTTCATTGTCTATCTTCCTCACTTATCACCCAACACTATTCACCTTATTGCATCCACTATCACTCTGCCACCACGCGTGTTGCACCACCTCTTTTATTTGTCCCATATTCATTACATGGCTCTGGATACTAATCCTACTTTATCTTATACATTTGCCAAGTAGGTTCTCATATATACACATGCCCTCCCATGGCCACCACATGGGACCTGCGCCCAGCCAGCCTTGCCGTGCTTCGCTCGGTGGGCTTTTTTAGGTAAGCGACTGAGCCCTTTGTCCCCTTTTTGTTATATTGCCTTTTTCCCCCCTGTGATCTTCATTGTTTGTTTTTCTATGATTACTTTCAGATATGCTCCTGATGAAGTGGCTATGCCACAAAACTAGTCGAGTTTCTGCGACCTCCAACCCACTGTATCATCCCTTTTAGGGATCTTCTTATGGTGTTGTGCTCGGTTACTACTGTTTTAATTATGTGTCATTTTATTGTTTTGTAATTAATAAACTTTACCTTTTAATAATTTTTGTAATTTGATATTGTAATTTTTCCTATCAGTACCGTAATAGTCCTACTGGCCCCTCGCTCGCTTTGGGTTCTTTGGTCCGGGGAACTTAGACCCAATTATCTATATTAAGGCTTAATCGCCTAACCAGCCCCTCGGCGGAAGCAGGAAGTGGGACAGGAAGTCCCACTCCTATTGAAGCCCCCACTCCCCCCCAAAAAAAATTACATGCCAAATGTGGCATGTAAGGGGGAGGGGAGTGGATTAAAAAAAAGTTATTTTTTAGGTGGAACTCCTCTTTAAAGCTGAGTTCTAGTCATTTGTTTGTTTATTAAAAGTCAGCAGCTACAAAAAGTGTAGCTGCTGACTTAATAAACAGCCTCTCACCTATCCCACGGCCAGCATTTCAATCCACTTAAAAGGCAAGGAGGCGGCGGGAAGGGGTTAAGCATTCCAATTTTTGTGTGTGACTCTTGCAGCTTCCTGTTTCAGGCTGACTACAACAAGCCACTGCCCTGAAATTAGCAGCAGCATTCTCAGCCTACCATGAGTGCTCCTTTAGTTGGCCGTATTGCTGCCTATCAGAGCCCGGGTTCACATATATGTGAATTTAATGTGTTTTACACCACATCCAATTTGAATAACATATGAGTGTGGCCGGCTTTCAACAGAGCCAGTTTGCACATGTCTGGGGTGGCTGCGCACATTTGAAAAGGGTCCTGTACATTTTTGGGTCCGGTTTAGGTGTGAATTCAGGGAAAAATTGGCATCTGAATTGCACCAGAATCGGTTGAACACAGACACAAAGGACACTGGACTGCAAACCACAGCCGGACCTGTGTGAACCCAAACTAATAGACCTGATAGGCAGCCCCAGCTGACAACGCTGCTTCTAATTTTTTGGCAATGGCTTAGCGTTGTCATTCTGCAACAGAAAGTGCTGTTAATGGCAGCATTTCCAGGTAAGAAACTTATTAACAAATAAAGCTAGGAATGATTTGCTTAAAGCAGAGCTCCACCCAGAAAGGGAAGCTCTGTTTGTCTGCCTCCTCCCCCTTCCACTGCCACATTTGGCACCTTTCAGGGGGAGGGGAGAGTGAGTACCTTTTTTGTGACATGTTACCGCTCCCACTTTCGGCTGAGTTCACGGAGGCGAACTCAGACTGCAGCTCGGCCCCTGTCCTCCTTCCCCCGCTGCCGGGCCATTCACAAATGCACAGTAGGAAACTGGCTGTGAAGCTGCAAGGCTTCACTGCAGGTTTCCCTTAGCCGTGATGGTGGCAGCAGCACCCGAGAGCCGATTAAAAAATCAGCTTGTGTGAGGACACTGCTGGATTCATTGACAGGTAAGTGTCCTAATATTAAAAGTCAGCAGCTACAGTATTTGAAGCTGCTGACTTTTTTTTCTGAAGGAGCCTGGAGCTCCGCTTTAAGAAAGTGAGACAAGAGGCTAAACATTTAGAAAAAATAGATTTTGGATTTACATACACTTTATAACTTATATGCAGGGCTTTTTTCTGGGGGAACTTGGGGGAACTCAGTTCCACCACCTTTGGCTCAGACCCTTTGGTGCCCGCTCACCACAATCACTTGTGAACACAGAAGTCTGGTTTCTGTGTTTACAAGTGACTGCTTTGTAACCCCCTGAACTCTGCACACTGTATGTAATGCAATTCTGGTATTTAATGTCCCTTTAAGACCCTTCTACTGTTTGTGAAATCTGAACGGGTCGTGGTTGAGTTCCTGCACCTATTTTCTGAGAAAAAAAGCTCTGCTTATATGAGATTTTATTGATTGAGTTTACATATAGTTTTTATTCTCATTCGATGCCAATTTGTTGTGGCACAGGAAATGGGTCTTGCTGCAAATCAGGCATTGTGGGACATTGTTCCGGATCCTGTTAGTGAAGGTTCAAGTCACAGAACTTTATTTACTGATCCACAAAGTCCCCCATGGCACCTCCCTGCTTTGTTTGGAATGGAAAACTGGAACAGCTTGCCCGCACCTCTCCACTCGGACATTAAATCAACATGGCTTTATTAGTGGCCCTAGAATGCCAGCTGAGCCATCCCTAAGCCTGTCACCGTGATGTCTTTATCTGTAACCAAACCAGACGTGAGCTCCTGGCAGCTTCAGGAGGTGACAACAAATCCAATTAGCTCCTTTCCATGGTGCCATAATACTAGTGAGAATCGTCCTGACAGGGAGGGTGACTCGAATACCCAGCACAGTAGGGCACATCCTTCGAAATATAAAAAAAAAATACAAATAAAAAATAAATAAACAAGAATAACAGCTCTTAATTGCCAGGGCTCTGCTTTGAACAAATGTTTAAACCCCAGGACGGGCATTGATGAATCTGATTAAAGGGTGATGCGGAAGGCCTCATCTAGTAATCCAAACTACCACATTTATACACAAACAAAAGAAAGTGCTTTAAACGATAGCAAGCTACTCTTTAATAAAACGCCATTAATGACGGGTCTTTGGTGCCCGTAGGTGGTAAACGCAGCATGTTGCTTTTGGCAGCCACTGAAGCCAAAACAGCCTTGAAACAGACTTTTTCACTTGGATGGTGGAACAAGAAAAGTTGTTGGATCCAAGTAGACTACAGACACGATTCACATTACGCAGATTATCTGAGAATTCTGCCGTGTGTTGTTTCCCATTTGCATTTTTACCCATGTATAATATATCAAAATGAATATAATGCCATACGTAGCAGAGTGTCGCTATGCCAGTCTGTTCATTTTTTAAATGTGATTTTTAAGTTTATGAATGCGAACTGTGAGTTTTTAATGTATACCAAGGTTGCAAAATAGTAGATGTAAACTTAATTGCTAAAATCTCTTATCAGCTTTAACATATTAAAGCCATTTTTTAAAGACATTCTTTTAGGATTTATTTACATTATTTGTGGTGATCATATTTCTTCTGCACTGGATAAATGGAGGTCACTGCTAGGGCACATAAAAAACGGTTGTTTTCTATGTGCCCTATTCAAAATGTAGGTGTGATGTGTAGTGCGTTCCACTGTGGTGAAATGGAAACATGTCTGCATTTTTCCGCACCACGCTGGATGGCACCGCATGTTACCACACAGTGGAACAACACAGTGCTGCTGTGTATTGACATGAATAGAATTGTCACTAGGGGGTTGATTTACTAAAACTGAAGAGTGCATACCCTGGTGCAGCGCTGCATACAAACCAATCAGCTTCCATTTTTTTTTTTTTTGGCAAAGCTTACTTGAACAAGGTAAAGTTAGAAGATGATTGTCTACCATGCACAGCTGAACCAGAATTCACACATATGTGAACCCGACCTTATTAAAAGTGCAAAATCTAGAGTGCATCATAGCCAATTAGCTTCTAACTTCAGCTTGTTCAATTAAGCTTTGACAAAAAATTACAATAAAACTGTAAGCTGACTGGTTCCTATGGAGAGCTGCACCAAAATTTGCACTCTTCAGTCTCAATGGATCCGATTCACACATGGCCACGGCGGCTGCTGCGCGGTTTTAAAAAGGGTCCTGTACATTTTTGGGTCTGGTTCAGGTGTGAATTCAGGCAAAAAAATCGGACTTGAACCGGCGAACAGAAACGCACCGGACCAGGGCTGTCTTAATGAGAGGGCACACCTGGGCACTGCCCAGGGGCCCCAGCTGCATGGGGGGGCACTGCCCTTTGCCCAAAGCAGCTGGTCCTTGAGCCCACGCTGCCCCGAAATTGAGGGCCCCCATGATAGCACTGAGAGTAATAGATACACAGGGGAGGCAGTCTGCCTCCTACCTACTTGATGTCTGTTTACCTGCACTGTCATCATTGTAGGGGCCCCAGAGCATTACCCAAGATGCTATTAAGACGGCCCTGCACCGGACCCCAGGCTGGAAACCGTGGCCACAAATATGTGAACCGGGCCTTAATCGACCTCTATGTGACACTTCAAAATAAGGTTGAAAGAAAAAAAAACAAGGAAGGTCATGTGCATGCTAATGTAACACTGGTGCGACAAATGCTCCCACATTGGAAGCTCATGTCACATGACGTGTGAAAATCAATGTTTCCCTATGGAAGCCGTCCTAACTGGCCTAACACATGTCAGCCCGACTATGAAAATGTTGCCTGTACTACTTTGGTCCGAGTTTGATCCTAGCAGCACTGATATATAAAAAACATGGCCATTGATATTATACATATGGGGAAATTTACTTTAATTTACTTCAATCATAATTGTAGTAGCCAGAATCTGCAATAGCTGTGCATAGCAACCAATCAGCTTCCAGCTTTTATTTTCAAAGCCTAACTGAACAAGCACTACCCTGAAGGAGCCACTGGTTATGAAGGGCCCTCTGTTCTTAGCCTCAACATTTTTAAGAACCTCAGGCCCCTGACACACCAGGTTGAGAGAATTCAAGCCAGCACAATACTGAGTACTGTCATCCAATACTAAATTATTTATTATTTACTGAATAAAACTAGGCACCAAGCAGTTAATAAAGGGTAAACTTAATGTTTTATTCTTTAGGAAAGAATAACCAAGCAAGTACAAGTGAACTAGTAATAGTGACAACACAGTCCAGCACACTGAATGGCTAACCATGAGGGCTAGGCCTAAGACCACTTTCACACTGGGGCACCGACTGCGTTGGTGCTAAAGCGCCGCTCATTATAGCTTTAGCGCTGTTTAAGTGGTACTTTTCAGTCGCTAGCAGATGCAATTATAGGGCTACACTGTCGGTATTCCCTAATGGTGGCTCTGCTAGGCCTAAACCAACTGGGTAAACGTGGATAGGAGTAAACAGTATAAACAGTGTAGGAGAATGAGGAAAACTTGCAAGATGAATTCCAATTCCAATATTTTTATTTGGGATGAGGTGCCTATACGAAATAGGTGTTTCTACATGTGTTTGGTCTATCTTAAAATTGCAAGATGAATGATAGGGGCAGTCTCTAAGGTTTCTCTTCTGCCGGCTAATGTTGGGGTTCTTAGATGAACATTGGTCACTTAAAATAGTCCTTAAATCTGCATGCCGTTATGAGGTATAAGTGCAATATAGATTGTGGTTAGGGAAACAAAACGGGCCAGATATGGTGATGGTGGTTTAGAGGTGGTAATATTGTGGCTGATACATTCAAGGCAATAAGATGCAGAATAGAGGGGTATTGAAAGAGTACTACAGATGCCCTGCTGTCAGTAACTTGACTACTGCTGACAGTACTATGCAGGCTGAAGGCCCTCTCACTGACTCCCAGAGGTGGTGATAGGCTCTTGGTGTTTGAAGGGGCTCTTTAGTCTGGATCCAACATGTCAAGAGGAAGGAGACTGGCAACATTTCTGGTTTCTCTGAAGCAATCCCGTAGAGGTCAATGAAGCTGATAATATGCCTGGCTCTTTGATGATTTTACTATCCATGTTGGGCTCTTTAGAGCTGGCTCTATCTCCTGCTCCAGCAGACAGGTCTGGATCTGCAGACTCCCACGGTGCCAAGAGAGTGGTCTTTTCCAGGGCAAAGAACCTATTGACCCCTAGGCTTTTCCTGTGTCCCAGAGCCTGTTGGGGCCTGTAGTTCAGAAAGTCAGTTGTTTTATATGGCCCGCCACCTTGACTTACACCTCCCAAGGTTCCAGATGTCTTGCATGGAAGTCTATGGGCCAGATTCACGAACACTTGCGCTGGAGTATTTGGATATGCGCCGCGTAACTGTGCTGATGCGCCGACGTTTTTATGTGCCCGTACCCACCAAACTAGATGCGCCCAATAACGGCTCATTTGCGACCGGCGGAACGTTCCGACGCCAGAGTATCGTCAGCGTTTATTTTCGCTGGGCGCATCAGTCGCGCCCATTGATTTCCCCTGCAAATATGCAAATGAGGGATTTTTCACAATTCACGAACGGATTAGCACCATACGCTGGCTACATGCGCCGCGCGTATCTGGTCCGTCCGGCGCAAAGTTATTTCTACAAAAGGCTGCTTTATCTTTACTCCAGACGGTCACAGGTCAGCAGGAGAGCAGCTACAGCAGCGTTACCGACGATAGGAGCTAGCTGAGCACCCCCACTTGCAAGGACAACACCTCTGTGTGCCAACATGCCAGGGGCACTCGTGGTCCTAGAACTACTGATGGGTCCCCTGGAACCAAGAAGGCGGGCACGTGAGAGGATATACTGCACACGTATGAACCTCTTTGGCATGGGGGATGAGGAGGTGTATCGCCTATTCAGATTCAGCCCAGATGCAATACTTGAACTAACCACAACCCTGCAGGATGACATCACCAGCCCAACACACCGATCACAAGCAGTGCAGCCACTGGTGAAGGTCCTGGCAACACTCCATTTCCTTGCAAGTGGATCATTCCAGCGTACAAGTGGAGTGGTGGCTGGGATGTCACAATCCTCCGTGAGCAGATGTGTGCACCAGGTTGTCCCTGCAATCCTCAGACGCATGTCCAACCAGTTCATCAGACCCACCACTGAGGAGCTACGGCAGAAGGCAATGACAGATTTCTACAACATTGCCAGATTCCCACGCACTGTGGGGGCCATTGATTGCACACATGTGGCCCTACAGCCCCCCAGTGCCACAGAGCACATATACCGCAATCGGAAGCATTGGCACTCCATCAACGTACAGGTGATAGCCGATGCCCAACGCCTCATATGGCACGTCCGTGCCAAACACCCCGGGTCCAGCCATGACAGTTTCATATACCGTCAGAGCCCCATCCCAGCAGAATTTAACCAGAATATGTATGGGGACAGCTGGCTGGTTGGTGAGTGACAAGGGAGTCAGGCATGACTATCCCCTCCCGTGATGCACAACAGAAATCGCACATGCATGACTAACATTCTCCTGTCTTTTACCTTACAGGTGACTCTGCATATGCATTGGGACCCCATCTAATGACTCCTTTCCGGAACCCCCAAACCAGAGGAGAGAGAAAATACAATGAAGCACACATCAAAACCCGTGCAGTGGTTGAGCAAACATTTGGGCTCCTGAAGTCCCGTTTCCGATGCTTGGATAAGTCTGGGGGGGCCCTATTGTATTCCCCTACCTTTGTGTGTCAGATCATCGGTGCATGTTGCATACTACATAACTTTGCTATGAAAAAAGGCCTGCATATTGACATACGTGATGACCTGACCCCCGACCCACACAGTCCCCACCTGCCAGAGGACACCCAGTCTGCTGATGGAAGAGCAGTCAGGAGGGTCCTCGCCGTAGGCATCTTTGGACACTAAACCAAAACATTAATAACACAGACAATGCACGCGTGTACACCACTAATGTCCCTAGATCACACACACCACATGCACATCGCATTGGATTAGCCCAAGTCCAGCATGTAGGAGTTGGGAGCAGTAACGCCGCGTCAAGGCCCCAATGATGTCACTGTCCATTCACACACCTTTCACACATCATTCATTCAGCCGTGGGGTTCACTTCACCACCACGGCCGAGGGTGACACCCCTTACTTTCAGGAGTGCCACCCTCTCACATTCACACACCATTCACACTGTCCCCTGCACTCCTGACCGTGTGCAGTACAAAAATAAATTATAAATATCATATCCTGATCATTAAAAGAAAAAAAATCTCATAACCTGAGAAAAATAAAAAATAAACTCATGACCTGAGTATGTCAAAAACAATAATATAAAACAAGAAAAAAAAAAGGCCTCATCGGGGATGCCGGGGGCTTCTTCTGGGGGCCCCTCTCTGGCTCCGCAGCTGCCTGGATGGAGTGGGTGGGGGTGGGGGGGCATCTGGAGGTGGCTGATCCCCAGGTGGGCCACTCCTGGCAGGTGTGGCCTGCGTGCCCTCCAAGGCCCTGGCTATCCGTCCAAGGTATGTGTTCGTCTGGGCCTGCATCCGGAGCTGACGGGTCACCTGGTAATGCTGGGCCCGCCGACTCAGCCTCCCCTGCTCCCGGATGGCAGCACTGTTCCCATGGATGGCAGCAGTGTTGGCCTGGACGGCTGCAGTGAGGTGCCTTATATCCCCCTGCACCTCCCCCAAAGTGGTGACCACTGCAGCGCAGTTGCAGCTGACATCCTGCACTGCGTTGCTGAGGTTGGCAACGGAGCCCAGGCTGTCAGCCACTTTCTCCAAGTGCACCGCTATGGCCCCCATCTGTTCCGTCTGCCTGGCGTGATCCCTCGCCAACTGGTCCTGGACACCATCAGACACCCCCCTGGTCTTCTGGGTCGCCTTCCTGGGGCCAGAAGATGGATGTCCTCGGGTGGAAGGTGTCGCCCTTGAGGGGCTTCCAAGGATGGGGGAGGGGACGACAGACGGGCCAGGAGAAGGGGAGGAGACAGACAACACTAATGAAAAGTCCTGCTCTGCCACAGCAGGATCCTCCACAACCACCTCGGCAGGTGTGGTGTGGCCACTCTCCTCCTCCACAACCTATTCACCACCCAGTGGCTCGGGCACATGATGGCGTGGGGGGGATGGGGTGGAATGCAGGCTGACAGATGCTGGCCCAGCTCCGTCATCTGTGGATGACACAAAGCAGACACATGTTGGTGGTCCCACACACTTGGCACATGTCCCCCCCCCCCCAAATGCAAAACAACAAATAGGGGATTATAAAACACTTACCTGTCCTTGTGCCTTCCTCCACGGAGTCATAGCCTGCGACCCCCTCCACCTGCTCCCTCTCCAGGCAGCGAGCAACCACCTCCTCCTCTGCGGTCAGGGTGACAGGACATGGGGGACCACCACCTGTGCCCCTCTCATACCTCCTGATGGAGGCCACCTTGTCCCTCACCTTGCGCCGCAGGTCGTTTATTTTCTTTTGTATGTCCCCAGCAGTCCGGGTGGAGTAGCCCAGGACATTGACCCTGGCAGCAATCGACTCCAGGATGCCCTGCTTCCTCTCCCGGCTGGTCTTCCGGCTTTTTTTGCCATGGAGAAATTCATTATCCGTCTCCATAGCCGAGATAATCACTGAGACCTCCTGGGCATTAAAGTTGAGGTTCCTCCTCTCTCTGGGGGTAGCGGGAGCAGCCATTACAGTGCAAAAGTATCTTCCCTGGGGTGGGGGGAAACGGAACTACTTTTGCGCCGGAATGGCGTTTCCGCCAGCGCTTTTAAGCGCCCAGCGGAACGCATTGCGCTGACGTTTCCCAGGAAGTGGTGCCGACGGAAGTTGTGAGCATGCGCACAAGGGGGCGAGTGGAGCCGCACTCACTGCGCATGCTCCGTGGATGATGCGCTGAACGTAAGCCTCTGCGCTGGGCTCCGCCCATCATTTACATATGATCACACCCACTTCCACTTGCGTCGGGTTACGCCAGCGCATTATCGTTACTCTGGCGCAAGTTTACGCGCAACTGCTATGTGAATTACAGGACTTGCGCTGAAAGGGTCTTCAGAGTAACGTAAATGAGAAGCGTTACTCCAGAGGAAAGATACTCTCATCTACCTGAATCTGGCCCAATGGGTTTATGTTGTCTTAGCTCTCCTCCTGCTGGCTGTAGGATGATTTTGCGGCTCATGTGGTAACAACTCAAACAAGGGGAAAATCAATACAGCAACATCTTTGTCTCCATATTTTCATAGCCCAGTACCTGACTACACTGACAATGGAAACTGATTTGTTACCATGCAGAGCTACTTCAGAATTTAACTAAAGGCTCGTACACACTATAAGAAACTATTTTCGTCCAAAGAATTTTTGTACGATTTTCGTATAGGGTGCACACAACTTTAGACCGTCAATTCCAAATTTTCGTAAGAAAATCCCTGAAGAGAAAAACAACATTTTTCTGCTACAGGAACAGAATGAACGATGTGCATTTATTGTGTACCACCTCTGTACGATTTTTGTACAAGAAAAATCAAGAAAAGAAAGACAGTATATGATCAGAAACAACAAACAACCAAAAAAAGCCCCTGTCTTACGAGAAATTTATGTTCATCAGTTTCCGATTTGCTGTGAAAATCCTATATTATCCTATGGTTTGCTGCTCTTGGTGAGTGAGTGAGTGAGTGAGTGAAAAACTTATATAGCACAGCACATGCAAACTAAATCGCCTCTAAGCGCTCGTTGTTCCTGTCTCTCTTGATATCAAAAGAGATGAGTTCTGAAGGCCAAGTGGTTCTCCTCCAACCGAATACTGGTTGGTAAAGCTTTCCATAGCCTGGGACCCTGGAACGCAAATCTTCTTTCACCTTTGGATTTGTATTTGGCTTTGGGTATCTGGAGCAGATTTTGGTCGGTGGATCGCAGAACGCGATTGGGGTTGTAAGTTTTTATTTTTTCAGATAGATATTGGGGGGCCTTCCCATGGATGCACTTATGCGTCAGACAGAGCGCTTTAAAAGCAATTCTGCCTTTCACTGGCAACCAGTGAAGGGCTCTCAGTGAAGGTGAGATAGATTCCCATGTTTTTTTCCCAGTCGCAAGCCTGGCAGCCGTATTTTGAACGACTTGTAGAGAAGAGATTTGGTACTTAGGGAGTCCGAGGTAAAGGGTATTTGCATAGTCAAGGCTGGAGTTTACAAGTGTTCCCACCACGACTGCTATGTCTTCCTTTGGAATAAAAGGAATTAGTCTACGTAGTAGGTGCAGCAGATGGTGAGATGCGCTGACTACTGACCCTATTTGTGCATCCATTGACATGTAGGTGTCGAAGATGACCCCAAGACTTTTGACTTTGGCGCTAGGGGTGACGATTTGGCCCAAAATGGGTGGGGGTGTCCAAGTTGTTGCAAGTTGGTTCTTACGACTGGCGTGAAACAGGAGAAGTTCTGTTTTGGAGCTGTTGAGTTTAGGATAACTCTTCCTCATCCAGTCTTCTATCAAAAAGAGGCATGTGTCTAGACTGAAATGATGATCATTTTTATTGCAGATGCGAAAATACAATTGTGTGTCATCTGCATATGAGTGATAAAGTAGTTTTTGGCTACTGATGATTTCAAAGAGAGGGCAAAGATAGATGTTGAACAGCACCGACAACAGAGGGGATCCTTGGGGGACTCCACATGACACCGTGCGTTTTTCAGAGGTGAAAGGTCCTAGATTACTGTTTGTGATTGGTTTTCCAGAAAAGAGGAGAACCATGATAGATCACTTTCTGCGACTCTGGCTACTTCTGCTAGCCGAGCCAGTAATAGTTTGTGATCTTCCGTGTCGAAAGCTGCGCTTAGGTCCAAGAGAACTAGAAGACAAGATTCTCCTTCGTCTGCGGCCTCAAGAGCGTCATCCCATATTTTGAGTAGTGCTGTTTCCGTCACGTGTCCAGGACGGAAACCCGATTGAAGTGGATGGAGTATGTGACGAGACCCTTGCTCGCTCACTTCCGCTCTCCCGACACTCCTCTGCTACTATTTGGTTTAGATTGCAGATTGCAACATCTGATGGTTCAGTCATCCAAGGTTCCGGGATCCAAAATACAGCTATGTGCCGTTCGAGATCCATTAGAACAAACACCAGGCAGGCTGTATGTAAGTTCAAACAGGACTCTTTTAATGGATGTTCACAACACACTTTTATACAGAATTTGGAACATCCCACCCCCAACAACCGCTTTCCTATTGGTCAATTGTAAAGTCCATGCAGTCCCCCTTCAGGTCATCTTTCAATCAAATGAGGACTTCAAAATGACTCAGCAGAGATTGGTCGGATAGTTATAGAATAGAAGTACTGCTATGTGTATTGAGACAGAAGCCCCAGGCGGCAATCAATGTACACAATAGCCATACACAGAACAATGAGGCCATCTGGAGAGGGAGTTAGCCGTAAAACATGGCAGGGACCCCCCACTGTGTAACAGATTTCAAGTAGAAACACTTTAGCATTCCAAGGTCCATGACATTACTCCCCCTGGGAAACAGTCCAACAGCCACAGTGGGACCTCGAACGGGTCAACTCGAGGATGTTGGAGAAGTAGTCTTAAGGTTCCAGGTCTGTCTGCTGGGATAACCCAGCCGCATTCCTGTTTTGAGGCCCTGGCCCATAATCGGAAGGCAAGAGGCTTGCATTCAATCCTCTCCAAAAGCCCCTGTCCCGGCTAGGTCTGTCACACATCTCCCCCTTTGGCAGGAGACTAACACAGGAGGAGACCCAAATGCCGGAACCCACACAGTACCCCAAATAAATTGTCCCAAACAGAGCATTACTTACCCAGCCAACCTCCGCCTTTCTCAGATAACATGCCTGCTGCTGGGCAGAGGCCTTGACTGGCCCTTCTCCCTGGAGTCCTTTCAGCCGCTGAAGAGAAGACAGGGTGACTGGGCTCAGTTCATCATGCTGTTGGGGATCTGGGCCAACTGCCCCCATCCCTGGGGTATACAAGTGGAGACTGAAGTTCCATCCACTTGTGGTAGGTGAAAATCCCCCGATGCTTGCAAAGCAAGGCTGACATCCTCCCGTCTCAGTGCCGCACCATTTTCTGGGGTTGTGTCTTTGAAGACCGAAGTTCCATCCACTACCACAGGAACCCCCTCTTATGTTAGTTGAGAGCAGAGGCCCGGGGCACTCTGCTCTGTTGCCAGCTCTTCTGCTGGGTTGCTGTGAGTGGAGACCACAGTCCCATCCACCGATATCTGCTCAAGCTGTAGTTGTGTGCAGCAGCCAGTAGCATCCTGCCCTGCTGCCAGTGATTCAGCTGGGAGTACAAGCTTTACCACCTCAGCTTATTGCTGGGGAGAGGGGCCAACTGCCCCGGCTTCCTAGAACTCCACAGTTGGTTCCGGTGCTGGGCAGAGATTGCTAGCACTCTGCCCTGTTGCCAGCACTTCTGATTTGGAAATGGCAATCTCCAGATTTTCCACTGCCGATTCATCAGCCAGGATTTCAGCGTTGTCAGCTGATATTTCCTCATAGACCCAGGCAAAGGGAGCCCCACCCTGCTGCTGAGCGGAGTCTAGCAGCTGTTTGTAGGCGATTTCCAGTTCCCATTCCTGAACGGCCAGGAACTCCAAATCTTCCTGTGCCCAGTGCACTTCTGAGACATTCAGTCTTCGTTCTCTGTGCTCCATTATTTCCTCCAAACGCCACTCTCGATCATTCCCAAAGTCGGGATCACTGGACATCCTCCAATATGACAATCCCAGGCCATCATAGTCAAAGCCTTCCATGGCGCTGTCATCCGTTGAGCACGGGCACTCTTGGACTACATACCACCGGAGGGCTCTGTAGCTCTCGTCCAACCGCATCTCTGCCCGGATCAGCCTGCTTAACTCTGCTGTCCACTCCTTCGGTTGTTCCCCCAATAACAGCATTCGTACTTCATACTGTGACCAGTACCTTACATGGATGGAGGGGAGAGCTTTTCCCTGCTCACGGGCTAGCGCTTCCTTTCAGAGTTCGCAGCGGATCGAATCAGACCATCCAAGCAGGACCTCCTCTGATACTGGTCCTCAGTGCTGTATCTGCTTCTCTTGCAACCTCCTTCTGAATTCCTCTTCCATGGTTATTGGTATCTTTACCTCTCCACTTCTTTCATTTGTTGCTGCTTCTTTAGGCGTTGTCACCGATTGCCGTATTTCTGCAATTCTCAGCTAATGTTGCCGCTCTCGTTCTCTCTGTTGCCGCTCTCACTCTCTCTCTTGTCGCTCTTGTTCTCTCTCTTGTCGCTCATCCTGCAGCTGGATGCCTCTAATGGCATTCTGTATGGCGGTCTCTGATGGGTTAGAACCATATAATGCCAACCACTGTCGAACTCGTTGCTGAAACAAGTCTTCAACTGACCGGGGTCCTGCATCACCATCCCTCTGATCCATCTCGGGTAGCTCACTGATCAGGATGGCTTCGTTCTTCTCTTCCCACCGGTCCCCCATGGCTCTCAAGTAAGTCTTTCAGCATAGGTCTCCTGCAGGCTGCATAGCTGGTCATTCATGGTGGTGGTTTGGAGTGTCCCAGTTACTGGAGAGCAAATCCCACCGCTGCCAACCAATGTGACGAGACCCTTGCTCGCTCACTTCCGCTCTCCCGACACTCCTCTGCTACTATTTGGTCAGATTGCAGATTGCAACGTCTGATGGTTCAGTCATCCAAGGTTCCAGGATCCAAACTACAGCTATGTGCCGTTCGAGATCCATTAGAACAAACACCAGGCAGGCTGTATGTAAGTTCAAACAGGACTCTTTTAATGGAAGTACACAACACACTTTTATACAGAATTAGGAACATCCCGCCCCCAACAACCGCTTTCCTATTGGTCAATTGTAAAGTTCATGCAGTCCCCCTTCAGGTCCTCTTCCATGCAAATGAGGACTGCAAAATGACTCAGCAGAGATTGGTCAGATAGTTTGAATAGAAGTACTGCTATGTGTATTGAGACAGAAGCCCCAGGGGGCAATCAATGTACACAATAGCCATACACAGAACAATGAGGCCACCTGGAGAGGGAGTTAGCCGTAAGACATGGCAGCGACCCCCCACTGTGTAACAGATTTCAAGTAGAAACGCTTTAGCATTCCAAGGTCCATGACAGAGTAGATTATTAGTATCTAGATGCTGTTGCAGCTGTTGTACCACTACTTTCTCCATTACCTTGGAGAGGACGTTTAGGCCTGTTATGGGATGACGGTGAGTTGGGTCTTTGGGGTCGAGAGTGGGTTTCTTTAAGATTGGTTGGATTATGCCCTGTTTCAACTGGGAGGGCACTGTGCCTTCCCTGAAGGACTGGTTTATAGGTTGCGTGATAGGGGGTGCCAGAATACCAGCACATTCTTTCAGCAGTTTGGTGGGAATAATATCATTATGCTATTTTGCTGAGTACCGATGATATTTTTAGTGGCATCGATGGAGATGGGTTTAAGAGTGAACTTTGTTGATTGCGGTGAAATTGTGTGGGTATTGGGGGAATGGTTGAGGGGGGGGGGGTTGAGGGGGGTGCTCTTTGCTGAATGCTTTGTCGGATTCCCTCAATTTTATTAATGAAATAGTCTGACAAATCATTGCAGAATTCTTGACTATGTGCGTTGGGGGCTTCAAGACAGACTGGATTCATGGCCTGGGTGACAAGCTTGAAGAGTTCTCGGGGGCGGTTTAGGGCATTAGTGATGACATTTGAAAAGTGATTTTTTTTTTGGCTTTGAAGATTTCTTTGTGGTATGTATTTGTTATTGCCTTGTAGATGGCGTGGTTTTCCTCGGAAGAGCTTGTTTTCCAGGCGGCTTCCGCACTCCTGCGCTCTTGCTTCAGCAATGACAGCTGGTCGTTGAACCAGCTAGAGTTGTTTTTTCCAATGTAGGTTTTGCGTTTTGGTGCTGCTAAGTTGGCTGACTGCAGCAGACCCGTCTTGATGACATCCAGGGTTTCTGTGGCTTTTAGGTGTGGTTGGATAATTTTTATTATATTCTTTAATGTTCTTCTGCGATCTCGTCTAGTGCATTGTCGCTGGTTTTGATGTTTTTGTTAAAGGGGCATTTTAATAATGAACTTGATTACATGGTGGTCAGGCCATGGTAACGGCTCATTTTTGAGGATCTTTAATTCCAGATCTTGTCTGAAGATAAGATCGAGTGTGTGACCCGAAGCATGTGTGGGACCACATACTAGCTGCTGCAGACCAAGTCCTTCCAAGTGGTCAATGCAAGCGTTGGGGTCCTGTGAGGAATTGTCCTGTGAGGAATTGGCCCACAGGTTGAAATCCTTAAGCAGCAAAAGATGTTTGCTGCTTAGGGTATAAGTGGAGATGAACTCTGTTAAAGATGAGAGAAACTGCGATTTTGGACCAGGGGGTCTATAGCAGAGTAGAATATGAGCGGTCTCTTGGGGATTTTTTTGAAGTTGTAGAGAAAGGGTTTCCATGAATGGAAGTGGGTTTTGAAGGACTGGTTTAGTGATCGCGTGGTGAGTCTTGTGGATCACTGCCAGGCCTCCTCCTCTTTGCCCTACTCTATTTTCTGTTATGATGCGATAGTTTTCTTGCACCAGTTCGCCTACAATGGTGTTACAGTCGGCTGTAAGCCAGCTTTCTGTAATAAAGAGGCAGTCTAAATCGCATTGTAGAATGAGATCATGGATTTCTAATTGGTGTCTTACTGCCGATCTTGTGTTGACCAGAGCGCATGATATGCGCTTTGGTTGGGATGATAGGAAGTGGTGTTTGACTATCGATCGTCAATCGATTCTAAACAGGTGTTCGGTCCTTAGGGCTTTTTTGGTGGCGACCGGTAATATTGAGGCAAACGGCTTTAACCCCTAAATGGTTTCTGCCGAGTATCTCAGATTAGTCATGGTCACTGACGTACTGGAGGCAGATGTCTGACATGGGGGGGGGGTTTCAGTGATGATGGGGGGAAGATTTGCTGAAACCTGCCTCCCTGTTTGATCCAGAGGAAGGCGAAAAAAAACCTGTCCGTGCAATGCCAATATGACGCGGCAGGGGAAAAAAAATTCCTTCCTGATCCCCTGGGGGTGATCAGACGTATCCCTGGATCAAATGCAAATAGGAACAAGTGGGGGGGTACACAATTGGCAGTTGGGTGGGGTGAGGGGTGCGTGGTAGGGGTGCCCCAATTACAGGGGGTGTACCTAGATGGATGCACCAGTGAGGATTAGTGCTCCAGCCAGGTGTGTGCGGTTGGGAGGCTTGATCATGCGGGCTGAGGTGGCACAGGAATGCCAGGTGGTGGATGGGGAACCTGCTGGGGTACGGGTGGGCTTGTTTCCTGTTTGAGGGTTGTTTTGGGGTTTGCTGGGGGTCAATCGTGCTGTGGGCTGCTAGGCCGCGGGTGAAGCCGCGGTCTTTATTAGATTTGCGGCCACCGATCGGTTCCACAAGGTGGCGCGAGGGCCGCGGCTTGTCCTGAAAAGGACGGCCGCCAACGGTGCTCAAGGAGGTGGAAGAAATAGCCCTGTGTCAGGGGCTTACCTTGCGGCTCCGGTGGGTGATTCCTGGAAGAAGAGAACCAGGGGATTCAGGGGAGGCGGATCACTGCAAGTCTGACAGCAGAGGCTGAGGCTGGGGGTGGAAAGCCCTGCCTGTCTGGCTCCAGGAGCCGTAAGTCCTACTGCTAGGAACCGCACGCCGATTACTACTGGAGCTCAGTTCTAGCCCTGGGAAGGAGTCACTCTTTGAGACTCAATTGTGGAGAGCAGGAGAAAAGGTGACTGGGTAACTGTGTAACCAAAGTTTTATGTAATGCAGACAATACAGAAACCACTGGAGTGGAAACACAGATGCATACCATTGCTACCCTTCTCAAATACTTGCCAGACTGTAGAGCTAGGTTGGTGAAATACAACTTGGTCAGCTTCTGGCCCCCAGCCTGTGATTGGGCAATGAACAAGTAGCAAACTGCAGGCATTGGGGTTTATGTACTAAAGGAAAATCCACTTTGCACTACAAGTGCACTTGGAAGTGTAGTGAGGGGGACATGCAAGGAAAATAAAAAGTAGAATTTTTGTTTGCACATGATTTGATAATAAAATCAGCAGATGATCCCCTCATTTCAGATATTTCCAAGTGCACTTGTTGTGCAAAGTGGATTTGCCTTTAGTAAATCAACCCCATTATCCCTCTACTGTCTCCTTTTCAAAGTATGTTACTTATTTTTTTTTCAAATATACATATTTTTTTAGTTAATTGAAAATTTACATACAAAAGCAAATAATCTGGATCACCTAGATCGCCTTTACCAGACATGTCCAATGATTCCATTGTTAGAATGAGCTGGGGCGTGTGGCTGGGCGTGTTTAGAAGTTGGCAGAGCCAATCAAAGGCACTGTGACTATTCCTGATCTCTGCATCTGTGGACTGCAGATGCAGAGATCTGGGAAATGTCACAGTGCCTGTGATTGGTGGTGGCACTGCACGCTATCAGCTTCCTTGCGGGCACATCGACTTGTGAACACGACCCAGCCACACGCCCTGGCTCATCCTAATAATGAGCGCGGTGCTCTATGATTTGTCAGGCTAAAGAAGATTATATTCACAGCAAAAAAAAAACATAACACGCTTGAGCTTGGGGGCCACAGATGGATATGCTTGGAGGGCCACAGATGGATATATATGTAAATTCCAAGTGGTGGCCACATCAAACCGGAATGCGGTTCCTTACAGTCAGTGAGAGGCATTTGTGGATTAGGCTGGCTAAAGGGAAGATTATCATTTAAAAAAATAACAGAAAACACCCAAGCTCATCCTTACAGTGAGAGGGGCTGGTGGATTTGGCTGGCTAAAGAAAAGATTATTATAAAAAAAAAAAAAAAATAACAAACGCTCAAGCTCATCTTTACCCCGAGAGGTGCTTGGGGATTGGTCAGAAGCTAAAGAAGAGATATAATATATATATATTTTTTTAAACATGACATGTCTGAGCTCATCGTTACCCTGAGCAGAGAGGAGAGGATATATATCATCATATATTGTCATCAGTGTTACTCAATTAATATAATGTCGTTTGCAAAAAACTTTGCATAAAATATTTAATTTGCATTTCATTTTAATGTTTCAAAAACTGTCATGTAAAATGGTCGGCCCTCATGCATGCTCACTTAATGAAATCTGGCCCTCTTTGAAAAAAGTTTGGACACCCCTGCCCTATACCAAAAACATTAACAGAGATTGAGAGAAACATTCCTTTCCAATGTTTTGTAGATCATTATACTTATGTCTTGCCACCTATTGGGACAAAACATTAAATACTTAGATGACCATTACCTCTCTACCCCAAAGCACAACAAATCAGACATTAGAAACAAACAAAACAAAACAGACATTGGAAACAAACAAATCAAAACAACAAGAAGAAAGAAAGAAAGGAAGGGAAAAATTAGTCTATCAATTTCTTCAACAGTCCATATGAGGAACCGTGTCCCCAAACCAGAGCCTCGTCATAAAATAAAAAACTGATTTTAAGAAAAGAATATTTATAAAAAAGATCCCAGAGCCCAACAAAACAGGTCAGGGAAACCATATGGCCAAATACTTCGTAAAGCATTTGTGTATATTTGCTGTTCCTCCATTCTCCTCACTTGATTCAGCTCAATTATTCACTCTTTAATTGTAGGAGCCACATCAGTTTTCCAGTGTCTGGTTATGATTATTCTCACTGCAGAGAGGAGAAAGCGAAGCAGCCCCTTTTTGGTCTCTCCCTTAGAGCCCGGATATATAGACAGTAAGGCCATTTCTGAAGATTTATGATATTGCATGCCAGTGACATAAGAACAAATTTGAAAGACAGTCTCCCAAAATGTTATAATCGGGGACATGTCTACCATATGTAGATCATTGTGCCTTTATCCCCCCCCCCCCCCCCACAGCGCCAAAACTTTTTGGGAAAGTTAGGTGATATTCTATGGAGCTTCACAGGACATCTATACCACCTTGTTAATATTTTATAATTATTTTCTTGTATATGTTGAAAAACTAGATTTAAAGGTTAGAAAAAATGTAATTTTCCAATCTTCTGTTGTGATACTATGACCCAATTCCCTCTCCCAATCTCTGATGTAATATGGCTGATTAGGGAATGCATGAGATAACAATATATGATATATTTTTGAGATAGTGTGAGAACACTCTGGGAGACCATTACAGATGAATTCAAATGGAGATAAATCCCTGTGGAGTGGACCCTTATTCAATAGTTGTATATAAAAATGCTGAAGCTGAAAATAATGTAACCTAAAACCCGGATAATAACATTCTGCAGTTGCTAATGTATTAAACAATTGAAGTCCCTTGGTTGTAAGCGCTTGTTTAATTGGTGAGGGGATCGAAGTAGTTCATTGTAGAAACCTGGTCGAAGATAGTCCCTGTGAAAATTCAGGGTTACCCATTATTGTAGTAAATAGGGCAGTGGTTGAAGAGATACCAAACTTTTGAATAGTGGAATCCCAAACTTTTAATAATGATAATGTCAAAGGTGAAAGTGCTTGTCTAGAGAGGCGTGACTCAGGCTTAATCCACGGAAGGGCGGTCAAAGGGATATGTGTTATTTGTTGCTCGATAGTTACCCACTATTTAGTTTTGCTGTGGTAAAACCAATCCACTATTCTGGTCAGAAAAGATGCCATATGGTATATTACTTATAAGCACACATGTATCCTGCAAAACCTGACTGTGTGTCACAGTATCTGTGTCTCTCCCATCCTACACTATAGAGACACAGGGTGAGAGACGTCTCTGGGTGCAGATATAGGACAAGTTTAATAGCACTTAATACAAGCAAGTCATGAGTTGGCATTGACACTATAGGGCATTATTAGAGGTCAACATCAATACTTGTACTTCCAAGTACTTGTGGTTGCATTTTAAAATATATTTAAAGCCCTTATAAACTTTCAATTTCAATCATCTACTACCTTCCAAGTACATGAAAAAAAAGTAATCTTTGTCATTGTGCATGTAGATAGAAAGTGGCTGCAAAAAGGCAGCAGGAGATCAGCTACAAAGATAAAAACTAGTATATTATTTTAAAAACTTGCAACGAATTATGATACACAATGCTTTATAACTGAATCACATATAAACATAATTCAGTTAAGGTTTACATCTACTTTTACCATCATGGCTCCTGATTCTTTATTGTAAATGCTATTTATAGCAAGGGCACAGAATAATCTGTTAGAGGCAATGTGGATAGCAGCGAACGCACTTTTTCCCTTGATGTGCTTGTGGTTTGGATAAAGACAATATGCTGTGTAATCTAGAGGCATTTTAAACCTTGTCCCGTGTCCCATTGCAGTGAAGTGGGAGGTTGCACTGAATCATACACCCATCACTCTAGTCAATGGAGAAAAGGCGGCATTATATAATTAAGCTGTCAGAAAGCCAATGGCGGCATTGTCTGCCTCTGTGTCCTGGTGGTGCACTGTGGGCACTAACAGCAAAGGAGGAAGAAGGGTTTGGGTACTGAAGAGATAATCACTGGGATCATTTTCACTGAAGCAGGTTGTACATGTGGATAGATACAGCAACCGGCCAACTTATTCCAGGCTAATTGGGCATGCCATATAGACATGTGGCTGCTTTGTGCTGCTTCCCAAAAATCTGATTTATACGAACCTGGACCTACTGGACTCCCTTTGGCCGAGCCTGTCGACTATGCCATGTGCAATTATTTTCAACAAAGATTGCAGCCTGTTTGATGTGTTGATCTAGAGACGTACTGTGTCAATGTTACAGCTAGACAGATTACGCACACAAAATAAAGTCTGCAAAAGGGTTTCTTTTCCTTCCTCCAAATATCCTTGTTGATGTTGATGGGTGTTTATCCTAAAATTAAACAATTTAACCACTTAAAGACCCCCGCACGCACATATACGGCCACAACATGGCTCGTACAGGCACAAGGGCGTAAATTTACGTCCCCGCCTGAGTGCGGTTCGGGGGTCCCATCGGGACCCCCTCCGCGGCGTGCGGGGGTCTCCCTACCTCTGGGAGCGATCCGGGATCTGCGGGCGGATGTCCGTGTTTTCCGCCCCCCCCCCCCCCCCCGCGATCGCTCCCAGCCAATGGGAGCGCGCTCCCAGCCTGTCACTTCCTCCTCCTGTGTTTACACAGGAAGGAGGAAATTATGTAATCTCTCATCGCAGCGCTGTTTCCCAGCGCTGCTGATGAGAGAAGACATGCCAAGTAAGTGTGCACCAACACAACACTGACACACACTCACATAGGCATATTAACCCCTTGTGATCGCCCCCCCCCACCCCCCTGTCACAGTGTTACTGAATGCAGTGATTTAATCACTGCATTTAGTGTCAGTGTGACAGGCACTGTAAAAAACAGTTAGTGTTAGGTTCAGGATAGCCCCCCCACCCCCCCTAATAAAGTTTTAACCCCCTGATCACCGCCCTAGTTAACCCTTTCACTCCCTATTGCCAGCGTCACTAAGCGATCATTTTTCTGATCGCTGTATTAGTGTCGCTGTTCCCGCTAGGTAGCTATTTTTTTTTATTGCGATTTTTTTTTTTTACTAAAGACATGTGGCTAAATAAATTTTGGCCTAAATGTTTGACTAAAATTTAGTTTATTTGATTTTTTTTTAACAAAAAGTAAAAAATAGTGTTTTTTTTTTCAAAAATGTCGCTCTATTTTTGTATATAGCGCAAAAAATAAAAATCGCAGAGGTGATCAAATACCACCAAAAGAAAGCTCTATTTGTGGGAAGAAAAGGACGCAAATTTTGTTTGGGAGCCACGTCGCACGACCGCGCAATTGTCTGTTAAAGCGACGCAGTGCCGAATCGCAAAAACACCTTGGGTCATTTACCAGCGTATTGGTCCGGGTCTTAAGTGGTTAAGGAAAAATGAATATCTGCAGAAATTATGTGGTTGATATTCACTGATTCCTTCAATATGCTTCAGGATTTAAATTAGATCTAAAACCATTTACTGAAATCTCATATACACTTTAATATGTTATTGTTACTTAAAAAAGTAAATTTAAATATTTTTAAATTGGCAGCTTTCATTAAAATAATACTTATTGATCCTGCCATTAAGATCCTTTTTTCAGATACTTTCTGTTACAAAGTGACAACACTCTATCCCTGTTTCCCAACTGCTGCCCTGCACTGACAAGCTCTCCAGAGACTACAACATAAACTACACAACATAGACTACAAGCGGCCCTGCCAATGCACATCACATAGGCATATTTTACCACCATGAAACCAGCTCTGAGAAATGATGTAAAGCAGTCACCAGAGAACATTTAAACAGACGTGGTTGTAAACAGGTGGCATGAAACCAGCAGTGTTAATATGCTACAAAACAGTATTTTTTTAACCAGTTCCCACCCAGTGTATTGCAGAATTTACGCCAGCAGGAAATTCTCATCCCTCTGGGAGGGCGTCATATGACCGGTCTCATTGTTTGTGCGCACCCCGGGGGTGCACAGTGCGGCTATCAGGGATGAGGTGTGTCCCTCTGACACAGCCCATCCCCGATTAGGGAAAAGAGACAATGAAAATGGCTCTTCGCCACGTGACCAGCCAATCACAATCACAGCCGGGTGGTCAGGCCCCTTCTCTTCAAAAACTGCACAGACAGCTTTGACGATTGTCATTGGGTCCCAGACAGAAATACACACTCTCAGTGGCACACTTAATATGTGCAGAAGGAGGGAGGAGCAGCTCCATATTAATGCCCATGATTTTTAAATAGGATGCCCAACAAGCTTTTATAGATGTAAGGAGCAGCGGTCGACAATTTTTGCCCATAGTGTGTAACTAAATCAGAAAATAACTGATTTAAATCAAAATAGTTTCCTAAAGGGAACTCTATGGGCCAGATTCAGGTAGATGAGAGTATCTTTCCTCTGGAGTAACGCTTCTCATTTACGTTACTCTGAAGACCCTTTCAGCGCAAGTCCTGTAATTCACATAGCAGTTGCGCGTAAACTTGCGCCAGAGTAACGATAATGCGCTGGCGTAACCCGACGCAAGTGGAAGTGGGTGTGATCATATGTAAATGATGGGCGGAGCCCAGCGCAGAGGCTTACGTTCAGCGCATCAACCACGGAGCATGCGCAGTGAGTGAGGCTCCACTCGCCCCCTTTGTGCGCATGCTCACAACTTCCGTCGGCACCACTGCACGGGAAACGTCAGCGCAATGCCTTCCGTTGGGCGTTTAAATGTGCCCGTAGAAGCGCCATTCCGGCACTAAAGTATATCCTGCTCCCCCTCCCCGCAGTGATGTTACTTTTGTTCTGAGATGGCTGCTCCCGTTCCCCGCAAACACACAGGAGAAAGCTGAACTTTAATGGCCAGGAGCTGTCAGCTGTCATCTCGGCTATGGAGACCTATGATGTCTTCCTCCATGGCTGTAAAAGTTGACAGACAAGCATGGACAGAGGTGTTGTCCAGCAAGTGGGGGTGCTCAGCTAGCTCTTATCGTCGGTAACGCTGCTGTAGCTGCTCTCCTGCTGACCTGTGGCCATCTGGAGTAAAGATAAAGTAGCCTTTTGTAGAAATAACTTTGCGCCGGACGGACGAGATACGCGCGGCGCATGTAGCCAGCGTATGGTGCTAATCCGTTCGTGAATTGGGAAAAATCCCTCATTTGCATATTTGCAGGGGAAATCAATGGGCGCGACTGATGCGCCCAGCGAAAATAAGCGCTGACGATACTCTGGCGTCGGAACGTTCCGCCGGTCGCAAATGACCCGTTATTAGGCGCATCTAGTTTGGTGGGTACGGGCACATAGAAACGACGGCGCATCATCACAGTTACGCGGCGCATATCGAAATACTCCAGCGCAAGTGTTCCTGAATCTGGCCCTATCTTGTCATCAGATCTTTTGTGGGTTTAAATTAAAAAAGGTCAAGAGCCCCCTTAGGCCTCATTCACATCTGGCACTGCAACAGTGACAAAGCGAACCACGCTTTGGTGCAATGGCACCGCAGTGCGGTTTTGCCACAACTGTCATGTGACAATCGCAGCAGAACCACACTGCGCTTAGGTGCCATTGAAAATTAATGGCACCCAAACTTGCATGGTGTGTTCTGCCACTTTTGCAGTGCAATTTGGAATCACGGGCAGAGTTGCAGCGATTGCCTGAGATCCCAAAGAGCCAGATGAACCTTACTGGGGGTGGTTTTGTTATTAGTGACCCCTTTAAAAAGGATTATACAAATGTTCTTGGAAATTCCCAAAGATAAATCCTAAAACAAGTCAGCATACAGAATTTGGCAAAATGGCACCTTAACTGTAAAAAAATGGAAAATGTACAGCAGAGTGATTATATTATGTATGTCACTGTATGATTTTTCCAGTTATAGGCAGTGCACAGCTCTGGGTTATTATAGTCATGATAGTTCACATGGATATTAAAAGCATGGATCAGATGTAACTGATAAAGTAATGGTTGGGGAATAGAGCTATATATGGAACACGAGACATTATTTCCTGCTCTGAGAGGATTTGGAGCAGCGTGCAAAAAAAAAAAAAAAATGAACGACAAGCTGACAGATCAAACATGACACTACAAAGCGAGGGGAGAACAAGGAGGCAGCAATCCACTGCTACAGTCCCACAATGCTTTAAAACAAAGCGGACAGCTCTCCATACACGCCTGCGTCCATGCTTACTAGATCTTATACGTGTGCTAGGGAGCATCCTCTGGTGGTTACATGGCCAGTTCTGGTCTCCTTCGTGCTCAGGCACTCTAAGGGGCTAATTAGTGCTTTTAATATGCAAATCAGATCCTGAGAAGATTAAATCTGGAAAAAAAAACAGCTGGCGAATATGTTATTTTAATTATTATGCCAGTGAAATATGAATGCTGTTTTTGATGATGACAGGGAAAGCCTCATGCAATAACCAGGATCCCTATTTGCTAAATGGTGTTTGTGGGAACGACCAAAATACAACATTTACCATTACTGTGGTCCACAGGAGAAGTACAGCCAAACAACCTTTGGCTGCACTTCTCTTTTAACTAATCATTTATTTTTTAATTCTCCTTTAACCACTTAAGACCCGGACACATATGCTGCTAAATGACCCAAGGTGTTTTTACAATTCGGCGCTGCATCATTTTAACAGACAATTGCGCGGTCGCGCGACGTGGCTCCCAAACAAAATTTGCGTCCTTTTCTTCCCACAAATAGAGCTTTCTTTTGGTGGTATTTGATCACCTCTGCGATTTTTATTTTTTGCGCTATAAACTAAAATAGAGCGACAATTTTGAAAAAAATCACTATTTTTTTACTTTTTGTTATAAAAAAAAAAACAAATAAACTAAATTTTAGTAAAACATTTAGGCCAAAATTAATTCAGCATGTCTTTAGTAAAAAAAAAAAACGCAATAAAAAAAAAAATAGCTACCTAGCGGGAACAGCGACAC
Organism: Rana kukunoris; assembly: GCA_029574335.1. Lineage (NCBI taxonomy): Eukaryota > Metazoa > Chordata > Amphibia > Anura > Ranidae > Rana > Rana kukunoris. Next base: position 111,612,048 of record CM056059.1, on the reverse strand, counting down.
TAATACAGCAATCAGAAAAATGATCGCTTAGTGACGCTGGCAATAGGGAGTGAAAGGGTTAACTAGGGCAGTGATCAGGGGGTTAAAACTTTATTAGGGGGGGTACGGGGCTACCCTGAACCTAACACTAACTAACTTTCACACTGCCTGTCACACTGACACTAAATGCAGTGATTAGATCACTGCATTCAGTGACACTGTGACAGGGGGTTGGGGGGGTGATTACAAGGGGTTAATGTGCCTATGTGTGTGTGTGTCAGTGTTGTGTTGGTGCACACTTACTGTGGATGTCTTCTCTCATCAGCAGCAGTGGGAAACACCGCTGCGATGAGAGATGACATAATTTTCTTCTCCTGTGTAAACACAGGAGGAGGAACTGACACGAAGGGGGAGCGCTCCCATTGGCTGGAAGCGATTGCGGGGGGGGGGCGGAAAAAACCGGACATCCGCCCGCCCGTCGGCGATCGCTCGCAGAGCCAGGGGGACCACCGCACACCGCGGAGGGGGTCCCGATCGGACCCCCGAACCGCACAAAGGCGAGGCCGTATATATACGCCCTTGTGCCTGTACGAGCCATGTTGTGGCGTGGGCGGTCCTTAAGTGGTTAAGGGGGCGTGGCGGGGTGTGTCCTATGCCTACATACCTTTTCTAATAGGAGTCCCTCATTTCCATCTCAGAAAGTTGGGAGGTGTGCATCTGTACGCAGAGTTTTTTTTACCTCCTGTGTGAACAAGGCCTATGTGTGCCTAGAGCAGCAAGAATGCTAATTCTCTCCCAGACGGGAAACTGCCAAATGTCAGTTACAATATAAAGGGTGTCATGTTATAGAGCTGACCCATGCATTGCTAGTCCTTACCCTTCCTTCCTGGTATCTTTTCCCCCTCCCATGAAAGGTACCAAAAGGCTTTAATGTATTCTCTGCATTAAGGTAAGAAAGCTTGTGTGACCAGGGTCCCCCAGCCCCCCTTTATACTTACCCAAGCCCAATCTCGATCCAATTCTGTGCCCAAGAGCAGCGGGTTTCTCTGCTCTCTCCCTCCTGACAGGGCAGACTGATAGTAGTGTGAGTCATTGGCTGCTGTCAATCAAATCCTGTGAAGAGGGAGTAGGGTAGGGCTGAGCCATGCTGTCGGTGTCTATAGATGCAGGCAGAGCATCTCAGGATCAAGCCTGCAGGAGTACCCCCATAGGTAGTGGATTCCTATGGGGGTACTCATTAAAAAGGGAGGACCCCATTTTTGGTCTTTTTTTCATTTGTTTAGCAACAGTCTAAAAAAAGATAAAACGTTTGTTTGGGTACAGCACTGCATGACCGCGCAATTGTCATTGAAAGTGCAACAGCTCTGAAAGCTAAAAACTTGGCCAGGGCAGGAAGAGGGTGAGAGTGCACAGTATTGATGTGGTAAAAAAAAAAAAAGGTTTAGGATTATTTTAATACATCATAAAACCTTTTTTTTTTTTTATGTAAGCAATTCAAGACGGGAAATACAGGGTTGTCTCCCGCCTGGTATTTTTGCAGGCAGCACACCAGATTGAAATAAAAAGAGTGCGGCGCAAAATAAAAACAATAATAATAATAATAATGGTGACAATAAATATACTTATAAAAATATAAATTATTTGGAAATAGTGTCCATGTGCAAGAAAGTCCATAAATCAATGAATCCACAGCCTTAAACCATTTCCAGAGTGGAAAGTGAAAAGGAACACCAAAGAACATCCTCCACCAGTGTAAGATGGACTCTCACCTCTCTGCTTTGACCCAGATGGATCTCAAAGCATAATCTGTGTAATCAGAAATCAGCTGACAGCCTCCATAGGCAGACGGATGGATAGGATAAAAACCATAGATCCAGGTTCAATGATTTCTCAACATTCATACCACCATGTAGGGAAGAAAGGAAATAAATCTAGTGCTCTCTGTTGAAATAACTATTTATTTAAAACAATGGAGACTTCACTCACATGTAGAGACACTCTAAGAGCCGAGTGTCAGCATAGCGGCATGTAACAGCGTACCAAACCGTCCTACTGCAATCTGCGGCGATCGTGGGTGACGTTCTGCGTGGCTCCTATCCATCCGTCTGCCTATGGAGGCTGTCAGCTGATTTCTGATTACACAGATTATGCTTTGAGATCCATCTGGGTCAAAGCAGAGAGGTGAGAGTCCATCTTACACTGGTGAAGGATATTCTTTTGTGTTCCTTTTCACTTTCCACTCTGGAAATCGTTTAAGGCTGTGGATTCATTGCTTTATGGACTTCCTTGCACATGGACACTATTTTCAAATAATTTATATTTTTATAAGTATATTTATTGTCACCATTATTATTATTATTATTGTTTTTATTTTGCGCCGCACTCTTTTTATTTCACTTACACTTGGGACTTTTTATGAATTGTTCTTAGTGCTGGCTTGCATATATTGGTACTTTATTTATTTTTTCCAGCGCTGAATATATTCTCTTATTTTTGAGCACACCAGATTGGCTCCTAGTACTGCAATTCCTTCTCCCAGTCTGAGTAATGCTTTGCATGGGAAAATAGAGAGTAGTATCAAGACAAGTGCATTAAACAGTGTTTTTAGATCTGCCTGGAGTTTAACTTTAGTTTACATCTTCCATTCATTTTACAATTGGCAAAATGACTACAATTTCACTAGAAAATACACTGATGAGCTTACACAGCTTGCTATGTATGTTGAACTTATCGGCCATGGACACCTTTAAATTTTAGAGAACATTTTATGATAGTGGAGACAGATGTTCTGAACAAATTAAAGGTGTAGTGACACTTAGCTAAACAGCATCAGGAGTCAGGCTGAGCAGAGAGAATGTGTGATGTTCTGTCCTTCATTTATTGTGTTACTGACAACTTATTAAAAAAAAAGAAAAAAATGTCACTGACAGATCTGATATTTTAAAAGTAAAATAAAGGGATTTTTAAATACAGCTTACCTGTAAAATCCTTTTCTTGGAGTACATCACGGGACACAGAGCGGCATATTCATTACTATATGGGTTATATGGAGTACCTTCAGGTGTGGACACTGGCAATCTCAAACAGGAAGTCCCCTCCCTATATAACCCCCTCCCCTAGAGGGAGTCCCTCAGTTTTGTAGCAAGCAGTATGCCTCCCAAAATGTTCCCCAAAAGAGGGGTGGGAGCTCTGTGTCCCGTGATGTACTCCAAGAAAAGGATTTTACAGGTAAGCTGTATTTAAAAATCCCTTTTTCTTTCTCGTACATCACGGGACACAGAGCGGCATATTCATTACTATATGGGATGTCCGAAAGCAATGCTTTAATGAGGGGAGGGAGACATCTTCCAAAGAAGGATTCAATTTAGAGGTATACTCAAATAATAATAATAATAATAATTCCAACTTAGTCAAGAAAAAACTTTTTTTTTTTTCTTTTTTACAACCAAGGGTGCCCCTGATCCCGAGGATCTTAAACTGCAGCCTGTAGTACTGCCTGTCCAAAGGCAGAATCCGCATTCCTTCTCACGTCTAGTTGATAAAACTTTGTAAACGTGTGGACTGATGACCACGTCGCCGCCTTGCATATCTGAGCCATAGAGATCTGATGGTGTGCTGCCCAGGAGGCGCCCATGGCCCTAGTAGAATGGGCCTTTACCGACAAAGGAGGAGGCAACCTCTTCAAACCGTAGGCTTGAATGATTAATTGTCTAATCCATCTCGAGATGGTGGATTTTGCAGCTGCCTGCCCCTTCTTGGGGCCATCTGGTAGAACGAACAACACATCTGTTTTCCGGATCTTTTCTGTAGCTTTAAGATAGGCCTTCATGGCCCGGACAATATCCAAGGTATGCAGCAACCCCTCCTTTCTAGATGTGGGTTTCGGAAAGAAGGATGGAAGTACCAAATCCTGGTTCAAGTGAAAATTGGATATAACCTTTGGTAGAAAGGAAGGATGGGGCCGGAGAACTGCCCTGTCCTTATGTAGAACGAGATATGGTTCCTTACACGATAAGGCTGCTAATTCTGACACTCTCCTGGCCGAAACTATGGCGACCAAGAAAACCAACTTTCTTGTCAGTAAAACTAAAGGAATCTCAGCCAACGGCTCAAAGGGTTGTTTCTGTAGAGTGGACAGGACAAGATTTAAGTCCCATGGACAAATTGGTGACTTGACAGGAGGATTAATACGCAAGACCCCCTGTATGAAGGTCTTTACCAGCGAGTGGGTGGCCAGCGGCCTCTGAAACCACACTGACAGAGCTGAAATCTGTCCCTTGATTGTGCTTAATGCCAGGCCTTTATCCACTCCTAGCTGGAGAAAACTTAACACCCTATCAATGGTATATTTGCGGGAATTCCATCTTTTGGATTCACACCAGCCTACGTAGTTCCTCCACACCCTGTAATAAATCACCCTGGAGGCCGGCTTTCTAGCCCTAATCAGGGTAGGAATTACCTGCCTAGACAGACCTCTACCCCTGAGAATCAGGGATTCAGCCTCCAGGCCGTCAAATTTAGACGTTGTAATGTAGGGTGGAGGATCGGGCCTTGTGAGAGTAGGTCTGGTCGTAGAGGAAGAGTCCAAGGGTCTCCTACTGCCATCTTCAGGACTAGTGAGTACCATGTCCTCCGGGGCCAAGCTGGAGCTACTAGAATGACCGGCTTGTGCTCCACTCTGATCCTGCGCAACAGGCGAGGAAGTAACTGTAGCGGAGGGAATGCATATAGAAGTTTGAATTGATGCCAAGGGCAAACCAACGCATCGGTTCCGCAGGCCATAGGGTCCCTCGCTCGAGACACGAACCTGTCTAGTTTCTTGTTGAACCTGGATGCCATTATATCTACGTCTGGCATTCCCCACCTCTGGCAGATTGTCTGAAAGACCTGGGGATGCAGAGACCACTCCCCTGGCAACAGACTCTGGCGACTTAAGAAGTCTGCCTGCAGGTTGTCCACTCCGGGAATGAATATCGCCGAAATGCAGGGTACATGAACCTCTGCCCACTGAAAAATCAAGCTCACCTCCCTCTGAGCGGCCTGACTCCTGGTTCCCCCTTGGTGGTTTATGTATGCCACCGCTGTGGCATTGTCTGACTGGATTCTCACCGGGAACCCCTGTAATCTGGAGGTCCATGCCAGAAGGGCTAGGCGAGCAGCTCTGATCTCCAAGATATTGATGGGGAGCTGCCTCTCTGTTTTCACCCAAGTTCCCTGGCGAGAGAACCCCTCGAAGACCGCCCCCCAGCCTGCCAGGCTGGCGTCTGTGGTAACTACCTTCCAGACAACAGGGCTGAAGGATCTTCCCTTTAGAAGATTCTGAGGGTTCAACCACCAGGCCAGGCTTTGTCGGACCCTTGATGATAGCGTCAAAGGGGACTCTAAGGCATGTGCTTTCTTGCCCCAGGCTGCTAGAATGGCTGCCTGTAGGACGCGAGTGTGGATCTGAGCGTATGGTACTGCCTCGAACGTGGCCACTAGCTTGCCTAGTAATCGCATACACAGGCGAATAGTTGGTTTTTTCTTGCTTAGAACCAACTGAACCAACCCCTTGATAGCCTCGATCTTTACAAGGGGCAGGAACACCCTTTGCTGTTCTGTGTCTAACCTCATGCCGAGGTATTCCAACTGCTTTGTAGGTTGGAACGCTGACTTTTCCCGGTTTAGGACCCAGCCGAATCCTTCGAGGTACCGAACCGTGAGGTTTACTGCCTGTTGCAGACACGGCCGTGAGTGATCTATGATTAAAAGGTCGTCCAAGTATGCTAGGACTGTGACCCCTTGGATCCTTAAATTGGCCAGAACTGGGGCTAGGATCTTCGTGAATACCCGGGGGGCCGTGGCCAGACCGAAGGGGAGCGCCCTGAATTGGAAGTGTCGCTGCCCCACCGCGAAGCGTAAAAATCTTTGATGCGACTGAAAGATTGGTACATGAAGGTAAGCATCCTTTATGTCTATGGAGGCCAGAAAATCGTCCCTCTGAAGCGCGGCGGCTGCTGACCGGATGGATTCCATCCGGAAGGAACGAACCCTTAGGTAACCGTTTAACCTCTTTAGGTCCAAGATTGGCCTGACATCGCCGTTGGGCTTTGGTATGACAAAGAGATTGGAATAGAAACCTAGCCCTTGCTCTTGGGCTGGCACCTCTATTATTACGTCCTGGCAAAGCAGGTGATCCAAAGCTGCCAGCATTGAGGCCTTCCTTGCTGGATCCTTTGGTAGCCTTGACTCTTGAAAATGAGGCGGAGGAACGTTTAGAAACTCCAGTCTGTAGCCTGCGGTTACAGACGCCCGGACCCATTTGTCGGGGATCTTGGCTTACCCAAACTTCTGAGAAGAAACAAAGCCTTCCCCCCACCCGCGAGAGTGGGGGCGCCCCTTCATAAGGAAGACTTAGGGGCTGTCTTTGTCGGCTTGCGATACCATGGCCTCTTACCCCCAGGGGCCTGTCCCTGCGATCTACTGTTAACGTTGGATCGTGCAGGCGGCCGTCGATACTGCCTGGAATTTGAGGGCCCTGAGACAGGAAAGAGCTGCCTTTTAAATGTAGGACCCCGGAATGTCTTTTTGACCGGTAAAAGGGTACTTTTGCCACTTGAAATAGTCTGAATGTATTTATCCAGATCCTCTCCGAAGAGTCGTCCTCCATGGAAGGGAAACCCTGCCAGAAGCTTTTTGCATGGGGGCTCCGCCGCCCAGTTCTTCAACCATAAGAGCCTTCTCATGTGCACCAAAAATAGTGATAAACGAGAGGCCTGCTGGATGGAATCCTTTATAGCATCTACAGCAAAACACAGAGCTCTGGGAATGTCAGAAAACTCTTCTGCTTGTTGGGTAGGCATGTCCTTTAACATTTCTTTTGTCTGGTCCTTTAACGCCTGACAAACTCCAATTGCAGCCACAGCTGGCTGTACCACTGCTCCTGCCGTAGCAAAGGATGCTTTTAAAAGTGTCTCTAACCGTTTATCAACCGGATCTTTAAACATATGTATGTTTTCCACCGGGCAAGTTAGTGATTTATTCACACATGAGATGGCTGCATCCACCACTGGGAGCCTCCACCTCTTGGAGAATTTTTCCTCCATGGGGTAAATGACCGCAAATCTCTTCGGTGGCAGAAAAATCCTGTCCGGCCGTACCCAATCCCGAAAGATCAATTCCTCCAAGAGAGGATGGACCGGAAAAACTGCGTTGCTTAACGGAGCTTTCAAAGAGCCCAGAGAGGATACCGGAGGAACCTGAGGCTCTGGCAATGGTAAACTAAATGCCGAGCGGACCATGTCCGTCAAAGACTGTACCCACAGTCTCTCTGTCTGGGAGTCTGAAAATGGTTCCTCAGAGGTAGATCCCTCAATCCCTGAACCCTCTTGGTTCAGGTCTAGTTGATCCTCCTGCGATTCCAATTCCTCCGGAGAGAGAATCTCAGCATCTGAGGATACACCTCTTGGTGATGGGGATCTAACCCGTTTCTTGCCAGGAATAGCTCTAGCGATCAATGCTGCTATTCTCTCTTCTAGCCCCCCTAGGGATACGGCTAGCATCTCCTCTGTGATAAACAACAGACTGTAGTGGCCAGGAGTACAAAACTAGAGCTTAGGGGACAATAGATCACTAATGCCCAAAAACTGATGGGGCCCCGTATGTTTTTTTTTTTTTTTTTTAAATATATATGTCTCTTTCTTTTTTTTTTTTTTTTTTTTTTTCAAACATACAGTGACCCCAAACTTAGTTTGCCAGCCTCCAACCTGCTGCAAAAAGGGGAATTTCTTGGCTTAACAAAAAAGGCATTGGAACAAAGTCCAGCATGTACTACCCCTCTTCCGCCACCGGGAGTCACTGTTCTGCCGCTCTGCGTCCTCTCCCTCTGAGATCAGCCTCAGACTGAGCACTGACAATGCCTGCTGATCTATAAGAGCACAAGGCGCGCCCCTGTATGACGCTGCAGGCACGCCCCCCCCGCCCTCCTCTCGGAACGGCGCGAAAAACGTCTATAAGACGTGCGCGCGCACGCGCGCGCGTATGCCGGAGCAGGAGGAACATGGAGGAGCCGCGCTGCTGGAGACCCAGGACTGCAGAATCAGGCGGCAGATTCAAACCCCCGGCCAGGTAGGACTCTTCAAAAGGCCCCATAGGGATCCTTACCAGTCCTAGGAAGAAAGCAGCAGGTAGCTAGCAACACCATTCTTAGACAGGGGAACCTAGTGATGGGGGAAAAGGGATCATCCTGTCTTTCTCAGACATAGTGAGCAAGGTTGCCAATGCAGAGCATACTTAGGCTACCCCCCTTTTAGGTTACCCCGGAGAGCCTGCTGTCGAACCAAGTCCCGCAGGCTCCCCTCTTACCTGCTCCATGCTGCAGGATGTTTGTCCAGCAAAACGATCCAATCTTCTCCCATCTCCGTGGGTAGCGTAGTAGACCTTCAGGCCCTGGGGTCCTATGAAGGTACCCACTGTCCTGGACCTATATAGCACCCTGGCAAACAGGAACTTTATGGTTTTTACAAACTCCAAGTCCTGGGCCCAGGGTCCAGCCCTCCAAAGAGGAGCATTATAGGCAAAACCCCACGGTTTGGGGCCCGGGTACTGTCCACTTTGGCACTGAGGCTCCTTGGACAGATCCGGTTAGCCCGCCCTTAATCCCAAGGATGTGGAGCAAAGCTATTCCGTGACCAACACCTAAGACACTGGCGAAAAAACTGAGGGACTCCCTCTAGGGGAGGGGGTTATATAGGGAGGGGACTTCCTGTTTGAGATTGCCAGTGTCCACACCTGAAGGTACTCCATATAACCCATATAGTAATGAATATGCTGCTCTGTGTCCCGTGATGTACGAGAATGAAATTGTATTAATATGATGGTGCTGAAATAACTAAATACAACCTATTAATGCTTTTATCTGCAGTACCCAATCCAGGGTTGTGATGTACATACCCTCAGCCTCGACCTGTGCAGAGATTTTCCAGTTTGAGGGACAACAAACTAAGCACCACCAGACTGCAAATCGATCGGCAAAACTGTGGATTTTGGCTCAAACTTGTCTTGCATACACACACGGTTGCATAAACGCCGAACGCTAAGAACACAGTCACGTAAAAGACATACAATGGCACTATTAAAGGGAAGTTCAATACCAGTTGTGTTAATAGAAGTTTAGTGAGAGACAATTTGCGCTTTTTAGCCTTGTGCCTTTCAGTCTGTAACAGCGTGATCTCCATTACGAACGCTAGTTTTACCAGACTGAGCACTTCCATCTTGTACTTGATTTAGAGCAGGCATCCTCAAACTACGGCCCTCCAGCTGTTGCGGAACTACAAATCCCATGAGGCATTGTGAAACTCTGACATTCACAGACATGACTGAGCATGATGGGAAATGTAGTTCCTGAACAACTGGAGGGCCATAGTTTGAGGACCCCTGATTTAGAGCATGCATGGAATTTTGTGCGTCGGAATTGTCCACACACGATCGGAATTTACGAGAACGGATTTGGGTGTCAGAAAATTTGAGAACAAGCTCTCGAATTTTTATTGTCGGAAATTCCAACAGCAAATGTCCGATGGAGCCTACACGCGGTCAGAATTTCAAAAAGCTCCCATTGAACATTTGCTGTCGGAAACTTTGACCGTGTGTACGCGGCATGACAGTATGACAGTGACTGGAAATGGGGCAGATCAACTGAACAGGTAAAGTGTCACTAAACTCACACCATAAAAAACAATCAATAAATGGTGCATTACATGCTTTTCATTTACTCTCAGTCTCTATTAAATTGATTTTCTGTATTCTGCAAAAAACCTGGTTTATCATGCTGTTCTCTTTCTCCATGTTCTGCTCATGTCCCCAATTCAGCTAGGGATTTTGCAGCTGTGGTGGCAACTCTGCACATGCTAGGTTTTTAGTGAGTTTCTATGCTGAGCATTACCTCCCTATCACATCTGAGCAGCCCGTGTGACTATAGAGTCACAAATGTAGGCGTGTACACAGTGGTAAATTACAGCCCACTCCCTCCCTCTTCCTCCATGCCAAGTAACCAGCTAAACACAATGGGGGCACAATATTACATGTAGATTAATGGAGGCTTCACCTCATTCTTATTCTAAGACTCAAGCTGAAGGGGCGTGACGCAGCCTGTGACTGGCAGAAATCCCCCCCACTATGTTAGTGCCACAAAATCATAAAAATGTAATTTAAAATATACAGTATCTCAAAAAAAGTGAGTACACCCCTCACATGTTTGTAAAAATTGTATTATATCTTTACATGTGACAACACTGAAGAAATTAATTTATATATTTTTCATCTGACATAAGTACACATATAGAATCCCACACCTCATCCCAAAAAGTCAAATATAGAAGGAGGATTGGGGTGGGATTATAACGGTGCCAACAGATAATAATAGAAAGTAAAAATAGTTAAAATATAAAAATGATTATAAACATAATTAAAAAAGAGAATCAGATCAGATCATTGTGTTTCGTTGTACATTTCCATTTGAGTGGTCATACAGGTAAAATTCATGCTGTATGGAGCATATATGTTCGTGTGATATCCTGACATGTTTCACCTATTTGGCTTCATCAGGGGATTTGCGAACCAACCAGAAGACACAACAAAGGATCCAGAAGAAACCCCAAAAAGATCACCACCGTAATCAGGACCAAGAAGGAGAGGGGGCATTGTGCGGCCACGTAAGAAACATAGCGACCTGAAAACAATATTTTCCCATCTGTAAGCAATAACTTAGCAATAACCAATCCATTCCGTTTTGATATAAGTTAACTGGTCTGCAGGCGCCCTCCTGTTTTCACCCTCAGTACTTTTCAACATGGTCGCTACGTGTACTCTGTGGCTGCACAGTGCCCCTCTCCTTCTTGGTCCTGATTATGGCGGTGATCTTTTTGGAGGCTCTTTTAGAGCCTTTGTGTCTTCCGGTTGGTTCGTTAATCCCCTGATGAAGCCAAATAGGCAAAACATGTTGTGATATCACACGAACATATAACCTCTGTACAGCCTAAATGTTACCTGTATGACCACCCAAATGGAAATATACAATGAAACACAATGATCTGATCTGATTATCTTTTTCAATTATGTTTATAATAAATTTTACATTTTAACTATTTTTGGTTTCTATTGGTTTTCTATCTTAAATTGGGCCCAATTAGCCATTTTCCCTCTCCGGTGTCATGTGACTTGTTCTATTTACTTATATTTTTATTAAAAAGAATGGCATTTCCCATTATTTTCACAAAATAGAAAATAATTGCCTAAATATAATGTTTTTTTTTTTTTTTTTTTGGAGTTGTAGGTAAGAAGGAAGAATATTAAGGCTACATGGCTAAAGTCGAGCCGCAACAATTGGTATATTGAGCTTGATCTGTTCATGTATTCATTTATCTACTTAGTGACTTATTTACTGAGTTAATGATTTATTGACTTATTGATTTATTTAAACTGCTAGTCCCACTTTGAATGTTAGATTAGCGGTGTATATATTTATTTATTCAATTATCAGTATATATGAGCGGTGTCATAATACCCACAAGTTTAGTTAGCCCTAAATACCTGCGGTGAGATATCCTTTATGCCCATTAACTTTCCCCCTTGTAGGTACATCAGTCCTCTGGTAGGACTTGGTGTCTTTTTTTGGATATATTCCATTTCCCTTTGTCTTGGGGGGTGATTTATATCACCCCTCACACCTATTTCCCTTGAGTGTTTTTTGTGTGTGTGTATTTTTTTTTTTTTTTCTCTTTTTTTTTTTTTTTTCTCTCCCTTTTGTTATTCCTTTGTATTCTTCTGGTAGTACAAAGAGTTTAGAGAGGGAGCCTCTCTTTTTATTAATTTCCCCATTTTTTTGTATTTTTATTTGTATTTTTATTTTTTTTATTTTTTTTTATTATGGCAGCAACTTACTACTCTATAGCATCTCTGAAACTTTGTACCTACAATGTTAAAGGTTTAAATAATGAATCAAAAAGAGGCCAGATTCTATATAGTTTGCACAAAGCCAAGGTAGATATTATACTTCTCCAGGAGACCCATTTCCGTACAGGTGGTGTTCCTGCGTGTCCACGTAAACATTATTCTCAATGGTTCCATAGTTCTACACCGGGTTCAAAAGCAAGAGGAGTGTCAATAGCACTCCATAAACATATGCCAATACAATATCTGAATCATATAGCTGACCCAAATGGTAGATACATTTTTCTTAAAATTCGGTTATGGAATAAGATTATTACCATTGCAAACCTTTATATTCCGAACTGTGACCAAACGACAACAATCTCACATTATCTTGATCTTTTAGCAGATTTTGCGGAAGGAATTATTATTGTGGGAGGAGACCTTAACTTAGCCTTAGATCCCATATTAGATAGCTCCACTCAACGATCGAACATCTCATACTCTCGCCTGAGGGCTCTCAAAAAAAAACTCTATGAACATAGGCTACTGGATCTATGGCGGATCTTATATCCCAAAGACCGTAATTACACATATTTTTCATTGGCCCATAAAACATATAATAGACTGGACTATTTCTTAACTGGACAAAGGGTATTAGAATGGGATCCTTCAATGGAAATAGGCTCATTTACCTGGTCTGACCATTCACCAGTATTTCTAACAATAAATCCACCACAGACTCACGGAACAAATTGGTCTTGGCGTCTAAACGATACACTTATGTTAGATCCAATATGTCATAAGGCAGTTATAGAAGCAATTAGTAATTTTATCTCTGACCATGCCCAGGATGAAACCGCACTCCCCTTAAAATGGGAAGCTCTAAAAGCAGTATTACGGGGTCTGTTTATTCAACATGGCTCACGACTTAAAAAGAAAAAATCCATAATTATCCAAAATACTTTATCAAAGCTTCACTCTTTAGAAACTTTACATAAAACCAGTCATCGTGCAGAAATATTAGCTAATATTTCATCCACAAGGGCCTCTCTATTGCAGCTATTTGAAACAGAGAAGAGCTCTGGAAAGATATAAATTGGGGGATAAATGCGGGAGACTATTATCACGAACATTGCATCCCCGTTCATCCCAGACCTTTATACCCAGTATAAAAAAGCCATCGGGAGAAATTACGTCAGACCCACAATCTATTCAACATGTTTTTAGAGATTACTTCTCAGGTCTCTATAACTTAGCTCCATCACCATCTTTGGAAGATGTAGTTGGAGTCAATCAACAAATTGAAGATTATGTACAGGAAACAGCTATCCCAGTATTAAGTGATGACAAAGGAACATTGTTAGATTGTCCTTTTCAACTTCAGGAATTATTGGATGTGATTGCCGATATTCCATCAGGAAAGAGTCCAGGCCCAGATGGATTCACTCCAAAATTTTACAAAACCTACAAGGAATATCTATCTCCATTTTTGCTCCAAGTATTAAATTCTATCTCCCCTAGGAATCAATTCTCAACTCAGACATTAGGGGGCAGATTCACGTAGATCGGCGCATTATCATTCCGGCGTAGCGCACCACTTTTCCGTTAGACTTGCGCAATCTAGCCGCGTAATCCGGCGATTCACGTAGCTTTTACGCAAGAGCTTGCGCAAACGTAAGGTTTTTTCCGGAGGCGTAAGGAGGAGTAATACAAATTGGGAGGGACGTGGGCGTGTTACATTGAAATGAGCCGTGACCCCATGCAAATGAAGGGCCGGCCGACTCGCGCATGCGCGCGTGAAGGAAACCATGTCAGCTCCGTTGTGCGCATGCTCACAACTCGGGAGCGGCGCAATCATTGAAATTGGAAATGGACTAGGGCAACGTTGTGAACTACGCAGACAGCATAAATAGACACACACAAACGCCCTTCCATTGCAAAAGTACATCCCTTTGTGTCCCTTCCCATTGAATCAAGTGCTTTTGCTCTGTTGTTCGTTAGAGTGTGTTTTGTAGTTGTCAGATTAGTGTTCTGTGTGATCTTGTGCTTGTTGGTAGTTTTGTGAAAGTGTATTTTGATAAGTGTTTGAGACTGTTTGTTTGATTGATATATTTCTGAGCGTTTGTTTTCTTGCTTTATTTTTTCATCTGATTTTTTTGTGTGTGTTTCTTGCTGAGTGCTAGTGTGATTTTTGGCTGTTCTTTTTCTCTTTGTGTGTGTTCTTGTCTGATTGGTTGTGCTTGTATTTGTGACAGATTTTTGGTGACCAAAAAACGTAGATTTCTGGCGTATATTGTTTTGTGAATCGCGTCCAACTATACGCACGCGCACATTTAGACTTACGCACGCGCAACAGCAGTTGCGCACGCGTAATCGCTCTGTGAATCTGGGCCTAGAAGCGCATATCACTCTGATTCCGAAACCGGAAAAGGACCTAACTTTATGTTCCAGTTTTCGCCCGATCTCATTAATTGGGATAGATTTAAAAATCTTTGCTAAATTAATTGCATTACGTCTCCAACCTCTTCTTCCAAACCTGGTACACTTAGACCAGACGGGTTTTGTACAAGGTAGAGAAGCACGGGACAATACTATAAAAACTTTTTTATTAATGAACTATGCTCAAACAGCAAAAATACCAGTATGTCTCCTTTCAGTTGATGCAGAGAAGGCCTTTGACCGAATTGGATGGCCCTTCTTAAAACAAGCATTAATGCAAATAGGTCTGGGCCCAAATTTACTGCACAAGATCCTGGCATTATATACTAAACCTGAGGCTAGGATAAAGATCAATGGATCGTTATCAACAAGTTTCACCATACAAAATGGTACCCGACAAGGATGCCCACTATCACCTTTACTTTATGTCCTGGTAATGGAGCATCTAGCAATAGCAATTAGACAGAACCCTTTGATTGGGGGCATACAGATAAACCAAACGGAAATAAAATTAGCCTTGTTTGCTGACGATCTATTGCTATATGTCACTAATCCACAGGTTTCCATACCGGCTATTTTATCAGAATTTAAACGTTTTGGTACCCTTAGTAACTTTAAAGTAAATATATCAAAATCAGTTATTCTCAATGTGTCACTCAGTCCACAACAAGTGACGGTATTGAAAAATAGTTTTCCACTCAAAATCTGTTCTTCGGTATTAAAATATTTAGGTATTTTTATCCCCTCTGACCTGAACCATTTATATCTAACAAATTATATTCCTCTTATGCAACGAACCTTACAGGATTTAAAAAAATATGATCACAATCAATATTCGTGGTTTGGGAGGATTAATATTCTAAAAATGGATATAATACCGCGGTTTTTGTATCTCTTCCAAACCATGCCTGTCTCTATCCCTAGATCTTATTTTTCTACTCTACAGTCGGCCTTTACAAAATTTATTTGGGGCCATAAAAAACATAGATTGAAAAAGAAATTACTATCACTACCCAAAGTGAACGGAGGAGCGGGTGCACCTGATCTTTACCATTATTATGTAGCGGCAGTATTAACAAGGATAGTGAACTGGTTCCACTCCTCCAATACTAAACAATGGGTACTAATAGAGCAATGGCTAAATCAATTTGATCTTACCGCCCTCCCTTGGTTAGACCTTGAGAATAGTGATATCTATCGAGATTTATCTTCTACTATGCCCTCCCTAACATCCCACCTATTAAAAATTTGGACCAAAACAATTCTACAATTAGAACTTTCCTCATTAGTGGGACCTATGACACCTTTATTTGGTAACCCACGATTTCCGCCGGCTTTAAAACGTAAAGATTTCCTCATTTGGAACAAAGAATCTCATCGTAGAGTGTGCCAGATTACTTGCCAGGCAGCATTTCCACCTATACTAAACCTAATCTTTACATCGAAGCCCTCACTTACGCAATGGTTGGAATATCGGCAACTATTATCTTTCTTGTCCTCTCTTCCCTCAAATACATTTTTGTATAGAGACACAACTCAGTTTGAACTTCTATTGCTACAAGACTCAAAACCAAAACATGTCTTATCTTCAATCTATAAGATATTAGCTATAAAAAAACACCCTGAACTCCCTGAATACATAAGGAAATGGGCGAATGAGTTAAATGTTCAAATTGAAGATGCAGAGTGGAAGAAAGCATTTAATTTAACACATTGTATGTCACTAACAATTAAAGCACAAGAGACAAATTACAAACTTCTTTCCAGGTGGTATTGGAGCCCAATGTCATTAAAGCGTATATACCCAGATAAATCAGACATATGTTGGCGATGCCATATATTTAAAGGTTCATTGCTACACATTTGGTGGGAATGTCCCCCAATCTTAAATTTCTGGGAAAAAATTATGCAGCTATACACTTTAGTTACTGGGGAACCAATATTAAATATACCACAAATCACTTTGCTATCAATACTACCAGGATCATATAAGAATATTAAAAAGGGGTCTTTTGAGACACTGGTTGACAGCAGCAAGATTAGTTATACCACGGCACTGGCGCTCAATACAAACTCCATCAGTTAAGGAATGGGCCAGTGAAATGGATGGTATAGAAAAGATGGAATCACTTTAAGCACTTGAATTGGATACATATGAGGAACACCTTCAGACTTGGGTCCACTGGAGAGTATATAGAGAAACAACAAGAATTTAGAAATTACTTGTAGGAACAGAACAAATTAGTGGTGAGTGGTGGGGGTTGTTGCTACCAATCCTTAACCTTGCCCTAATTTTTTTTTTTTTTTTTTTTGTATTTTTGTATATATTTTTTTTTTTTTTTTGTATTTGGGTATGTTGTCTTGTCTTGTCTTGTCTAGTCCAGTTTTGTTTGTCTTGACCTGTCTTGTCATGTCTAGTTTTGTCTTGTCCAGTCCGGTTTTGTATAGTCTTTTTGAACAATATATGGAAACAAAAATATATCAGAAATTGATTAGATGAAATAACTATATTACTTATCTGAACACATCAATGTCTGTATTATATTCTATAATGTATTGTTATAACATAATAAAATCAGAATGAACTATAAATATAATGTGCCGACATATTCGCTATCAATGCCAATGTTTATATACATATATGAACACATAAAAAAAACAAGACAGTGGATGGCGCAGTGCAAGGACAAATATGACAAATTTTATTCCATTTGGGCTACTTGGATACGTTACGCAGGACCGTATGCGTTGCTTGCTCCGGGGCCCTCACTGGGGGTGATACCCTCTGAAGAGGGGTCTAGCCTAGAAGGGAGAGGCGATGTCAGGGGTGCCGATTCTGATGGACGTAGAGCCTAGATGGATTTGCAACGGTTTTCTTCATATCTTAGAGTACACATAGCGGATGTTCTCCCCCCCTACCTTCTGTTTTTGTTTTTGTATTGTCTTTTCTCTAAGTTCTTCTTCCCCGTCCCCCAATTGCATGCGGGTCGGGTATCGGGAGGTATGTCCTGATTGTTAAAGTTATATGGAGGTGTTTGCCTCCCACAGGGGTGTGCCAGGGAGGGTCGGCAGGGGTGATCCATGATAGAGCGGATTTATAACGTGGCTTTTATATGTTGCTAACCACTCCCCCGGATGTGCTCCCAGGTATAGGCGCACCCTTGGATTGTTCTTTTTTCTTTTTTTTTTGTCACCACGTTGCACATGGGTACCTAATACGTGATCCTCTATGTCATGCATTGTCTTTGTTTTCCTCTTTTTTGTGAGCCATGTTGGCTGACTGTATGTATGCTTTTTCTCTGAATATTTTCAAAATACAGATTATATAAAAAAAAAACAAGACATAAACAAACAACACCAAACAAGAACAAACAAGTAACAACCCACAAACAAAAAAAATAAAAATAAAAAAAGGGGAAGAGGGAAAAAAAAAAATTAAATATAACATAGAATAGACAGGATCCCGACAGTTACAAAAAAAATAACATCTGAGGAGACTCCAGCAACTTCACCCATGGGGCCCAGAGTCATGTGACTCGGTCTCAGGTGTGAAAGGGGAGCAGGTTTGTTAAATTTGGTGTTATCACGCACACTCTTATACTAGTCACTGGAAGATCAACATGGCACCTCATGGCCAAAAACTCTCTGAGGATCTGAAAAAAAGAATTGTTGCTCTACATAAAGATGGTCTAGGGTCTAGACTCTAGGCCCTGAAACATAGCTGCAGCACGGTGGCAAAGACCAAACAGTGGTTTAACAGGACAGGTTCCACTCAGAACAGGTCTCGCCATGGTTAACCAAAGACGTTGAGTGTACGGGCTCAGCATTGAATCCGAGCACAATTCATCTTTGCAAAATTGTCTGACTTATGAAAATAAAGAAAACTTCAACTGCATCGTTTGGATTCAAGTGTACAATCAATTTCTTCTTCCTTATGCTACTGATGGTGGTGAGCTGAGATTAG
Organism: Rana kukunoris; assembly: GCA_029574335.1. Taxonomy (NCBI): domain Eukaryota; kingdom Metazoa; phylum Chordata; class Amphibia; order Anura; family Ranidae; genus Rana; species Rana kukunoris. The sequence goes on along the minus strand of CM056059.1, from coordinate 111,593,756 downwards.
CAACTTGCACCAGGTGTGTCCATTTTTGTTGCCTGAGGCGGTGTGTGCACCCTTGTTTGTGTCATATCCAGAGGTTGTCTTTGGGAAATAGACATATGAGCAGGGCCGCTGATAGGCCAGTACAGCTGGCCCTTTTGTACCGGGCCCGGGCAAGCAGGGGGGCCCGGGCATTCGCGACAGTTTGGTATTTAAAAAAAAAAAAAACGTTAGTCATCCGTCCAGCTCGGTCACCCGCGCCCCCCCCCCCCCTGGATCCGTTCGTGCAGTAGGTGACAGCTGGACACGGGACTATTTTCTCTATTTCGGGCGCGGAAGAGTACCTCCTCTCTCTCCCGCACCCGCTCCTCTGCTGCATATAGTCCCGGCCACCAGCATGTCCTTCCCTGGCGCCGCTGAGTGATTCATCTCCCTCCGCTTTTGGCGCTCAGAGAAATAAACAGCCAGAAGTTTAAAAAAGCAGCGGCAGAAAAAAAAATGCAGCGACAGAATATACAAAAGCAGCAGCAGAATTAGAAAGAAAAAAGGAGTTGCACAGGGAAAAAAATTAAAAAGCAGTTGCAGAATAAGGAAAAAAATCAGTGGCAGAAGAAAAAAAAGCACTTGCAGAAGAAGGAAAAAAAGCAGCGGCAGAAGAAAAAAAAAATTTTTTTTGGTGACACTCCAGCAAGTCCAGGCAGGCAGACAGCAGCACAGTCAGCCCTAAAGTCAGCAGGATCAAGGAGGAAGGGACTCCTGGGGCCAGGATAAGGTATGTACTTTTGGGAGGGGGGTATTCAAGATCTACTGTCTGCAGCACTGCAGCATGTAAACATTATTGCATTGGCAGCATGGGTGGCACTGTCTGCAGGTAGCACATGCAGGGCCGCTGCGCCCCCCCTCTGCTGCATATAGTCCAGGCCACCAGCATGTCCTTCCCTGGCGCCGCGGAGTGATTCATCTCCCTCCGCTTTTGGCGCTCAGAGAAATAAACAGCCAGAAGTTTAAAAAAGCAGCGGCAGAAAAAAAAATGCAGCGACAGAATATACAAAAGCAGCAGCAGAATTAGAAAGAAAAAAGGAGTTGCACAGGGAAAAAAATTAAAAAGCAGTTGCAGAATAAGGAAAAAAGCAGTGGCAGAAGAAAAAAAAGCACTTGCAGAAGAAGGAAAAAAAGCACTTGCAGAAGGAAAAAAAGCAGCGGCAGAAGAAAAAAAAAATTTTTTTTTGGTGACACTCCAGCAAGTCCAGGCAGGCAGACAGCAGCACAGTCAGCCCTACAGTCAGCAGGATAAAGGAGGAAGGGACTCCTGGGGCCAGGATAAGGTATGTACTTGTTTGGGGGGGGGGGGGTATTCAAGATCTACTGTCTGCAGCACTGCAGCATGTAAACATTATTGCATTGGCAGCATGGGTGGCACTGTCTGCAGGTAGCACATGCGTTGTGGCACGTGCTACTTGCAGACAGTGCCACCCATGCTGCCAATGCCATATTGTGCTACAGACAGTGCCACCCCATGACGCTAATGCCATAACGCATGTGCTACCTGCTGACAGTGCCACCCATGCGGCCATTACCATATTGCGTTATGTCATTAGCATTATGGGTGGCACTGTCGGGCGGCATGGCAAGGGTGGCACTGTTTGCAGTATGTTATGGCATTGACCGCATGGGTGGCACTGTCTGCAGGGAGCACATCCGTTATGGCCCATAAAGCATGTGCTACTTGCAGACAGTGCTACCCATGCTGCCAATGCCATATTGTGCTGCAGATAGTGCTACCCATGACGCTAATGCCATAACGCATGTGCTACCTGCTAACAGTGGCCAATACCATATTGCGTTATGGCATTAGCATTATGGGTGGCACTTTCTGCAGCACAATATGGCATTGGCCGCATGGGTGGCACTGTCTGCAGGTAGCACATGCGTTATGGCCTATAACGCATTTGCTGCCTGCAGGGACAGTGCCACCCACTGTCTGCAGCACAATATGCCACTGGTGGCATGGCAAGGGTGGCACTGTCTGCAGTACGTTATGGCATTGGCGGTATAGGTGGCACTGTCTCTGCAGTACATTATGGCATTAGCATGTCCCCCTGTCAAGTTGCTGATCGCCACCATTACTAGTAAAAATATAAAAATAAATGAAAAAATACATAAATACATCACATAGTTTGTATATGCTATAACTTTTGTGCAAACCAAGCAATAAAAGTTCTTTGGGATTTTTTTTTTACAAAAAGATGTTGCAGAATACATATTGGCCTAAACCAGGGATCCTCAAACTACGGCCCTCCAGCTGTTGTAGAACTACACATCCCATGAGGCATTGTAACACACTGACATTCACAGTCATGACTAGGCATGATGGGAATTGTAGTTCCTGAACAACTGGAGGGCCATAGTTTGAAGACCCCTGGCCTAAACTATTGAAGAAATTCGATTTGTTACATTTTTTTATTGGATATGTTTTATTGCAGGAAGTAAAAAATATATATATTTTTTTATTATTATTTATTTAAAAGACAGCTCTATTGGGGCGTGGCCTGAGAGTGCATGGAGTAGGACGTGTTTTCCAGAGCTCTGACCGTTGATCCTGCTATCCCTATCATCCTGCCTTTCACGCTCGGAATCAACCCACCAAACTTACCTATCTAGATCCCTCAGAGCCGGGCCATCATGTCGCCACCTAAATCTCAGAAATCCACCCAGGCGAAGCTGGCACAATATCGCCATGATTTGGGGGAGTCGGTAGAAGATGGCGGAGCAGCCCTGGCGGGGGAGACGCGGTCGGCGGGAGACACCGCCAAACTGCTTGAAGCCATCAACCTGTGTCGCACCACTTTGGCTACACAGATAGAGGAGGTTAAGGTGGACATCTCCCTCCTTCGCCAGGACGTGAATGCCATCCGGGACCGGGTGAAGACCGCGGAGAACCGTCTCAGCGTGGTGGAGGATGCCTTGCCGCCATTACAGTCGGACACCGAACACATGCAGCATCAGATACAGCAGCTGTTTGCCAAGCGAGACGAAATGGAGAACAGACTCCGGAGATGTAACATTCGTCTGATCGGCCTCCCGGAGGGTGCTGAAGGAAAAGACCCCGCTGCGTTCCTGGAGCAGATGCTCATCAAGGCCTACGGGAGGGAGGCCTTCACTCCCATGCTGTCAGTGGAACGTGCTCACCGCATGCCGGCCAAGCCACCGCCGCAGGGAGCCCCTCCGCGCACGTTCATAGCCAAAATGCTCCACTTTAAGGATCGGGACGCTGCCCTCCGTATGGCCAGGTTGCGGGGGAACATAGACTACGAGAACGTCAAGGTGGCTGTGTTCCCGGACTTCTCGGCAGAGGTACAGCGCCGCTGTCGCAACTTTATGGAAGTTAAACGCCGGATGAGGATCCTCAACTACAAATATGCCATGCTTTTTCCTGCCAGGCTCCGGGTGGAACATGATGGGAGAGCTTCTTTTTTTGAAATTCCCGAGGACGCGATGGCTGGAACATCGCTCCCCCCCGGGTGGCGGGGACTGAGGTGTTTGTGAGTATATAACCGCTACCCCTTTAGCCTGCACAGACTGTGTCCTCACTGATGTACTGCCTATCTATGACACTATCTCAACCGCCATATACCCCGTTAGTCAAATGGATTCTCCTGAACCTCACTAGTTCCCTGTGGGTCCTTTTCTATGCTTTTCTGTGCTACCTGAAGCTGGGTGAGGCATTGCCTGTCCTTGGGTTCGATTGCATTGGGTTGATTTGGGGCCTGAGAATCATTATATATTTTGTTTATGACATTACCTACGAGGCCCTCTACAGGGCCCATGTATACTGTGTGCTACACTCGTAGCGGGAACCTGGAGCCTACCAGCTGCGTGTACGGTACAGCGTGGATACCCCCCATGCCCAACCCAGTCTCTGGACTTATGTGCGGGTGATGGCAGTGGAACTGCCCGAGTTGATCAGCTCCCGACCCCAGATGCCTGTTTCCTTTTAGGATGTACGCTCTTCAATTTTATATTTGCACTAACTGCTGGGTTGGTCCAGACCCTTTGGTCCTGGTGCCGGGGGCTGCCTACTTCCGCATATTCATTTTTTTTTCTTCTTATTTCTTGTGTCTTTCTTTACCACGGGATGGGGATGTTTATTCAGTTTTGGGTTCATGCCCGCATCATGTTTGGGAGATGCAGGGCGGGGAGGGGGGAGGGGGGTAGGGAAGGTTGTAAATGTTTGTGCCTATTGGCATGTATGGTATGCAAACTGCAATGTAGAAATGGCAATGTATGGTTCAACTGGTCAATGTGTATCCTCCTTCTAATGTTATTATTATATCTGTATGCTGCGAGGGTTGGGCTCCTGATGTGGCGGGAGACGTCTACCTCTCTGATTGGGTCAGGCTCATGTTGTATTATAGATCTATGGCGTCTGTGAAGTTTTTGACATGGAATGTCAGGGGGCTGCGCAATAAAGTGAAGCGAACGGCTGTCCTGGCATTCCTAAAAAAACAGCGGGCTGATATATTGGTGCTTGTAGAAACTCATGTGGAGGGGAGGTTGCAGATGGCGCTCCGTCGCCCGTGGGTGGGATGGTCCTATCACTCAACCCACACCTCCCACTCCAAGGGGGTGTCGGTGCTCATTGCCAAGTCCGTGCACTTCTCTCTTGAAGAGGTTCGCACGGACCCCCAGGGTCGCTATGTTTTCCTCTCAGTCAGACTATTTGGAGAACCCTTTCTTATTTTGGCCTTCTACATACCCCCACCATTCACTATGTCTGCTCTGACCGATGGCCTTGCCTTCATGGCTCAACATCCCTCGATACAGGCGGTGTGGTTGGGCGACTTTAATGCTACAATGGATGACACACTTGACAGATGGTCCCCCTCCCAATCCCCTACCCGTCCACCGACAACATCTAAATTCTCTAAGTTAGTTGACACCCTCCATCTGACTGACTCCTGGAGATTTAGGTTTCCCCAGGCCAGGGCATACTCTTGCTACTCATCCACACATGGTACGCTTTCCAGACTCGACTATATCCTCCTTTCTGGTGGTCTCCGGTCGCGACTTTTGGATGCGACCTTTGGCCCCAGATTACTATCGGACCACTGCCCATACCTGATCACCCTGAGTGTACCCCGGGACGGGCCCCCTCGGGCATGGAGATTAAACCTGTGGCAAACCTAGCCACTTCTGGAACGCTGGACGTTACATGTCAAAAGGTTGTCTGTATTATATGCTATGTATTCTGCTGGGTCTTATGTGGGCATAGTAATTCATATGCTGGCAGCTGTAAGCCACTAGCATTCAAGTACTTAGTTTTATGTTGCCCAATCAGTGTTCGGCAGTTTTAAACCGAACTCCCACAACACATAACCCCAGACCCCAGCTATCAACCGACTTTTCCCTTGTGCAGCAATGCCTGATGGGAGAATTATCCAAACTGTTAAGTTCCCCATCTGGTCCTCCCTGTATTACCCCTGTTAAATCTATTTGGCTGTTTGGAAACCCCTTGCATGGGGAATTATATAAATATGGAAGCTTGTGAATAAAAAATCAGTTGACTCTCAGAGCTGTGTGTCGTCTGGTTACTGGGGGAGATTTGGGACATTGCCTTACTTGTCAATGCTGACTGTGGATTTACCCTGGTTACCAGCGGAGATCGTGGAGTTTAATATTGTACTCCGCTACATTTGGTGGCAAGCGACGGGATCCAACCTTACAGCCGATAAGCGCAATTCGTGCAATGTGAACTACCGATGTAAATGGAGACGGATTATTCTACGCTAAAGCGGCAGACATTAAAGGAACTGCTAGAAGCCAGGGGTAAGGTAGCCAGCAACAAATCCAAAGCTGTACTAACTGCCGAGCTGATGGAGGGAGACAGAGCCCGCAGCGCTACACCACCAGCAGCCATGGAAGAAACCCTCTACCAGAGAGAAATGAGGACCAGGCTGGAATTTTTGCCACAGCCTATATCAGATGCCATGCTGCATATGGTAATGGCGAATGTGCAGGAGTACGTGATGGCACACAGTCCGCAGTATACACAGTCTCGAGCAGAATCCACTACTGGGTCACTCTACAACCAGGTAAAACCCGAAATTCCCTATCATGTCTTTAAAATGTTTTGCGAGGAGAAGGATGAGATTGATGGGTATTTACAGGATTTTGAGAGACTGTGTGATTTACATGAGTTGGAACGGACAGTATGGGTCCCATTGCTAGCAGGCAAGCTGGCAGGTCGGGCAGCAGAAGCATATCGCGCTGTACCCAGTGAGGACAGCAAGGATTATGATAAAGTGAAGCGAGCGATATTAGAGAGATACGCCATTACTCCAGAGGCATACCGGCGCAAGTTTAGAAACCTGCGCAAACCAGAAAAGGATTCACATGCTGAATGGGCACACAAGCTGGACCAAGCTTCCCAAGGGTGGATACAAGCCAGCCAAGCCACTACTATGGAGGAATTGAGACAGTTAATGCTGTTGGAGCAATTCTTCAACGGTTTGTCCCCAGAGGCACAAGAATGGGTGCGAGACAGGAAACCTCTCACCCTAACCGAAGCGGCTCGATTAGCGGATCAGCATTTTGATGCAAGGAGACATCATGGGCCCCTAACCAAGAGTTATCCTCGACCCGCGGGACCACCCAGTACTCTACCACCCCCCGGTCTCACAGCCTCCCCTTTTCGTCAATCCCAAGGGACTTTACCACCACCCTCCAGATATAACGGACGTGCCAACATCCAATGCCACACCTGCAAACAGTGGGGACATATGGCACGCGAGTGCACCCAAAACCGGGGCAGACCCGCCTGGAACCAAGGCCGACCAAAATCGGCACCAGGGGCTGCTGCCCATCATTATCAACGGGAGCCGGCCACTCAAGAGATGTTGAGCATTCCAGCGGAAGAACCCCTGGGAATCTTGCATGAGGTGATGACAGTCCGAGCCACGGATAATCGGCAGCATCATCGACAGCCAGTGACCTTGGAGGGGAAAGAAGTCCAGGGACTTCGGGATTCAGGAGCTACTTTAACCTTGATAGCACCCCATTTGGTCCCTGACTCGGCACACACTGGTGGATCAGTGGCAGTACGAGTGGCAGGGGGAGCAGTGTACCGACTACCCATTGCCAAAGTACATTTGGATTGGGGTGTGGGAGGGGGGACGGTAGAAGTGGGCCTCATGCAAAATTTACCAGCAGATGTTATGCTGGGAAATGACTTGGGCCAGATGACCTCTGCTTTTGTACCCCAGGCCCCATACCAGGAAGCCCATCCAGTGACCACACGGCAACAGGCTCGCACCACGGTTCCACCGACACACTCTGAGGCTCCGGTAAGAGACCATGACCCCCACACGACACGTATGTCCTGGGATACCCCGACTAAGTTTGAGGCCGAGGTGAGGTCAGACCCCACGCTACAGGTATACAGGGACAGGGTACACGCTGACCAGGCTGGGCTAGAGGGGGAGCGGTACACCTGGGAGAAAGGGCTACTTTACCGCATTGCTGAAAGAGGAGTGGGAGGGTCGGCCACAGTAACGACTAAACAGTTAGTGGTTCCCCAGAAGTATAGGCAAGAACTGCTTCGGATTGCCCACGACATTCCCCTGTCTGGGCATCTGGGGATGACACGTACCCAATACAGGTTGACCCACGCTTTCTTCTGGCCAGGGATCTCCAAGGATGTGAGGCAATACTGCACCTCCTGTGACATTTGCCAGCGAGTAGGCAAGCGAGGTGACCGCCACAAAGCCAAGTTATGTCCTCTTCCCATTATCGAAGAACCCTTCAGTAGGGTGGCCGTAGATATAGTGGGGCCCTTACCAAAACCCAGTCCCTCCGGGAAAATATATATTTTAACTGTAGTGGACTATGCCATCCGGTACCCCGAGGCTATAGCCCTCACCAACATTCATGCCGAAACTGTGGCAGAGGCCTTAATGAAAATATTTTCCAGGGTGGGGTTTCCCCAAGAAATCATATCCGATAGAGGCACCCAGTTCACCGCCGAGGTAACCCAACAACTATGGAAGATATGTGGCATTAAGCCAATAGTAAATTCGGCGTACCACCCCCAGTCCAATGGTCTATGCGAAAGGTTTAATGGTACGCTGAAGCAGATGCTCCGTACATTTGGAGAGGCTCATAAAGACTGGGAGCGCTTTCTACCCCATCTGCTCTACGCTTATAGAGAGGTACCCCAAGATTCAACAGGGTTTTCCCCTTTTGAATTACTGTTTGGGAGAAGGGTGCGAGGACCACTAGACCTAATTAGAGAGCATTGGGAGGGGGAGAGTAGCCCAGACGGAACCCCTATTGTATCCTACGTACTGGAGTTCAGGGACCGTCTGGAGGCGCTAACTCAGGCTGTGCGCACCAACCTCCGGGCGGCCCAACAACGTCAGCGCCGCTGGTACAATAGTGGAGCCAGAGACTGCAGCTTTCAGGTGGGACAAAAGGTTTTGATTTTAAAACCAGTCCGCACAGACAAGCTGCAGGCCATCTGGCAAGGCCCATACCAGGTGGTGGAACAGAGATGTGACACCACCTATGTGATTGGCCCCTGCTCAGGGGTAGGGGAGAGACGCATGTTCCACGTGAATATGCTCAAACCATACCATGAGAGGATAGAGGACGTGGCCGCCATATGCGCTTCCGCCTCGGAGGATCAGGAGAATCTGCCACTACCTGACCTCTTAGAACAGGAGGGACAGACGGAGCCCTCCAAGGGGGTTCAGCTGGGGGAGCGGCTAAGCCCTCAGGAGCGTGCCCAGGTACAAGAGCTGATTGTAGCTAAAGGGGCTACCTTCTCCAATTTACCTTGGTACACTCCGCTGGCCACTCACCGAGTCGAGACCCCGGGACAGCTACCTATGCGGCAAACCCCATATCGTGTCCCTGAAGCAGTCAGGACGCATATGAAGACTGAGATTGACGAGATGTTGCAGCTGGGGGTTATCGAACCTTCCGATAGCCCCTGGGCATCGCCAGTAGTGCTGGTACCAAAGAAGGATGGCACGACACGTTTCTGTGTCGACTACCGGAGGCTAAATGACAAAACGGTGTCTGATGCCTATCCGATGCCCCGGATAGACGAGCTGCTGGATAAGATCGCACGGGGCCGGTATCTCACTACCATAAACTTATGTAAGGGATACTGGCAGATTCCACTGGCCGAGGAGGCCATCCCCAAGTCGGCGTTTGTTACCCCGTTTGGCCTGTATCAATTTCGGGTCATGCCATTCGGGATGAAGAACGCTCCGGCAACTTTTCAGCGGATGGTCGATCGGTTATTGGACGGATTCCATGAATACGCATGTGCCTATTTAGACGACATCGCCATATTTAGCCAGACCTGGGCAGAGCACCTACAACACATAGGGGCCATTCTAGATCATATTGGAGAGGCAGGGTTAACACTGAAACCCAGCAAGTGTCATATAGGGATGGCTGAAGTGCAGTACTTGGGCCACCGGGTGGGGAGCGGGCAACAGAAACCCGAACCAGCTAAAGTTGAAGCCATAGCTAAATGGCCCACCCCCAGGACGAAAACCCAAGTGCTAGCGTTTCTAGGTACTGCGGGGTACTATAGAAAATTCGTACCCAATTATAGTGCCCTGGCCAAACCCTTGACTGACTTGACACGCAAGAACCTGCCCCGACAGGTTGTCTGGGCCCCAGAGTGTGATCAGGCATTCCAACAACTAAAGACTGCTCTAACTAATGCCCCTGTACTTGCTGCTCCTGATCCAACTAAAAGATTCCTTGTCCATACGGACGCTTCAATGTTTGGATTGGGAGCAGTGCTGAGCCAAGTGGGAGCCGATGGCGGAGAACACCTCGTAGCTTACCTGAGCCGAAAGTTATTGCCACGAGAAGTAAGCTACGCCGCCATTGAGAAGGAATGCCTGGCCGTGGTGTGGGCCCTCAAAAAGTTGCAGCCGTATTTGTATGGACAACCTTTTTCGCTATTCACAGATCACAACCCGTTGGTGTGGCTAAACCGTGTGGCGGGAGACAATGCCCGGCTGCTGCGCTGGAGTTTGGCGCTGCAGCCGTTTGACTTTACAATCCACTACCGACCAGGGAAGCAAAACGGTAATGCCGACGGGTTATCTAGACAAACTGAACTTGAAAAGTGATCTGTGAAATTACACCCCCGGACATCCCCAAGCCGATCCGTTGGGATCAGACTGTGTATGCCGGCTTGGTTCTGGGGGAGCATTGTGGCAAACCTAGCCACTTCTGGAACGCTGGACGTTACATGTCAAAAGGTTGTCTGTATTATATGCTATGTATTCTGCTGGGTCTTATGTGGGCATAGTAATTCATATGCTGGCAGCTGTAAGCCACTAGCATTCAGGAACTTCGTTTTATGTTGCCCAATCAGTGTTCGGCAGTTTTAAACCGAACTCCCACAACACATAACCCCAGACCCCAGCTATCAACCGACTTTTCCCTTGTGCAGCAATGCCTGATGGGAGAATTATCCAAACTGTTAAGTTCCCCATCTGGTCCTCCCTGTATTACCCCTGTTAAATCTATTTGGCTGTTTGGAAACCCCTTGCATGGGGAATTATATAAATATGGAAGCCTGTGAATAAAAAGTCAGTTGACTCTCAGAGCTGTGTGTCGTCTGGTTACTGGGGGAGATTTGGGACATTGCCTTACTTGTCAATGCTGACTGTGGATTTACCCTGGTTACCAGCGGAGATCGTGGAGTTTAATATTGTACTCCGCTACAAAACCCTTTTTGGCTGTCCCTCCTCCCAGAGGAGGACGATCTCACAGATGAATGGAGGGTCTTCTTTGAAGATAATGACGGCTCTGCGTCCCCTTCTGTGGTCTGGGAGACGTTTAAGATACATGTGCGAACACGTCTCATAGCCCGCATTAACCGTATTAAAGCTGATTCCTTGGCGGCGCTTGATTTAGCGACTGCAGAACTGTCTGCTGCTGAACGTGCCTACACAGCCGCTCCATCGGACGCGGCTGCGGCGGTGCTGAAACAGCACTCCAGGGTGGTGGATCAAATTCATTATGCAAAGGCTAGGCAGAAATTATTCTTCACCAAACAAAAACTGTTTGAATTGGGAGAAAAGGCGGGCAAAATGTTAGCATACCTAGTTCACTGTGAAGACAGGCCGCCAGTTGTTATAACCCTACGAGATCCGGGGGGGGGGGATGAGTGTGTCGGACCCGCAAATAGTAAGCTCTAGATTTAGGGATTTTTTCTCAGACTTGTACAAGTCTACGGCCCCGATGAACAGGGAACCTATGAATAGTTTTCTAGAGATGATAGTTTTCCCTCAGTTGAAGACCGACCAGGTGGCTATTCTAGAATCCCCCATTACTGTAGAAAAGATAGGGGCTGCTCCAAAACCCCTGGGTCTGACGGGTTACCGATACAATTTTATTCACACTATGGAGAGATGCTCATCTCCAGACTTCTGGCACTTTACAATGACCTTTTCCAAACTCAAACACTTCCACCCTCCATGAGAGAGGCAACGATAGTTTTGATTCCCAAACCAGGGAAAGACCCAGGACTCCCTGAGTCCTACCGCCCCATCTCACTATTACAGGTGGACGTAAAAATTCTAGCTAAAGTCTTGTCCATGCGCCTTAATCAGGTCATACTGTCCCTCATTCACCCCGACCAGGCCGGGTTTATGCCGGGCCGTAACACCTCTTTTAACCTCCGCAGGTTTTTTATGAATCTACAGGCAGAACATGAGGAAGTGGGTACACGAGTGGTGGTGTCACTCGACACCGCCAAAGCGTTTGACTCAGTTGAATGGGACTACCTCTGGAGATGTCTCGGATGCTATGGTTTTGGGCCGAATTTTATTAAATGGACACGACTCCTATATCAAGCCCCTTCGGCTCGGGTGGTTGCTAATGGATGGCCCTCGGAGGCCTTTGCCCTCAGCAGAGGCACAAGGCAGGGGTGTCCACTTTCCCCACTCTTGTATGCCCTGGCGGCAGAACCCCTGGCCATGGCTATCCGAGCAGACTCAGGCCTCGTACACACGATCGGACATATCCGATGAAAACGGTCCGCGGACCATTTCCATCGGATATGTCCGATCGGGAGTTTGATCCGATGGCGTGTACACACCATCGGATCAAATTCCCCGCCGCCGGACGGCGCGGTGACGCGGCGGTGACGTTGACGCCGCCACGTCACCGCCACGTCACCACACCAGGAAGTTAAACACTTCCGCGCATGCGCCGAATCCATTCGGCGGCGGCGCGGCGGCGGTGCGGGACGACATGTCTGCTGGTAAGTGTACTAACCAGCAGACATGTCGGGCGGACAGATTTCCACCGGATAGATTTCAAAGCTTGCTTTGAAATCTGTCGGGTGGACAAATCTGTCTGCTAGCCCATACACACGAGCGGAGATATCTGCTGAAACGGTCCATCGGACCGTTTTCAGCGGACATATCCCCTCGTGTGTACGAGGCCTTAGAGATTAAGGGATTCAGGGTAGACTCCCTTGATGAAAAAATCAGTCTGTATGCGGACGACGCGTTGCTATATCTGGCGGACTCTGGTCCATCGCTCACTAAAGCCCTCAATACCATAGAACGATTTGCCATTTTTTCCGGACTAAAGATTAACTGGGACAAATCCCAGATTCTGCCACTGGACAGTTTTCCCCCACAGGAGTCCCAGGCTGGCCTGCTGCTACAGAGGGTGGAGAGGATCAAATACCTGGGGATACATGTATCTCGGAACCCTTCTGACTATACTGCCCTTAACATTGACCCGCTCTTCTCCACAATCAGAACCAAATTAAGCACATGGGCCCGCCTGCCGTTAGGTGTATGGGGGAGGGTAAGTCTCATAAAAATGGTCCTCTTACCTAAAATTTTGTATGCCCTATGGCATTCCCCCTCGTACCTCCCGCTTAGATATTTTAAATCGCTAGAGGCCCTTCTTAGACCTTTTGTATGGGGTAAGACCAGACATAAATTGGCTTGGAGATCACTCAAGAACACGACGGATATGGGGGGACTGGCCCTGCCCGATTTCAACCACTATTACATTGCAGCCCAGCTCTCCCACCTCTTTCACCTTGATAAGACGGATAGTGACCGATTCAGGACCTTGATATGTCCAAGATGGACACAGTGTACTGGTGACCCGTTGTATGCGATAGCGGTGGGGACAGGTGCCACAGTCATGGGTGGGGAGGTTAGGCCCCTTTTACACCACTACAGACGGGTGTGGGACCTAGCGTCCACCAAGATAGGCATACCCGTTTATAACGACTACTCTCCGCTATGGCATAATAAACATCTGACGGAATTTCGTACGATTCCGGACCCCGGGGGTTGGGGCTCACGGGGCCTATTGTATCTTCACCAACTGGTGCAGAATGGTGAACTTAAAACATACAACAACCTCCGAGAGGAATTCTCACTCCCTGACCACATGTACTTTAGATTCCTACAGGTGCGTCATGCTTTCCGGGCACAGTTCTCACAGACAACCCCACCATCCAACCCCAATCCTAATATTGCAATAGCTAGAAGTCTGGACCCAAAGGGCCTTATCTCTTCATTTTACTCTATGTTGTCCGCCCCTGGATTTGGTAGAGTGGCCTACGCTCTTAAGCCCCGGTGGGAGAGGGAGGTGGGCCCAATGGATACTGAAGAATGGGAGGAGGCTATGGACTCATGCAAAGAGGTATCCCCGAAGCTGTCAGATAGGCTCACCCAGGTCTACATTCTTCACAGATCATACTTGACTCCGGTTAGAGTAGCTAGATACAACAGGGAACAGTCAACCTTATGCCCAATGTGTAGAACGGAAACGGGCACCTTTTTTCACCTCTTATGGTCTTGTCCTGTACTACAGGGCTACTGGACCCAGATTGTTAATTTCCTGCATGTTGACATGGGCTCCCCGGTCACTCTGGACCCCAAACAGTGTCTCCTTGGAGTCTTCCCTACCCTAATGGATAGACATACCAAAACCTTTTTACAGGAGTCGCTGTTCTTGGCCAGAAAGATTATTGCGAGAAGATGGATGAGGCCCATACCACCCAAATGGACAGAGTGGAAAAGAGAGATAAACGGAACGTTGCCGTATAAAAAAATTCTTGTACATAAACAGGGGTTGTCCGGAGAAGTCTGGGATAGATGGCTAGATGACCCTGAAACATGCACATAAATGAAGTAGATATAGAGTGTCCCCTCATCATGATCTCTGGTACCTGCCCATGTGAATGCTTATGTTACTCCGGGGAATTGCAGGACACTTTGACCCTTCCATACTGTCTACAATGTTACTGTACGATACCACCTCTGGATGTACCGTGGGGCCTGACCCTCACTGTACTATACCGAGTCCTGTAGTATATTATTTTATTCTTGCTTGTCTCTGCCTCCCCTTTTTTTTTTTTTCCTTTTTTCCCCTTTTCTTTACCCTTCTGTTTGTGACCACTGCTGCTATACCTGCAATGTTGTCCTGGTATACCTGAAAATATATTTTTGAACCAAACAGTCTACATCACTATAGAGAAATATGGAAATTTGAGCCTCCTACTCTGTGTACAATGTCGCTATACAGTATCACTACTGAATGCACTGTGGAGCCTGACCCCTGATGTACTCTAACATGTACTGTACAATGTTATGTTATTTCTACTTGTTTCTTTTATAACCATCATTGCTGTAATTGCTGTGCTGTCTTCTGTATACATGCCACTGTTTCTTTCTCAATAAAACATAATTTCTTTGAAAAAAAAAAAAAAAAAAAAGACAGCTCTATTTGTGGGGAAAAAATTACATACATTTTATTTGGGTACAATGTTGCACGACCAAGCAATTGTCAGTTAAAATAATGCAGTGCTGTATCGCAAAAATGGTCATGAAGGGGGGTAAATTATCCAGAGGGCAAGTGGCCTGCCTGTGTTGCTGTTTGTTATCAAGGCTTCTTTCACATGGGGTGGAATCTACTTATTTAGCAGGGGATCTGTCCGCTCCGCTCCCTCCTCCTCTCCTCGTCCGCGCTCTCCACCGCCGCAGTATTTCCTGAGTCCTCCTCTGTCACGGTCCACCCGGGCGACTTACAAGGGTTCAGAATCAGGTAAGGGGGACCTGTTTAAAAGTTTCCTGTTTAAAAACACCAAATCCCTGCAATAATATATTAAGCAGCATGTATAATGTATTATTGCTGGGATTTGTAGTCCTCTGTAACTGCTGGTATTCTGCATTGCGTTTTATATAATGTATTGTTGGGATTTGTAGTTCTCTGTAACTTCTGGTATTCTGTATTGTGTTTTATATAAGGTATTGCTAGGATTTGTAGTTCTTTGTAACTGCTGGTATTTTGCATTGCGTTTTATATAATGTATTGCTGGGATTGGTTGTTCCTCTATAGCTGCTGGTATTCTCCATTGTGCTGTATAATGTATAATTGCTGGGATTTGTAGTTCCTCTATAACTGGTCAGTGGTAATCTGCATTGCACAGTATAATCATTATACAGCGCAATGGAGAATACCACCAGCTATAGAGGACTACAAATCCCAGCAATAATACATTATATACAACGCAATGCAGAATAACGCCATCTATGCTATCTTTCCCTGTAAAATATAAATAAGTTAAACGATCACTTTAAGCATCATAACGAATAAAGCTTAATGAAGCACAGATATAATGTATGGTGTGTGTGTGTGTGCGTGCGGGGGGGGGGGGGGGGGGGGGGCAAAATGCACCTTCGCCTTAGTTGGCAAAAATCCTTGCACCGGCCCTGCACATTACTATTCTACCCAAAGGTGTCCCAGGTCTATTACAATCCTATATAGTGTATATTAATAATACAATTGTCTGTGCGCCGCTAAAGTGTTTGGGGTTGGCTTGAAGAAAAAGTGGTAACCCTAGTGGTGTGGCATTGAGGGGATTAAAATGTCAAATTTCTGTGAATTGCCTTAAGAAATGCAATCTGAGTAAGGATCTATTTTTGAAGGAGCTGCTAGTGTGAACAAGCCCATAGAGTGTTGTCACAAGTTAAAGCGGAGTTCCACCCTTAAAACCACTTTCTTTCATCCCATCCAGCATACTGGCGTCAGATTTTTTTAATCCATGTACTTACTTTATAATAGATCATTTAATTTTGGGCGCACCGCGGTATGTCGCCGCTATAAGGCGTCACGCCTTCCGGAAACAGCCGACTAGCGTTCGGCTCTTCTCGGCGCCTACGCACAGACCCAGAAGCTGACTGTGCAGGCGCCGTATATAGCCGCGTCACGCCCTCCGAAAAAAGCCGAACTAGGACCGGCTATTTACGGCGCCTGCGCAGTCAGCTCCTGGGTCTGAGCGCAGGCGCCGAGAAGAGCCGAACGCTAGTCGGCTGTTTCCGGAAGGCGTGACGCGGCTATATACGGCGCCTGCGCAGTCAGCTTCTGGGTCTGTGCGTAGGCGCCGAGAAGAGCCGAATGCTAGTCGGCTGTTTCCGGAAGGCGTGACGCCTTATAGCGGCAACATACCGCGGTGCGCCCAAAATTAAATGATCTATTATAAAGTAAGTACATGGATTAAAAAAAAAACAAAAAACAGCATACTGGCGCTGACGCCAGTATGCTGGATGGGATGAAAGAAAGTGGTTTTAAGGGTGGAACTCCGCTTTAAAGTGACACTAAACTCTAGTTGTTCTATTCAAGTATGTATTCTTAACTTAAGGTCCTGTCTTCCTCTTACAGCAAAAGTGGATAGGAGAGCTTCGGGAGCTCGCAGAGGACGTTACAAAGAGGCAGAAAACCACAGTAAGAAACAATTTCAGGAAAAATAGATTACAGGCCCATTAAGTAGTGGATATGTATGCTTTTGATTATGAGCGACCGTGAGTGTTTTTGAGCTGATGGTATCTTAAGACACTGGGCTCCATTCCTGAAACAATATCTACCGCTTTAAGAGCAGTGGTAAAAAAATTCCATTGAAATATGCGGTACAGGAAGTCCCCGATTTACGAACATCCGACTTGTGAAGGACTCCTGCTTGCGAACAGGAGGCTGCGTGGCCACTTTTCGGCGGCGGGCACATTTGACTGAATCTTTTTGACTGCGGGCACATTCGACGGAACATCGGAAAACAACGTATCTGCTGTTCTGCGCATTCGCAGCCACTTTTTGACGGCGGGCCCATTCAACGGAACTTCGAAAAACAACGTATATGCCGTTCTGCACATGCTTCTCTGACTAACAAACATATTTGACTTAAGAACAAACCTACAGTTCCTAGCCAGTTTGGAACTTGGGGACGGACTGCCTGTATTTATCTCATGAAACCAATTGCTGATTTATTATTGCATGCAATTTTTAGAAAATGTGTCGTCGCCCAATACCGCATGCAATATGCTTTAGTGAATGGAGCCCATGATCACATTGAGGTGGAGTGAGTGATAAGCGCCTTTGGGCAATCTTACTTGAATATGACCCAAATTTGGGATTCTGGTTGCGTTTGCTGAGAACAAGAATCCTATCTCCCTGTTTCAGGTCAATCCAAAAATGTATCCACACAAGTCTGGATTTCTGAAGCGCAAGGAGAGCGAGAGGAAGAACAAGAAAAAATAAAGAAGAAAAATCGAATATTTCACTATTTTAAGAAGCCAGAAACTACCCAGGAACCTAATGTTGAACAAGAAGAATCCTCAGAACTAGATATGGATGTTAGGTCAGACACAATTGAGGGCCATTCTCAACATTGTGAGCTGCTCACTATATCTGAAGATTTGCAAGACGAGGGTATGGCTGCCTTTGGAATTCAAAACTGCTCCACTGAGAGTGTTTTACCTGAGGAAAGTGTGTCCTCATGCACTCAGTCTGCTGCAAGTATAGAAGATACCTCCTCCATTGCATATCCCTTTGAAATTTTGAGCGATTTAGAAACTTCATGCAGCTCCTCTTTTGCCTCAAGTTCTACAGGTCTTGTTCCTATGGATTTGTGCGAAGTCGATTGGAAAGATCCAGCACTGTGGCCAGAAAATCTTCAAGACAAAGAAAGAAAGCAAATTGTGCTTTCTGGATTGATGACTGAAGAGGATGTGAAAAAAATGGCATATCGTATGACTTTGGACAGCGATGGACGTTCATTTATGCAGTATCTTTTGTATGCAAAATCCTCAAATGGACGTGAGAAGATTTTAAGAGACTGGCTTCGATGGAGTAATTCCAAACATGTTTTATACTGCATCACTTGCAGAGCTTTTTCTACAAATTATTACTATAGGAAGGATGGAAGTAAACTATGTAGGAGAGAAGGCTTTGACCCTTCCAAAAACACATGGCATCGACTTTATACACGATTGCCAGAGCATGAACGTTCTGCTCAACACCGAAAGTACTACCTAAGTTGGCGAACCTTACAGAGGTCCATAGGCGGACAGGGTGTGGACTTTGAGATAGAAAGAAATTTGGCAAGAGAGGCAGAAAAGTTTGCAGCTCTGTTGGAAAGGCTTCTTAATGTTACCTTATTTTTAGCCTCACGGAATCTGGCTTTTAGAGGATGTTCTCAAAGAATTGGTGACATTCAAAATGGTAATTTCCTTGGAACTCTTGAACTTGTTGCCAAATATGATAGTGTACTTAGGGAGCACTTGGAAAAGGTGAAAAAAAGCCAGGAAAAAGAAAAAAAAGTCTACCTGCACATTAAACGAATTAATCGATGTATGTGGAAGACATGTTTTGAATGTCATGCTTTCTGAAAGGGAACAATCTATTTATTTCTCAGTGATCTGTGATGCAACACCAGATATATCGCATATGGAACAGAATGTTATTATTCTGCGATATGTGCACAGAGATCTTGTGAAAAGAAAGGTTCCTGGAATTCTTTGATTTCTTTGAGAAGACTGGTGAAGAAATTGCTGAAATGCTGCTTTCGAGATTGTGTGAGCATGGCATTGATGTCAAAGACTGTAGAGGTCAAGGATATGATAATGGAGCCAACATGTCAGGAAAAATTAAAAGTGTAAGATCCAGGATCCAACAAAAGTATCCAGCAGTCTTGTTTAGTCCATGTGCAGCACACTCATTAAATCTGGTTGGTGTACATGCAGCTTCAAGTTCCCCTGAAATGACGACCTTCTTTGGGAGTGTAAATAGGCTATATGTTCTATTTAGCAGCAGTCCTGAGAGATGGAGCGCTTTGTTAGATGAAGTTGGTGGTTCTTTACATGGCCTTAGTGACACCAGATGGAGTTTCAGGATTGAAGCAGTAAGGCCAATCGCACAAAAGCTTCCAAGTATTCTGAAAGCTTTGGAAAGAGTGTTGAAAAGTAAAAAACTGACAAGTGCTGCACACTCTGAAGCAGAAGGGCTGCTAGATTATTTCTCCTCTTTCCGTGCAATTGTTCTGGCTACATTCTGGGTCAAGGTCCTGCAAAGTTTTGAGGAACGGAATAAAATCCTTCAGTCCAGGTCTATATCTATTGACATAGGTGCAGCCAACATCAGGGCTTTGTCTGAAGAAATTAAGATTCTACGGGATAAGTGGCCAGCTCTACTCTCGGAGTCTAAAGTTGTTGCTGACTCTATGGAGATTCCCAAGGAGCTACTGAATGCTCACCAGCTTCGTAAAAAGAAGGCTGATAAAAATGTTAAAGATCTGGATGTGGAATCTTTTTTCAAAGTCAATATGTTCTTCCCAGCAATGGATGTCATAATTTCAGACCTGGATCAAAGATTTAAATCAATGGAAGAAGTCTGCAAGCTCTTTGCTCCCATCTTGAAATTGAGGACTCTTTCAGAAGAAGAACTGAAAACTTCAACAGAAATGCTGATTTCCACATACCGTGATGACTTTACTGAATCCCTACTTACAGAACTACAACTCCTGCGGAAAGTCTATGCAGAAACATTTACCAATCAGCTGGGTCCCTTGGAATTATTAAATTCAATTTATGAGCTGCAACTTGAAGGGATTTTTGGAGAGGTTTGTATTGCCCTTAGAATTTTTGCTACCCTTCCACTCTCAGTTGCAGAAGGAGAGAGAGCGTTCAGCAAGTTAGCCTTGATAAAAAACTATCTCTGATCAACAATGAGTGAGCAGCGTCTGAACAGTCTGGCTCTTCTGTCCATTGAGCATGAACTTGCAAGACAGCTTAACTTTCGAGACCTTATAAATGAGTTCGCTGAAGCAAAGGTACGAAGAATGTCCACTACAAATCTGTAACACCTTTGGCAAAATGGGAAAGGACTAGTGAAACTGGTCAGTGCTTCACATTGTTTTTCGGTAAAGCCATAAATATGTGTACATATGCAGACTGTGAACTTGTACATTTTATGGCCACATGAGGGGCCGACATTACCACCTTTGCATGGAAGTGATTGGTCTTTCTTTAATTTTTAACATGTGAATGTTCAATTGCACTCTGAACTTGGGTCGTTTGACTCCTGTTGTTTTTGTGCCTGTTGGCGCACTTATGTTTACCCAGTTGTTGCCTACTTTGAAAAACACCTGAAAACTATCTACAGTAAACTATCTTTAACAAGACCTGGCTTGTTTGTTTTTTTTTTTGTTCACCTTTATCATTTGTTTAATCTCCCTAATTTTTTTCAAAATACCACTTCATTTATTCATTAATGTTTTTTATTACATATTGATATTAAAGAGGTCTGTTCTCATCTGAAAACAGTATTTATTTTGGATAATAAAACTTATAACTGTCTGGAGAAAAATAAATATCACTTGTAGACAGATCTGCACTTTTTTTCAAGGCGGGGTCTGGGGAGGGGCCAAGGGCGGGGCCAGGGGTGTGGCCGAAGGAGGGAGCAGGGGTGGAGCTGAAGGGGGCCCCGTCAGGTATGCTGTACGGGGCCCCATGATTTCTATCAGCGGCCCTGCATATGAGTGCTTCCAGCATTGCTGCAGAGGTTGAAGGGATGGGGGGTCAGCCTGTCCGTGCTCAGACCATACGCCACACACTGTATCAAATTGGTCTGCATGGCTGTCATCCCAGAAGGAATGATGATGTACAAGATTATGTACAAGAAAGCCTGCAAACAGTTTGCTGAAGACAAGCAGACTAAACACATAGATTATTATAACCATGTCCTGTGGTCTGATGAGACCAAGATAAACTTATTTTGTTCAGACGGTGTCAAGCGTGTGTGGCGGCAACCAGGTGAGGAGTACAAGACTTTTTTTTTTCTCAGTTTAGGCCGATACGTATTCTTCTACCTATTTTTGGTAATAAGCATTTATCGATTGGTTTGCGCAAAAGTTCTAGCGTTTACAAAATAGGGGATAGATTTATGGCATTTTTATTAATATTTTTTTTTTACTAGTAATGGTGGCGATCAGCGACTTTTTTCGTGACTGTGACATTATGGTGGACACATCGGACACTTTTGATACATTTTTGGGACCATTGTCATTTTCACAGCGAAAAGTGCCATAAAAATGCACTGATTAATGTGAAAATGACAATGGCAGTGAAGGGGTTAACCACTAGGGGGGGGGGGTAAGTGTGCCCTAAGGGAGTGATTCTTACTGTAGGGGGGCGTGGCTTTAGGCGTGATGTCACTGATCGTCGTTCCCTATATCAGGGAACAGACGATCAGTGTCACTGCCACACAGAAGAATGGGGAAGGTGTGTTTACACACACCTCTCCTCCTTCAGCTTCTGTGAGTGATCGCGGGACACCGGCGGCGATCAGGTCTGCGGTCACGAAGCTTCGGACCGGGTCGCGTGAGGGCGCGGGCATCGTGCGCGTGACCTACAGCTGGGCTCTTAAAGGCGACATACCTGTATGTGCCTGTCCCCAGCCGTGCCATTTTGCCTAAGTATATCGTCGGTAAGAGGTCCTTAAGTGGTTAATGAATAGTAAGAAAAAATGGTGCTTAAAATATTACAAAAAATGTATCACAAAACAGACACAAGCAACATTAAAAAGAAAAGGGTGTAACCAGTTAAGGACCAGCCGCTGGAGTTATCCCGCTGACACATGACCGTTTTTCATGACGAGAAAAATGCAATTTTTTAAACTGGTCGTTAAAAACGGTCGTGTGTGGCCTCCAGAGCATTTTTCTCATTGAGAAAAATGTCCATTATTCAGCCAGATATACACAACTCGCACAATGGTATGCACCATCCAACCATATACCATGGCTATTATTTGAAGAACAATCAGTCCTACCATACCACCTCCAGGGCCTCCCTTGGTCCAAATCCATTAAAACTCAAAGAATTGGCCACCTTAACAAAGTAGTACACCAAAATCTCCTATTATGGCACAGACAAAAGCATAAATTTAACATCTCATCAGAAATTCCTCCCCTAGCTTCTTTCATAGGAGACCCTCTTTTTTCCCCTCCTGACCTAAACTCAAATCAATATACTATGGGCCAGATTCAGGAACACTTGCGCTGGAGTATTTCGATATGCGCCGCGTAACTGTGATGATGCGCCGTCGTTTCTATGTGCCCGTACCCACCAAACTAGATGCGCCCAATAACGGGTCATTTGCGACCGGCGGAACGTTCCGACGCCAGAGTATCGTCAGCGCTTAATTTCGCTGGGCGCATCAGTCGCGCCTATTGATTTCCCCTGCAAATATGCAAATGAGGGATTTTTCCCAATTCACGAACGGATTAGCACCATACGCTGGCTACATGCGCCGCGCGTATCTCGTCCGTCCGGCGCAAAGTTATTTCTACAAAAGGCTGCTTTATCTTTACTCCAGATGGCCACAGGTCAGCAGGAGAGCAGCTACAGCAGCGTTACCGACGATAAGAGCTAGCTGAGCACCCCCACTTGCAGGACAACACCTCTGTCCATGCTTGTCTGTCAAATTTTACAGCCATGGAGGAAGACATCATAGGTCTCCATAGCCGAGATGATGGCTGACAGCTCCTGGCCATTAAAGTTCAGCATTCTCCTGTGTGTTTGCGGGGAACGGGAGCAGCCATCTCAAAACAAAAGTAACATCACTGCGGGGAGGGGGAGCAGGATATACTTTAGTGCCGAAATGGCGCTTCTACATTTAAACGCCCAACGGATGGCATTGCGCTGACGTTTCCCGTGAAGTGGTGCCGACGGAAGTTGTGAGCATGCGCACAAAGGGGGCGAGTGGAGCCTCACTCACTGCGCATGCTCCGTGGTTGATGCGCTGAACGTAAGCCTCTGCGCTGGGCTCCGCCCATCATTTACATATGATCACACCCACTTCCCCTTGCGTCGGGTTACGCCAGCGCATTATCGTTACTCTGGCGCAAGTTTATGCGCAACTGCTATGTGAATAACAGTACTTGCGCTGAAAGGGTCGTCAGAGTAACGTAAATGAGAAGCGTTACTCTGGAGCAAAGATGCTCTCATCTACCTGAATCTGGCCCTATGGGCCAGATTCAGGTAGAGTTAGGCTGGAGTATCTGTGATACTTCAGCCTAACTGTCTCTTTAAGCCGGCGTTTCTGTTTTCTTTAACCAGAAAACAAGAAACGCCGGGTTGGTGTTCCGATGCGATCGGCGTAATTGAATTTCGCCATCGCATCGTTACTTCAACTTAAAAATGGCGCCGGGGGCGTTCCCGCTGATTAACGCTGAAAAAATATGTTAATCAGCGGGAGTCGGAAATTCACAATCTTTTTCGGGTGCGACGCAGTGATTTTACGACGTTTCCGGAAGCGATACGCAATGTAAATATAAAGCAGCCCCCTAGTGGAGTATCCTATGTTAAGTATAGGCGTCGTCATCGCGTCGGAAAAAATAATAATCGCGTCGCTTGCGTAAAACGTTCATGAATGGGGATGTGACGTCATTGACGTTCACTGACAGAATTTGGAGCATGCGCACTGGGATGCATTGACACTCGACGCATGCGCAGTACGTTCGCCGCGGGATCGTGCATAGTTTAAATATTACACGCCCCGTACCCGCCCAATTTGAATTCCGCCGGCTCATTTGCGATGCGCTGCCGCAACTTTAGGAGCAAGTGCTTCATGAATAACAGCACTTGCTCCTAAAATTTCGGCAGAGTAACGTAAATGAGAAGCGTTACTCCAGAGCAAAGATGCTCTCATCTACCTGAATCTGGCCCTATATGGCAACTCCTCAAACTATCTAACCTAAAGTCACTCACAAAAAATAATTCATTTCGTACTTTTACAGAATTGCAAACAGAATATAAACTTACAGAGACTGAACTCTCTGACTACAACAACATTAAGATTTTCTACCAAAAATACTTCTCACTCACACTCCAATCCCCATTCACGATATTTGAACAAATCTGTCTCACTTCACCTCGCGATAGGTGAGTGGGAATCAGACTTGAATGAAACCTTCTCTATAGATCAATGGGATATTATGATCAATAATTTACAAAAAAGCACCAAGACAGCCTCCATCAGGGAATCCGCCATCAAACTTCAACATAGGTGGTACCTCACCCCGGACAGACTCAACTCATTCTATCCAACAATCTCCCCCCTATGCTTCAGAGGATGCCCAGCTCAGGGTTCTCTTATACACACATTCTGGGTATGTACACACCTTAAAACTACGTGGCAACAAGCCAAAAACAAAATAGAACAAATTATAGGCAGAAGAATTGAACTCACATCTAAAATGTGCCTCCTTTTCTATCCTATTCCTGATATTCTTATAGCACATACCAGACTTATACACACAGGGCCAGATTCAGGTAGATGAGAGTATCTTTCCTCTGGAGTAACGCTTCTCATTTACGTTACTCTGAAGACCCTTTCAGCGCAAGTCCTGTAATTCACATAGCAGTTGCGCGTAAACTTGCGCCAGAGTAACGATAATGCGCTGGCGTAACCCAACGCAAGTGGAAGTGGGTGTGATCATATGTAAATGATGGGCGGAGCCCGTCGCAGAGGCTTACGTTCAGCGCATCATCCACGGAGCATGCGCAGTGAGTGCGGCTCCACTCGCCCCCTTGTGCGCATGCTCACAACTTCCGTCGGCACCACTTCCTGGGAAACGTCAGCGCAATGCGTTCCGCTGGGCGCTTAAAAGCGCTGGCGGAAACGCCATTCCGGCGCAAAAGTAGTTCCGTTTCCCCCCACCCCAGGGAAGATACTTTTGCTCTGTAATGGCTGCTCCCGCTACCCCCAGAGAGAGGAGGAACCTCAACTTTAATACCCAGGAGGTCTCTGTCATTATCTCGGCTATGGAGACGGAGAATGAATTTCTCCATGGGAAAAAAAGCCGGAAGACCAGCCGGGAGAGGAAGCAGGGCATCCTGGAGTCGATTGCTGCCAGGGTCAATGTCCTGGGGTACTCCACCCGGACTGCTGGGGACATACAAAAGAAAATAAATGACCTGCGGCGCAAGGTGAGGGACAAGGTGGCCTCCATCAGGAGGTATGAGAGGGGCACAGGTGGTGGTCCCCCATGTCCTGTCACCCTGACCGCAGAGGAGGAGGTGGTTGCTCGGTGCCTGGAGAGGGAGCAGGTGGAGGGGGTCGCAGGCTATGACTCCGTGGAGGAAGGCACAAGGACAGGTAAGTGTTTTTTAATCCCCTATTTGATGTTTTGCATTTGGGGGGGGGGGGTACATGTGCCAAGTGTGTGGGACCACCAACATGTGTCTGCTTTGTGTCATCCACAGATGACGGAGCTGGGCCATCATCTGTCAGCCTGCATTCCACCCCATCCCCCCCACGCCATCATGTGCCCGAGCCACTGGGTGGTGAAGAGGTTGTGGAGGAGGAGAGTGGCCACACCACACCTGCCGAGGTGGTTGTGGAAGATCCTGCTGTGGCAGAGCAGGACTTTTCTTTGGTTTTGTCTGTCTCCTCCCCTTCTCCTGGCCCGTCTGTCGTCCCCTCCCCCATCCTTGGAAGCCCCTCAAGGGCGACTCCTTCCACCCGAGGACATCCATCTTCTGGCCCCAGGAAGGCGACCCAGAAGACCAGGGGGGTGTCTGATGGTGTCCAGGACCAGTTGGCGAGGGATCACGCCAGACAGACAGAACAAATGGGGGCCATAGCGGTGCACTTGCAGAAAGTGTCTGACAGCCTGGGCTCCGTTGCCAACCTCAGCAACGCAGTGCAGGATGTCAGCTCTAATTGCGCTGCAGTGGTCACCACTTTGGGGGAGGTGCAGGGGGATATCCAGCACCTCACTGCAGCCGTCCAGGCCAACAGTGCTGCCATCCGGGAGCAGGGGAGGCTGAGTCGGCGGGCCCAGCATTACCAGGTGACCCGTCAGCTCCGGATGCAGGCCCAGACCAACAGTTACCTTGGACGGATAGCCAGGGCCTTGGAGGGCACGCAGGCCACACCTGCCAGGAGTGGCCCACCTGGGGATCAGCCACCTCCAGATGCCCCCCCACCCCCACCCACTCCATCCAGGCAGCTGCGGAGCCAGAGAGGGGCCCCCAGAAGAAGCCCCCGGCATCCCCGATGAGGCCTTTTTTTTGTTGCTGGTTTTATATTATTGTTTTTCACATACTCAGGTCATGAGTTTATTTTTTATTTTTCTCAGGTTATGAGATTATTTTTCTTTTATTGATCAGGATATGATCTTTCTAATTTATTTTTGTACTGCACACGGTCAGGAGTGCAGGGGACAGTGTGAATGGTGTGTGAATGTGAGAGGGTGGCACTCCTGAAAGTAAGGGGTGTCACCCTCGGCCGTGGTGGTGAAGTGAACCCCACGGCTGAATGAATCACGTGTGAAAGGTGTGTGAATGGACAGTGACATCATTGGGGCCTTGACGCTGGCGTTACTGCTCCCAACTCCTACATGCTGGACTTGGGCTAATCCAATGCGATGTGCATGTGGTGTGTGTGATCTAGGGACATCAGTGGTGTACACGCGTGCATTGTCTGTGTTATTAATGTTTTGGTTTAGTGTCCAAAGATGCCTACGGCGAGGACCCTCCTGACTGCTCTTCCATCAGCAGACTGGGTGTCCTCTGGCAGGGGGGGGCTGTGTGGGTCGGGGGTCAGGTCATCACGTATGTCAATATGCAGGCCTTTTTTCATAGCAAAGTTATGTAGTATGCAACATGCACCGATGATCTGACACACAAAGGTAGGGGAATACAATAGGGCCCCCCCAGACTTATCCAGGCATCGGAAACGGGACTTCAGGAGCCCAAATGTTTGCTCCACCACTGCACGGGTTTTGATGTGTGCTTCATTGTATTTTCTCTCTCCTCTGGTTTGGGGGTTCCGGAAAGGAGTCATTAGATGGGGTCCCAATGCATATGCAGAGTCACCTGTAAGGTAAAAGACAGGAGAATGTTAGTCATGCATGTGCGATTTCTGTTGTGCATGACGGGAGGGGATAGTCATGCCTGACTCCCATGTCACTCACCAACCAGCCAACTGTCCCCATACATGTTCTGGTTAAATTCTGCTGGGATGGGGCTCTGACGGTATATAAAACTGTCATGGCTGGACCCGGGGTGTTTGGCACGGACGTGCCATATGAGGCGTTGGGCATCGGCTATCACCTGTACGTTGATGGAGTGCCAATGCTTCCGATTGCGGTATATGTGCTCTGTGGCACTGGGGGGCTGTAGGGCCACATGTGTGCAATCAATGGCCCCCACAGTGCGTGGGAATCTGGCAATGTTGTAGAAATCTGTCATTGCCTTCTGCCGCAGCTCCTCAGTGGTGGGTCTGATGAACTGGTTGGACATGCGTCTGAGGATTGCAGGGACAACCTGGTGCACACATCTGCTTATGGAGGACTGTGACATCCCAGCCATCACTCCACTTGTACGCTGGAATGATCCACTTGCAAGGAAATGGAGTGTTGCCAGGACCTTCACCAGTGGCTGCACTGCTTGTGATCGGTGTGTTGGGCTGGTGATGTCATCCTGCAGGGTTGTGGTTAGTTCAAGTATTGCATCTGGGCTGAATCTGAATAGGCGATACACCTCCTCATCCCCCATGCCAAAGAGGTTCATACGAGTGCGGTATATCCTCTCACGTGCCCGCCTTCTTGGTTCCAGGGGACCCATCAGTAGTTCTAGGACCACGAGTGCCCCTGGCATGTTGGCACACAGAGGTGTTGTCCTTGCAAGTGGGGGTGCTCAGCTAGCTCCGATCGTCGGTAACGCTGCTGTAGCTGCTCTCCTGCTGACCTGTGACCGTCTGGAGTAAAGATAAAGCAGCTTTTTGTAGAAATAACTTTGCGCCGGACGGACCAGATACGCGCGGCGCATGTAGCCGGCGTATGGTGCTAATCCGTTCGTGAATTGTGAAAAATCCCTCATTTGCATATTTGCAGGGGAAATCAATGGGCGCGACTGATGCGCCCAGCGAAAATAAACGCTGACGATACTCTGGCGTCGGAACGTTCCGCCGGTCGCAAATGAGCCGTTATTGGGCGCATCTAGTTTGGTGGGTACGGGCACATAGAAACGTCGGCGCATCATCACAGTTACGCGGCGCATATCCAAATACTCCAGCGCAAGTGTTCGTGAATCTGGCCCACATTGTTCAGCTCAATACACTGGGCTATAGCTCTTAACTGGCGTTCCCCCACAGTGCCATGGTCCCAAATTATGAATCGCATGCTTACCATGAAGCTATCAGAACATATCTATCACACATTATTCGACACATATAATAAAAAATGGAAACCTTGGGATCTTTCTCTGTTAGTTCAATGATCTACTATGTGATACTGTTATTATGTTTTTATTAATGAACAAACCCATAAGGTCTTTGTGCCTCTATAAAGTTTTATGAATGATTCATTCTTACATCCCAATGTTTGTATTCATCCCTCTTATATTACTGCTACTTATACATCATACTGATATTCTCTGCACCCTTTGTCATGTATGTATCCCTTGCCAATGTACAGTTATTTTGTATTGAGACTTATATTTCAATAAACCGTTTGTAAACAAAAGAGAAAAATGTCCATTAAAAATTTAGAACATGCTCTATTTTTTCTCGTCGCTTTTCACGTCGTCGTGTGTAGGCTTTAACTACGAGGGAAAAAACGTGCATGCTCAGAAGCAAGTTATGAGATGAAAAATTAGCATAATCAGCCCAAAGGGTGGCGCCATTCGAATGAAACTTCCCTTTCATAGTGCCGTCGTACGTGTTATACGTCACCACGCTTTGCTCGAGCATTTTTTTTCACGATCGTGTGTATGCAAGGCAGGCTTGAGAGGAATCATGTCGAGAAAAACTGTGGGGCAGATTCACAGAGAATTAGATTCTCGTAGAGTATCAGAAATACACTACGCCGCCGTTTTTTACCTGGCTCTACGTGGAATTCAGGTAGATTTTGTCCAGTAAACGACGGCGGCGTAGTGTATTTCTCCCGTCGCAATCCATCTGCGCGAGTAGGGGGCGTGAAGCATTTAAAATAGGCGCGTTCCCGCGGCGATCGAACTGCGCATGCTCCGTTCGCAAATTTCCCGCCGTGCATTGCGCGAAAACACGTCGTCACGTCGTAGTAGCGTCGTTTACGTACATTCCTATTCCCGAACGAGTTACGTTAAAAAAAAATATATATTTTCAAATCGACGCGGGAACGACGGCCATACCCCGACGCATGAAAACGACGCGAACTCCTCCCAGCGGCCGCAAAAATATCGCAGCGTAGATCCGAAGGCTTACGAAGACGTAAGCCTCTCGGATCGAAGCCCGAAGCCGCCGTATCATGGTTTGAGGATTCAAACTAGTGATACGGCGCGCAAAATTTGAAATTACTCCTGTCTAACACCAGTTAGACAGGCGTAATTGCTCTGTGAATCTGGGCCTTTGTTTTTTCCCATGTTATGAAAAACGGTTGTGTGTACAATGCATTATACTGTCCTTTGATTGATATGAAAAGCACAGGTTGGGTGTTGGCGCTACCTGGGGTACCTGACAGTGGGGGAAACCCACTAATGTGACAGAGATACTTGTAACTTCTAAAACCTGTCCCTTCTAAGAGCAATAAGTGAATAGTAAGTAATATATCATAAAGCTGTGCACAAATAATCTGTGCAGTGAAGCCTCTATATGTAATGACCAGAAGCCAAAAAACAAAAAAGTGTATGGACACAAGTTGATTACAATAAGGAATTGACCGGGCAGTTTACCACGGAAAAATTAGTTATGTGTGAATAGTCCAATAATAGTGCATAGAAATATTGTATAAAGTACAATAATATACCAGAGATGATCAGAGGTTGCAGACATGATGCAAGAGATGGTTAAAGACTGAGGACAAAACACAAGAGATGGCTAGAGACTGAGGACATGATACAAGAGATGGCTAGAGACTGTGGACATGATACAAGAGATGGCTAGAGACTGAGGACAGGATACAAGATACATAATCAGAGGTTGCAGACATGATACAAGAGATGGTCAGAGGCTGCAGGCATGATACAGTAGATCTCAAAGACTGCAGACATGATACAGTAGGTATCAGAGGCTGTGGGTATGGTACAGAATATGGTTAGAGACTGAGGACATCATACTAAAGATGGTCAGAGACTGCAGACATAGTACAAAAGATGGCCAGAGACTGCAGACATGGTATAAGAGGTGGCCAGAGACTGCAGACATAGTACAAGAGATCAATGCAGTCTTATCAGTGCCCATCAAATGCAGCCTCATCAGTGCCCATCAAATGCAGCCTCACTGTGCCCATCATTTCAGGTTCAATGTGCCCATCAAATGCAGCTTTATGGTGCCCATCAATGCAGCCTCACTGTGCCCATCGTTGCAGCCTCTATGTGCCAATCATTGCAGCCTTACTGTGCCCATCAATGCAGCCTCGTTGTGACCATCAATGCACTCTCGCTGTGCCCATCAATGCAGCCTCACTGTGCCCATTATTGCAGCCTCACCATTTCCTGGATCACACACAGCGGCTGAAGTATGGTGCGGAGCTGGGTATGTGTGTGTAAGGTGGCGCTGTAACAAGGTCACGCCCCCTAGACTTGCTTGTGTGATGGGCAGAACACTGATTCAATCAGTGTTCCATTTAGAAGACTATCACACAAGTCGGTCTAGAGGGGTAGGACCTTGTTACAGCACTGCCTTACACTCACAGACACAGAGAGAGGGAGGGGAGCGCTGCAGCCATCGCTCAAAACGGCCCCAGGGCAAACGGCCTACTGGAAGTTATGCAGAGGGGACACAAAAACAGCCAGCTCTCTTCTATGGGCAGTCGGGTGTAAACAGACCGCCTGTTTGTTTACACCTAACTGCCATCCGATCTGCCAGATGGATGGGGAATGGATACACATTAGTCTGTTCTTATCAGACAGTATCAGATCAGATGTCGGCAGATATTAACGGACACTTGTTCCTTGACACCTGCCGCTCCATAGAGGAGACTGGATGGTCAGATTGGGTCTACCTGAAAAACTGACAGGCGGATCCAATTAGTCAGCATGTGTGAAAGGGCCCTTATGGCCCATACACACGATCCGAATATCGGACGAAAACGATCGTCCGATGATGGATCGTACGATTTTCGGATCGTGTGTACACTACTTTCGACAGCCGATCACGACTGTTCATCCGATTAAATTCGATCGGACAAGCGCGAAAATTGTTCTCGTCCGATTTTCGTTTAGTCAGTACAGCCGTCGTCCGACAATACAATACAAATACATTACAACACGTGACATCACTTCCGATCGTTTTTTTCTATCGTACGAGAATTTTCGTGAGTTTAAAAACCTATTTTATTTTACTCGCGATTATTAAGCGAAAAAAGTCGTACGATCCGTCGGCCGATATTCGGATCGTGTGTATGGGCCATTAATTGAAAATATCTACACTTGGGCGGAAAACACTGTCCTCTAATTAGATCAGTGTGTCCCATTGGTGTTCATACCATGCTGACGTAGAGTTAAGCACCAACATCAAAAACAGACGCCTAAATAAAAAAAAATAACTCTGAACCAAATTAATCCTGAAACAGATTTTTACCACACTGGCTTATAAAACAAAATACCTGGTAGCGTTTTATATTTCACAGTATTAACCCTCATGTATTGGGCACAGTCCCAAATTTTGCATAAGCAGAATTTTAAGCACACAAGTTAATATCAAAGTTTCATTTAAAGACACCAGCTGCCATCCTGCACAGGTTTATTCATTTGGGACTTTTACTAGGTCAACTTAATACTTGACTACTGCTTATTATCCCATCAGTCATCAGGGACGACCCGCGATCTAATTGCCAAGCATTTATGTTGCTCGGCAACCGTAAATACCGAGTCATAATCCTTAAAGGGATAGTGTAGAATTCTGTGCCCCTGTAGCGAAGCAAAGCTTTATTTCCCCCAGCGCCCCGTGCTTTTTAATTCAGAGAATAAAATGCATAATGAATAATTAATTATCTGCTTGAAGGCACAATAGCTGCCTACGTTTGAATATTCATCACTGACATTATTAATTCACTAGAAATCCCAGAGAACGGCGGGATAGGCTGTTAGCTTAGCTGGAAGACAATCGGATCATGCTCAGCGCTCAGCTCCGGCAGACTTAAAAAGCTGACACATTTCTCGAAAGTTTTCGGATTGATCTGGCTGATGACCACCTGGTTGGAATAGCGAAAACATATACAATGAAGTACAGCAACTTAGATTGGCTACAAAGCTGCAAATACCAAACCTGATATTTCATATATGAGTTGAAGCTGATATACTGAATCACACACAATGACATCTCATATCTCTTTCAGCAAGTGAAATTTTAGGGTCCAGTACTGAAGTGGTACTGGCAGAAGTTTAGAGCCACCTGGACATGCTTACCTGCTCTGTGCTATTGTTTTGCACAAAGCATCTTATTCTGGGCCCCCCCCCCCCCCCCCGCTGGTGCTCCTGGCTCCTCCCCCTTTCTAATGCCCCCTTAGCTAGCCGCTTGCTATGGGAGCACTCATGCAGGCCCAATCTTGAGCTCTGTGTGTCCTGTGTGTCCATTGACTTAGCCCCGCTCTCTTTTCCCAGGCTGTGATTGACAGCAGTAGGAGCCAATGGCTCCCACTGCTGCATCCATGCCCAGTAAGGAGAGAGGGAAATGAGAGAGAGACGCTACTCACGTGCACAATGCTGGATCAAGATTGGGCTCAAGTAAGTATTTAGTGGGGGCTGAGGGGAAGGGGGAACAAAACACAGAAGGTTTTTACTTTAATGTATAGGAGGCATTTAGGCAAAAAATTATCCACCTTTACAAGCACTTTAACTGCCTAAACAGAAACAATTAGCCAATGTGTATCGATAAATATCAGTGACAGAGTCACCACAGGACCCCTGAGGATGACTTATAATATTTTGGCCACTGCTCCATTCAACTATTGGTAAAGTAAAAAATGTATTCACTGCGTATTGATTGAAAGCTAGATAAGGGTGGGTTGTGTCCAGGTCTACATGACAGTGAGAAGTTTTCAGCACCTGTTTGATTCACATCTAGCATACATGGAATACCTATCCCTGATAGATAGATAGATAGATAGATAGATAGATAGATAGATAGATAGATAGATAGATAGATAGATAGATAGATAGATAGATAGATAGATAGATAGTAGGGCTGTTCAAAAAATCGATTTCAATTTTGACAAAATCGGTGCTGACACCACGCGGTCTGGGCCCGAAGCTGCGGCCTCACCTAAAAACTCCTGCCTGCAGCTCCCCAGGACTGGCAGTGACACTGCGCCTGTGCACAAAGCCAGCTCCATAAAATCATGGTTTGGCCATAAAATGCCTCTTCTGTAATAAAAGAAACCTACCTGCCTGTTTACAGTCTTCTTTAAAAATGTACACAGTGCTGGGCAAGTGCAGCCCAGTTTACATTCCAGTACAGATTCTGTGTGCTGGGATGATTGAAATCCTGCACATGCAAAGGAGTGACACCATCCTGGGCCTGCCAATAAAGGTGGCCACAGCCTGGCATCCAGAAGAAGCTGGGTAGAAAATAGCAGAACTGGTGAAGAATGCTGAACCGCTGAAGGAAAGGTAAGTATCAGAGGGAAGGAACAAGAGGGAAGGAACAATAGGCATATTCACCAGGTAATAAACTATGTTGCAGGGGTAATTCTAGTGAAAATCAGTATCACATGTCAGTTTCCTTACTAATGGCTAACAAAGTCAACTGCAGACATGTTCAAATACATGAGTAATCATATCTAAGAAAGCAACATTCCTTTTGATATGGCCACTACCAGCCTTCAATCTCCAATAGAATGCGCAATAAGCAAACCAGGGCCGATCCTAGGCAGGGTGCACAGGCTGCATTGCACCCAGGCGCCTGCAGAGGTGGGGGCGCCGAACATCTAACAGACTCTCTAACAGAAGCCCTCTCTGTGTCCATCACAGAGGCCCCCCTCCAGGTCCAAATAAAGTACTCTGCTTCTCTTTCTGTATTTTGTTTATAGTTAAGAGATCATGTAAGGATCCCTGATTAATGAAGACTTTGTGGTGGAGCATCCATGTGGTTGAGTCATTGCCATAGAAACATGTGTAAAGGGGAGGGGTTAGTAAAATGATGACGCCCATGTGGGGGCGCCAGAAATATTTCTGCACCCAGGCGCCTGTGACCCTAGGATCGGCCCTGGAGCAAACACACCCAAAGGAATACAGAATACAGAAGGAATACAGAAAATACTCTCCAGACCACAACTTTTGAGGAACATCATAAGGGACTGAACAACTTATTGGTCCACAGGACTGCACAAATTGATAAAACACAGCAAAAAATGATTAGTAGATTACAAATCAGTATAAGGGGAAAAGGAGCATATTTGTCAACTGACCATCTAACAGTCTTTTTATAAAGAACAGGAAAAAAAAGGAATGAGTTGTAAAATAATAAATGTACATCATCAAAGTGCTGTGTACACCTATGTCCAAATTCTATTTGAATAAAAATAGTCAAATAAAATTTAGGGACCCCTTTCTTCAGGACTAGAGAATGGAACAACACTAAAAGTGCTTTCACACTGGGGCGTTTTTCAGGCGGTACAGCGCTAAAAATAGCGCTGCTATACCGCCTGAAAAAATCGTGCCCTGTAGTCTTCAATGTGAAAGCCTGAAGGCTTTCACACTGAAGCGGTGCGCTAGCAGGACCGCTCCAAAAGTCCTGCATCTTTGGAGCGGTATAGGAGCGGGGTGTTTACCACTCCTATACCGCTCCTTTCCATTGAAATCAATGGGAAACCGCGGTAATACCACCCGCAATAGGCGCATTGTGGGCGGTATAAACCCCTTTTACGGGCGCTAGCGGGGGTTAATACCGCACCACTAGTGGTCGAATATTGTGGTAAATACGATGCTATAGCGGCGCTAAAAATTGCGCTGCTATACCGCCACCGTACCTCCACTGCCCCATGTGAAAGGGGCCTAAGGGGTTTATTTACTAAAGGAAAATCCACTTTGCACTACAAGCGCAAGTGCACTTGAAATTGCAGTGAAAGTGCACTTGGAAGTGCAGTCGCTGTAAATCTGAGGGGTAGATCTAAATTGAGGGGAAGCTTGGATGATTTTATTATCTAATCATGTGCAAGCTAAAATGCTGTTTTTTAGCTTCCTTGCATGTCCCCCTCTGATCTACAGCGACTGCATTTCCAAGTGACCTTTCAGTGCAATTTCAAGTGCGATTTGACTTTCGTAAATAACCCCCTAAGATCCCTTTCACATGAGCCGTGTTATCGGTAAAGCGCTGCTAGTTTTAGCAGCGCTTTACCGCTGTCTAAGCAGCGCTTTTTGGCTGCTAGCCGGGTGTTTTTAACCCCCTTTAGCGACCAAAGAAAGGGTTAAAAGTGCCTGTGTTGCAGCGCTTCCCATTTATTTTAATGAGCAAGGGTGGCTTAGTAGCGGTGTATACACCGCCCCAAAGATGCTGCTTGCAGGACTTTTTCTAACATCCTGCAAGCGCAGCACCCCAGTGTAAAAGCTGGCCCTTTACAGGTGCTATTTTTAGCGCTAAAAAGCCTGAAAGTTAGTGTTAGATTGTGGATGTCTGTAGATGCAGGGATTTTAGTTTTAGCATGGACTTCCACTTTAAGCTTTTAGAAGGAGGTGCATTATTTACCCAAACGTGTTAGTTGCACTTTGTTTGATTATTTCTATTAATTCAAGTATTTTGGATATTTGAATACCAAGAATCATGACTGACCACATACCAAGACTTGATAAATCAGAATTCCAACTGGTTCCATTTAGGAGTTGAGCAGCCCAGGTCCTATTAAACACATCTATCCTCTGAGCCCCTTAACCTTGGGTTCTAGCTACTTGGCACAACCTCAAGAAATCGTGGAAATCCTATACATTGTTATTATTATTATTTAAGGTACTTATATAGCGCTGTCAGTTTATGCAGCGCTTTACATATACATTGTACATCAGTCCCTACCCTCAAGGATAACGACAGGTGACGGCGCAGGTTATAATATATAAAACAGCAAGCAGTAAATTCATAAAATAGTTCTTTGAGCATGTATGGCTCTGTGTGAAGATAGGCAGTCTTTATGGATAGGGCAGCCTTGTACAGGGAATTTGAAGCCACTCCAGATATGTAAAGAGAAAAACAAAGCAACAGACACTTAGTAAGACTGTTAAAATTTAATAGCAAATGCATTAAAAACACTCACATTTGGATATCTTTATATTCAGCGCAGGGGAGTCCAGTAGAGTCAGGCCCCGTACACACGACCGGTTTTCTCGGCAGAATCCATCAAGAAACTTGATGGGAGACGTATTCTGCCGAGAAAACCGGTCGTGTGTACACTTTTCGCCGAGAAAACCATTGAGAAACTTGTCGAGCCAAAAAGAGAGCATGTTCTCTATTTCCTCGACGGCAAAGGGAATATTTGGCTCGACGAGTTTTTGGGCAGCCGAACGAGAAACTCGACGAGAAATACGATGTGTTTTGCTCGTCGAGTTTCTCAGTCGTGTGTATGGGGCCTCAGTCATAGATCTCTGCAGTGTAGATGGTATTTTCAGCTAAG
The DNA here is from genome assembly GCA_029574335.1 of Rana kukunoris. Taxonomy (NCBI): domain Eukaryota; kingdom Metazoa; phylum Chordata; class Amphibia; order Anura; family Ranidae; genus Rana; species Rana kukunoris. The sequence continues at coordinate 111,556,855 of CM056059.1, read as the reverse complement.
TTACTCCATGCTGTCGGCGTCCTGTGTCACAGGCAACTTCCGGGATTTGTTCAGGATCCAAAACGAGGCTTAGGACGCATTCAACCAGTCACAGAGAAGGCTGGAGTGCAGAGTCCAGTGGGGTGAATGACTGTACTGCCGTAAAGTGACGCGTTTCTAAGCATGCGCACCAAGAGATTACTTAAGTTGTGCGCTCCTTTCTCAAGCTGTAGTGATGGGCTTTGTGTGGTCTTTTTATGTGCTAGAATTGCACTGCCACCTAGTGGTCAATATCGGATATCGCTAGTTGTGTTTACACAGGAGCAATGTCCTTCAATATATTGGCAGGGGAAGGATAAAGTGTTATATGTATATACATATATATGCCTATACACTCTTCACCAAACACCTTTAAAGCAATGACATGATATAAATACTTTAATATGCAAACAGAGAAAGCATAGGAGTGAATTGATTAAATTCGAAATGAATAGATAATGAAAATAAAAATAAAAATAAAAATTTGCAGAAAAATGAATAAATAAAGATAAATGTAAGAATGAAAATAAAATTTAAAATAGAAATTGGATATAGAAGATGATAATGGAATAAATAGAAAAAATAATGAAATAAATTAAATGAGTATGAATACAAATGCAGATGAATAAAAAAAAATATATAAATACATCTGCAGATAAGTGTGGAAGACAAAAATATTAAAATTAGTCTTTAAATATCTTCCTTCAGAAATGTGTATAATGCTCTAAATTATATTATAGGATTCACACTGAATGGAGCTTATCAAAAAATACTACTAGGATTTTTATGGGATAACTGGGTTGTATTGTGGGAGATATGTACAGTTACATGTGAGGGTTTTTTAAGAAAATATATATATTTTATAGAATAGTGGAGATTTCTAACTCCTCGTTGATTCCTCCAAGGTTTAACGTATCTAATGAATAGATCCAATAGGTCTCGCATTCGCACTATCTATGGAATCTTTCGGCCTCTGAGGCCTCGTACACACGAGCAGACAGATTTGTTCAAATCTGTCTGTCCGACAGATTTGAACAAATCTGTCTGCTGGGATTTTGGTTTGCTCGCGTGTACACACGAGCAAACCAAAATCCCCGCCAGCAGACGGCGCGCTGACGTGTCGGTGACGTGGCGGTGACGTTGACGCCGCCACGTCACCGCACCAGGAAGTAAAACACTTCCGCGCATGCGCCGAATCCATTCGGCGGCGGTGCGGGACGACATGTCTGCTGGTAAGTGTACTAACCAGCAGACATGTCGGGCGGACGGATTCCCACCCGATAGATTTCAAAGCATGCTTTGAAATCTGTCGGGTGGGCAAATCCGTCGGCTCGGCCGTACACACGATCGAATCTGTCTGCTGAAACGGTCCAGCAGACCGTTTCCAGCGGACAGATTTGATCGTGTGTACGAGGCCTGAGAGTTTTTTTGGCATTTGTTCCAATACCCAAACTTCGAGGCCCTCTGTAGATTTATTAAGATGTTCTACAAAATGTCGTGGACACTGTGTTTGTCTTTGCCACCCTCTATTTTTCTGCGGTGTTCACCAAACCTTTGTCATAATGGGCGTATAGTGCGCCCTACATACATTAGATGGCAAGGACAGGTGAGGCTATAGACCACAAAATCAGAGCTACAATTGTAGAAATCCCCTAAAATGTAGGTCTTTCCCTTGGTTGTGAACTGTTTCTTTCCATGATTTATGAAAGAACAAGTCTTGCACAAGGGTTTTTTACATTGGAACATGCCCCTTAGGCCGCGTACACATGACAACCGAGCGTGTGTACGGCCCATCGGACCATCGTCCGTTGGATCAAAGTTTTAGAACTTGCTTTAAAATCAGACCGATGGACGCCTGACCATCGGACCAAACCGATGGTTAGTACGCAAAAGCATCAGACCAAAAACCTACGCATGCTCAGAATCGAGTCGACACATGCTTGGAAGCATTGAACTTCGTTTTTTCAGCACGTCGTTGTGTTATACGTCACCGCGTTCTGACCTGATCGGATTTTGGACTGATGGTGTGTAAGCACATCAGACCATCAGGCCACTTCAGCGGTGAATCGATGGAAACGGTCTGTCGGACCATTCTCATCGGGCTGGACCGATCGTGTGTACGTGGCCTTAGAGGGATTAAACAGGCATGTGTCGATGTAGTCACCTCTTGAGATTTTAATTTGCTGGGCGCAATTCTATTTTTCAAGTTTGGGGCTCTTCTGTAAGTAATTCTTGGATGGTCAGGTAGAAGAGGTTTAAGGTGTGGGTCTTCAAGCAGTATTGGCCAGTGTTTTTTGAAGATGGCCTCCATTTTGGAGAAGTCAGTGTGAAATCTGGTAATATAACGACCTGATTGGTCAAACGATCTTTTTTGAGTTACAGGGGGGACATTTTGTAAATAGTGTTTGTGGACCTGTTCAACCAATGATTCAGGATAACTTTTTTCTTTCAGTTTGTTTTTTAATAACTGGCTTTGATCTATATAGTCTGATGTGTTGGTACAATTTATTTTTAATCGACAAAATTCAGTCCTTTAGGGATGTTGTTTTTCCATTTACTATAGTGACAGTTCTTGTAATGGAGCAGAGAGTTACCTGCTGTGGGCTTGAAATAATTCTTAGCATGTATCACATTGTTGGTGTGATACAGCTCTAGATCTAGAAATGCTAATTTGTCATGATCCATGACAGAGGTGAAGCTGAGGCCATATGGGTTGTTATTACAATAAGAAACAAAGTCATCGATGACATCATTCGCACCGTCCCAGATAATAATGATATCATCAATGTATCTTCCATAGAAGATAAGGTGTTTGAGAAAGGGATTGTTTTGCCAAATGTGCCTCTTTTCCCAAAGACCCATAGCCAGGTTGGCATAGGAAGGTGCAAAGTTGGTGCCCATTGCAGTTCCCTGGACCTGCAAAAAATACTCCCCGTCAAAACTAAAATAGTTATGTGTCAAGCAGTCCAGGATGAAGGCAGCTTGTCCATGGCTCGTATATGGGTCTTCAGACAAAAAATGGTCTAATGCTGTTAGCCCAAAAGTGTGGGGGATTGAGGTGTATAGTGAGTTGACACTTTGACAACTTTGCACCTTCCTATGCCGCCAACCTGGCTGTCATGGATCATGACAAATTAGCATTTATAGAACTAGAGCTGTATCACACCAACAATGTGATACATGCTAAGAATTATTTCAAGCCCACAGCAGGTAACTCTCTGCTCCATTACAAGAGCTGTCACTATAGTAAATGGAAAAACAACATCCCTAAAGGTCAATTTTGTCGATTAAAAATAAATTGTACCAACACATCAGACTATATAGATCAAAGCCAGTTATTAACATTTTAGGGGATTTCTACAATTGTAGCTCTGAGGCCCCGTACACACGACCGAGAACCCCGGCAGAATCCAGCAAGAAGCTCGCTGGGATCCATATTCTGCCGAGATACTCGGTCGTGTGTACGTTTTCGCCGAGCGTCCCGTCGAGCAAGCCGTCGAGCCAAAATAGAGAGCAGGTTCTCTATTTGCTCAATGGCCCATCGAGAACCATGGCTCGACGCCTTTCCCGACAGCTTGGTCGACGATTTTGACGGCCGGGCGAGAACCTTGACGGGCTGAACGATGTGTTTGGCTCGTCGAGGTTCTCGTACGTGTGTACGCGGCCTGATTTTGTGGTCTATGGCCTCACCTGTCCTTGCCATCTAATGTATGTAGGGCGCACTATACCCCTATTACGACAAAAGTTTGGGAATAATGGCCCCCTCTTTTTTTTTCTCTCTTTCTTTGTCTTACCACAATGCAGTTAAGGGACTGGGGTAAGGGGGCGTCTTGGGGCTGCAGGCAAAAGGCCTATATTGGGTAACATTTAATACACCCCTTTCATCATTGGGGGGGGGGGTTCTATAACACCTTTTTTTTCCCTTCTTTCTTCCCTGAGTCTGAAAGCACTGGCACTTTAGAGAGTGGGAGGTGGGGGTGTACATGGGGCTGTAGTATTAGCCCCTTTCAATAAATAAAGCCCTATACTGGGCAAACTTGTTTCACTTTAAGAATAGGGGGTTCCCCTCCCTTTTTTTTCTGTCCACGCATTTACTGCATACTTGGAGAGGTTTAAAATTTGGTACCATACAAATTAACACAAAATATATGAATACATTTGGAGGTATTATATAAGGTATAGGGATATCACAAATATCACTTATTAACTCCCCTCCTCTTTTTTTTTTTTTATTCTTCTTTACTCCCTTTTTTGAGTCTGAATGCACAAGCACTCTAGTGAGTGGGGCACGGGGGTGCGTATGGGGCTGTGGATTCAGTCCCTTTAAATAAAGCTCTATATTAGGCCATCTTGGTACACCTTTTCTAACAATGGGGGTTTCCCCCCCCCCCCCCTTGGGATTTTTTTTTTGTTCTCTCTTCTTTCTCCTTCTTTCCCTTTTCGAGTCTGAATGCACAAGCACTCTAGTGAGTGGGGCACGGGGGAGTGTATGGGGCTGTAGATTCAGTCCCCTTAAATAAAGCTCTATATTAGGCCAACTTGGTACACCTTTTCTAACAATGGGGGTTCTCCCCCCTTGGGTTTTTTTTTCTCTTCTCACGTACTATCGCATACATGGAGAGGTCTAAAACTTGGCACTATTTAAATAATCACTAACCACATGATTAATTATGGGGGTATTAATAAGACATGGGGTCAACACCAACACTATCTTAACTCCCCCCCTTTTTTTCCTCCTACCAGGTGCCTCCTACACCCTTAGGGATATTCCTCTGTATCTATGCATACTAAGCTAATCTGGATAGGCTGGGAAAAGGAATAGAATTTATTAATAATTAATTCAAGAAAAGAAGACAGTGGGATAAAGGCACAATAGAGTAGGACAGGACCTCGGGAACACGGGGCCTCTTATATACTTTCAAATATAGGTAGGTTAGGATAATACGTTGAGATTTATAAAAAAAAAAAAACACATAGACTGCTTTTGCTAATCTCATATTACTGCGTGGTAAGTAAAAGTTTGGTAAGAGACATTTGCACTTTTCAGTCTGTTTAAGAGTGACAAATGTGCTATTTCCACTACGAACGCTACTTTTACTGAAGGTGCGCGGGTTTCTAAGCATACACACCAACGCGCTTCTCGTCGAAAACCAGCCCGACGGGGAAATTGAGACTCCCGTCGAGGAAAAAGAGAGCATGTTCTCTTTTTTCCTTGTCGAGTTCCTCGACAGTTTTCTCGATGAAAAGCATACACACAACCGTTTTCCTCGGCAAAAAAGCTCTGCCACCAAGTTTCTTGATGGAATCTGTCGAGTTCCTCGGTCGTGTGTACGAGGTGTAACAGAATGCATAAAAAACAGAGGTTTAGTTGCACGCAACTCCAGGCAGGTAGTGCTGTGGTATACATCAAAGTGTATAGCCATTTGACCCCCCCCCCCAAAAAAAAAAATATTCCAGTATACTGATTAGCCATAATGATTGGTCAAATTGAAAATAAAAGTGTACTAAAAAACAGCAATTAAAGGTAGGGGAAAAAATTGTGATTAGATATAACTGAGGAAATGAAATAAACACAAAATGTGTCAAAGGTTGAATATATTTTACAGGTGAACTCATGCTTTAAAAATACTAGAGCATACAAATTTCAAATTTAATGGAAAGGAAAATCCTAGTTATTAAAGGGCTTTTACCTGACGAAGATGAAAGACGAACTAAAAACAAATGTACATGGTAGATCTTGAGGTCAAGGCTGGATATAAACATGTAAATTGCAAGAGCAAATGGCTGTTTGAAGAATTTAAATAAAATTTAATTTGGGAAAAAAACATGCGGCTCCCCTGCAAAGTGGCTTGGCTTGGCTACGTGGTAGCTTTTACACAATAGGGAACTCTTGTTCTATTCCCTCGGCTGGAGTATATGACCTCTTGGAGCCTCCAGTACAAAAAATAGATTGAATTCTATTATTCCTCTATGCATGGCAATGGTTTGAGGTGAAATTTCCTGTATATTCTCCCTAAGAATGCTTTTGATTAATGAGGCTGCCATTGTGTATTATAAAATTAGAAAACAAGGGCGGATACAAAGTGAAGTGGAAGCGGAAAGCAAAAGTCATATTCTTAGAGATGCTAATAAGCCACAAGACCTGCTGTACCTCCCCACTTAGCTGTGACGATGCAATTGGAAAGAACAGTTTTTTGCATATAGATGTAGCAAGAGTTTCGGTATTTCACAGTAAACACAATTTATTTATATAATGCACTGTAAAACTACCATAATAAAAAACAGTCATATTTTCAATTAATTTTAGATATACAGTAAAACCTTGGATTGTGGGCATAATTTATTCCGAAAAACATGCTTGTAATCCAAAGCACTTGTATATCAAAGCGAATTTCCCTATAGAAAATAATGGAAACTCAGTTTAGAGTCCATATAAAAAGATCATAGCTATGTGAGGTTGTGTGACTATAAAATGTCCATTTACAAATGGAAGCCTCCACAAGGGGATTAGAAGCAAAGTCCAGCAGGAGCTACAGAGTATAAAAGAGAAGAGAGTTGCCTTTAAGTGTAGCGATATGGTTACATTTAATGAAGCTCACATGGTTGATGAATAAAACAGGCACATTTAAGTATGAAGGCATCCGGGGTAAAGCAGTCCACATAGACCAACCTTCCGCACCGCCGACTCCCACTGATGTCAATCTGCAATCGTGACCAGGAAGACTACCCTGCAATAGAGCGATCTCAAAGCAAGGCATGAAGCGCAGCGTGGAAGGGACGACGTCAATGGTGGTGAGGAGGTTGATCTGGACAGTTTTACCCCGGATGCCTGCATACATAGATGTGTCTGTTTCTTTTTCATCAATCAGTTTTTATTGAGTTTATCATAAACATTGAAAGACAATGTGTACATTGTACATTGTTTACAGAAATCCGTTGACATTTCAAAATACAAATATCAGGCTAAAATATCATTTAACAGGAAAATCTAGATCGCAAATCATATGTTAATAAATACATTGTAATAAATACATTCACAAGATTCACCAATAACATACCCCCAGGAACCCAACTGGGATCTCTTTACCTTCCCGGAGGTATGTCACAGGCGACAAACAACATGTATGAGAGCTCACACGGCTGAACTTGCCTTCATATCATGACACTATGGGGCTGATTTACCAAGCCTGTGCGCCAAGACTCATGGTGCACAAGCAGGAGTAAACCTGTTTTTGAGATTTACAAAAGAAACAGGCTGCCAGTGCAGCGTGTTTCCTCATTTACTAAAGTGCCTAATGCGCCCAGGAGAGGGCGCACAGCACGCCAGTACAGAGCTGGCGTGCGGCATTTAGTAATGTAAACATCGGGGATTCGGGCGGGAGTTTATGAGGGGAGGGAGGGGGTGATGCAGGGGAAGTGTAGTGACATGTGTTTGAACGTGTGTGGCGGGCCGATTTGAAAGGGAAAGTGACTTTTGGTACCCGATCCCCGTGCGCTTGCAAAGTACGCTAGAACCTCGGAAGGTTCATTTGCATACTGGGCATGCGCAGAGGGATAAATCGGGGCTTTGCGTGCGCCTCTTCAGTACGCCGGGAAAATCTTGGTAAATACCAAGCGGCGTAGCAGTGTTTGCACTGCCTGGAGCGGCGCACGGCAAGCTCCGAGCTGTTCTCGGGCTGCGCTGACACTGAAGGGGAACTCCGCGCCAAATTTCAAATTTGAAACCGGCGCGGCTTCCCCCCCAGGGGCACAATAGGCTCTTCGGCTTGGTCCGGAACGTGAGGGGTTAACCCACACCAAAATCGGCGTGGGGTTCCCCCCCAGATCCGTACCAAGCCCTCATCCCAGGCATGCAGTCTGGCCGGACAGGAATGGGGGTGGGGACGAGCGAGCGCCCCCCCCCCTCCTGAGCCATACCAGACCACATGCCCTCGACATGGGGGAGTGTGTGCTTTGGGGCAGGGGGGCGCTGCCCCCCCACCCCAAAGCACTCTTGTCCCCATGTCGATCAGGACAAGAGCCTCTTCCCGACAACCCTAGCCATTGGTTGTCGGGGTATGCGGGCGGGAGCCAATCAGAATCTGGGAGCCCCCTTTAATAAGGTGGCCCCCAGATTTCGGGCCCCCACCCTATGTGAATGAGTATGGGGTACATCGTACCCCTACCCATTCACCTGGTGAACGTGGTTTTAACTTTGAGGGTCTTCTGCCGCCGCCCCCTTCGAATTTTTCGGCCTGGACGGGGGTCGCACATCCCATCCAGGACTTGGACGTGGCGGGCTTCTCGTCGCTGTTTTCTGCCGCTGCCCCCTTCACCACGAAGCTCCGTGCTTGTTTGATGAGGGCAGCGGGCTTCCGTCGTCTTCTACCGGGGCGAGGGTCGTACATCCCACCCCGGATTTCTTCGCCGGCTTCTGCCCTGGCTCCTCCCAGGGCCAGGGCTTCTTTTACCGTCTTCCGCCGGAGGGCGCCACTCTCCGGGCTTCTCGTCGTTGTCTTCCGCCGCGGGGGCCAGGCCTTCTTCTTTGCCGCCCCCTTCGAATTTTTCGGCCTGGACGGGGGTCGCACATCCCATCCAGGACTTGGACGTGGCGGGCTTCTCGTCGCTCTCTTCTGCCGCTGCCCCCTTCACCACGAAGCTCCGTGCTTGTTTGATGAGGGCAGCGGGCTTCCGACGTCTTCTACCGGAGCGAGGGTCGTACATCCCACTCCGGATTTCGTCGCCGGCTTCTGCCTGGCTCCAGGAGGAGCCAGGTCTTCTCGTCGCTGTCTTCCGCCGCGGGGTGACACTCGCGGGCTTCTTCTTCCATTCGATGTTGACACGGCGAGGTCCGGCGCTGAAATGCCTTGTGAGCGGCGGGCAAGGACTTATATTGGCATAGGGCGTGGGCGTGGTTATGCCAACATGTGACCTTAACCCATGTGACAGTGATGTCACATCACATCACTGTCACATGGGTTAAGGTCACATGGTGGCATAACCACGCCCACGCCCTATGCCAATATAAGTCCTTGCCCGCCGCTCACAAGGCATTTCAGCGCCGGACCTCGCCGTGTCAACATCGAATGGAAGAAGAAGCCCGCGAGTGTCACCCCGCGGCGGAAGACAGCGACGAGAAGACCTGGCTCCTCCTGGAGCCAGGCAGAAGCCGGCGACGAAATCCGGAGTGGGATGTACGACCCTCGCTCCGGTAGAAGACGTCGGAAGCCCGCTGCCCTCATCAAACAAGCACGGAGCTTCGTGGTGAAGGGGGCAGCGGCAGAAGAGAGCGACGAGAAGCCCGCCACGTCCAAGTCCTGGATGGGATGTGCGACCCCCGTCCAGGCCGAAAAATTCGAAGGGGGCGGCAAAGAAGGCCTGGCCCCCGCGGCGGAAGACAACGACGAGAAGCCCGGAGAGTGGCGCCCTCCGGCGGAAGACGGCAAAAGAAGCCCTGGCCCCGGGAGGAGCCAGGGCAGAAGCCGGCGAAGAAATCCGGGGTGGGATGTACGACCCTCTCCCCGGTAGAAGACGACGGAAGCCCGCTGCCCTCATCAAACAAGCACGGAGCTTCGTGGTGAAGGGGGCAGCGGCAGAAAACAGCGACGAGAAGCCCGCCACGTCCAAGTCCTGGATGGGATGTGCGACCCCCGTCCAGGCCGAAAAATTCGAAGGGGGCGGCAAAGAAGAAGGCCTGGCCCCCGCGGCGGAAGACAGCCACGAGAAGCCCGGAGAGTGGCGCCCTCCGGCGGAAGACGGCGAAAGAAGCCATGGCCTCGGGAGGAGCCAGGCAGAAGCGGAGGAGCCCGAGGTGGGGCGACACCCCCGTTGTTCTCCGCCGTTTTTCGGCTGGCCCCCCCCGGATGTGTGAGCTTACTTTTGGGGTGGGGGCCCAGTCGAGCATGGCGGAGAGCATGGGTGGGTGTTCCCCCCCCCCCCGGCAGAAAACGGCTAGAAGACCGAGGAGTGGCGACGCCCCCTTTGTTCTCCGCCATTTCCGCCGGCCCCCCCCCGGATGTAAAAGAGCTTGATTTGGGGTAGGGGGCCTGGCCGAACATGGCGGAGAGCATCGGTGGGTGTCTCTCTCCCCGGCGGAAGGCGGCGGCGAAGACCGGGGGGGGGGGGTAGGTGTACCCCCCCCGGCGGAAGGCGGCGGCGAAGACCGGGGGGGGTAGGTGTACCCCCCCGGCGGAAGGCGAAGACCGAGGAGGGGTAATTTTTTTATTTATAAAACTACGACCAAAAGGTTAACAAATATATAAAATAACTAAATAAACCAAATAACACAAAAACAAACAACAAAACACAAACCATCAAATCACCGACCTCCACCCACCAAGAAATAACTATAAAGAAAAAAAAAAAAAAATAGCACCAGAACAGGTATTTACAACGGGCTCACTGGTACAAGAGAAAGTCTTTATAGTCCATCAGAAAAGCTTGCCCAGATCATTGCCAAAAAAAAAAAAAAACACTTAAAACGGCTCACTGGTACAGTAGGGAGATATTAAAGTCCATAGAAACCACTACTGTCCAGATCATCGCCAACCCACAACACACCCCACCATCACAACAACAAATACCTACAACCCACGTATGAGCAAGAACATGATAGTCAGACATGTCTGTAGCCTTATTTCAAAAAAAAAATACCATAAACAAAATCTAAGGGGGTGAAAAAGGATAGATGCCCCTACCCATGGAGAGGGGCAGAGCCGTGACCTAAGGGGGCTGGAAGAGGAACCCCCTCCATAAATGGGCACACCTCTCAGGCCCGACCCTGCTCCTTTCCAGATCCCGCACCTTCACCAACTCCCGAAAGATACCGCCCACCACCTCATGCACAGGCAGGATTTTGTCCCTAGTGGACACCAAACACCGAGCGTGCCAAGTGTAATAAAGCACAACTAGGCTGACTAAATAAAGTGACGATAACTCAAATCCCCTGCGGACCCCAAAATCACCATACACTCGCTCAGCATAGGTCAGGGCCGGAAGGCGGGGGTAGCCAATGGCACCCCCTACCTTCGTAAGAACCTCCATGTTGAAGGGACATTGGACCAGAAAATGGTCCATGGTCTCCAATGTCCCACCACATTCCTGACGGGGGCAGTCCCTGTCCCCCAGGTTCCTGTATTTGAGATTCGCACGGACATAGAGTCGTCCATGGAACGACCTCCATGCGAGATCCCAAAACTTACTTGGAATTCTAGAAGAATTCAAGAGGGCTAGCCCCTCCGTGAGGACCCTCTCAGGGCAGTCCCTCAAAGACAGGGGCTTCAAAATGTCCGAGGCCATGACCCTCAGGTACAGCTCCCGCCGACCCAAAGAGCCCACCTCCAGGGCAGTTATCCGCCACTGCCTCAGTACCTTTAATGCCAGGGGGACATAGGAAGGGAGATACCCATGCGATCTCCTCAGATCGCCGGGCCTCCCCCCCTCCCCCCACTGCCTCAAGAACAGCAAGAGCCAGTCCTTGCATGAACACTCCCACCAGGAAGGCTCGTCCACAAATATGGACTGCAAATTGTATTTAACAAAGATGGTGACAAAGAACACCACCGGGTTGACCATGTCCAACCCACCTTGCCGTCGCTGGCGGTATGTGACCTCCCTCTTGATCAGGTTCAGTCTGCTTCCCCACAACAGCAGGAAGAACAGACCATAGACCCGAGCATAGAGAGATGCTGGCAAAAGACACACATAGCTTACAAAGAGAAACTCAGGCAATAAGTACGTCTTGACCAAGCTTACCCTTTCCCTCAGGGAAAGTTTCCAACCTTTCCAGGCCTTCACCTTCCGAGTGGCACTCACCAGCCTGCGCTCCCAGTTTAGCTTGGGATAATCACCCGGGCCGAAATGAATGCCAAGAACTCGAATCTCTGGTACGGGCGTGGGAACACGTCCGGAAGGGGGAACTGCTCCCCCTCCTTCCCCAACCAGAAAACTTCACTCTTGTCCCAATTGACCAGCGAGCCTGACGCCTCAGAGTAGCACCCGATCTGGGACTCCACATAATGGGCCTCCTCACGACCAGATACCACCACCGAGACGTCGTCCGCATAGGCCACAACCCTCACCGCCGAAACCGGACCCCCGACAGGTCCCACCGGAACCCCCCCCAGACGCCCGCAGTCTAGCCTCCTTACGAAGGGGTCGACCGCAAAGATGTACAGGAGGGGGCTCAGCGGGCACCCCTGCCGGACGCCAGAGTCCACGGCAAAGGCCCGGCCCACCCAACCGTTGACAAGAGGGAAGCTCTCAGCTCCCCTATACAATACCTGCAGCCAATCAACGAATTGATCAGGCAGACCGTATCTCCTCAGAAGCAGCCAAAGGTACTCGTGGTTCACCCGATCAAACGCCTTAGCCTGATCCAATGCAAGCAGATACCGCTCGCTGCCATCAGCCCTGCACCTTTCCACAGCCTCCCGGACGCTCAGGACGGCACTAAAAGTGCCCCGGCCAGGAATTGTGCAGTGCTGAGAGGGAGACAGCATCCTGCCCGCCAAAGCAGACAGACGTGTAAACAAGATCTTTGCCAGTATCTTCCTATCTGTGGTAAGAAGGGCGATCGGACGCCAATTCTCCACCACAGACGGATCTTTCCCCTTTGACAGTAGGATCAGAGCTGACCTTCTCATTGAGGGAGGCAGCAGGCCATAGGCCAAACATTCACTAAACACGTCCCTCAGATGAGGAGCCAAGAGGCTCTTAAAGGTTTTGTAGAACTCGGCTGTGAGCCCATCGGGCCCAGGTGACTTTTTAGAAGCTAAAGAGCTAATAGCCTGCTCAACTTCAGCTACCGAGATCTCTTCTGTCAGAGAGTCAGGAAGGTCAGACCCCACTTCCAGCGGGGTCTCATCAAGGAATTCCCTGACTTTCTCCATGTCTAGAGGCCGCTTCTTCAGGAGGTCCGAAAAGTGGTCTCTGACGACACCCAGGATCCCCGATCTGGACCGGACCAGAGATCCTGAGGCATCCTTCAGGCCATGTACGACCTTCGACCTCGCCACCTCACCACAGCTCCTGTAGGGATCAGGAGAGATAAACTTCCCATAATCCCTCTCAAAAACCAGGGAGGCGAGACGGTCGTACTGACACTCCTTCATCTGCGCCTTCAGACCGGATATCTGTTCCTGAGAGCCCCCAGAGGACACCAGGCGGTCAAGCTGCCTGCGTAGTCTCTGGTAAGCCTGGTACTTGGAAGCAGAGATTTCCCGGAAAAAGTCGCCAGACCTCTTTTTAACTACTTCCCACCACTCAAGGCGGGAGCAGTTGCCCTCAAGGAGCGAGGTCTGGCCCAGGAAGAAAACCTCATAGGCTTCCCTAACCTCAGGATCCTCCAGTAGCGACCCATTCAGGCGCCACAAACCCCTCCCTTTCTGAAGAGTGTCAGCGACATTCAGGGCCACAGATACCATACAGTGATCGGAGAACTCTACCGACTGCAGCTCAGGAGCCGAGCAGACAGAGTCCTCCTTTAAAAAAAACCTATCTAATCTACTCTTACTACTACCTCGGGAAAATGTGAAACCAGTGAGGTTGGGGAGGTGACGAACGTGCACATCCACCAACCTGGCCTCCCTCACTACGTTATTCAAAAAAATACTATCATATCCCAGAGGGTTGGCGGAACCTGCCCGGTCTTTGGGCCTAGTGATCATATTGAAATCGCCACCAAAAATCACCTGCTGGGACGTAAAAAGATAAGGCTTAACCGCCGTAAGGAGGCTCCTCCTCTCCCTCCTAGTTTGAGGCCCATAAAAATTTATGAGCCGGAGGAATTGCCCCCTCACGACAGCGTCCACCACCAGACATCTACCGATCTCCACTTCAATCACTCGCCGGCAAGCCACCGGACCAGTCTTAAAAAGGACCGCAACCCCACTGCATGGCTCGGCCGCAAGAGACCAGAGGGAGGGCCCACATCTCCACTCCCTCTTTGCTAGATGCATCTCTGCCACAGATGCCAGCCAGGTCTCCTGCAAAAACAAAATGTCAGCTTCAACACGGCTGAGAAAATCGAAGGCCATAAAACGAGCTCCCGCAGAACGAATACTTGCGACATTAATGGTCGCAAGCCGTATTGGAGAGGGTACCGCCATCAGAATGATTGAAAGTGGTCATGTTCTCCTTCATACTACAAACACAAAAACATATTTACATATCTACACTTCCTCCTCCTCTGAGCCCGAGGAGGAGGAGAAGATACCAAACGGGTTCCCCAGGGACACCCCACTTCGTGCCCCTGGGGGAACCCCACCCTTCACTGGAGACTTCCCGCCCCCAGATCTGGCAGCCTTCCCCTTCTTCTTTTTGCGTCTCACCTGCTCCCACTCCTGCCACCTCTCTGAGATGACTACACCACCCCCCTCCTCGGACCCGCTGCTCGAGATTTCCCTCTTGGATGAGGCTCGAGCAGCTTCCATCTCCATGGCCACAGGGCCAGAGGAGACTCTGGGTCCAGAAGGGGGGGGAATGGAAGAGGCAGGAGGGGGGCCAGAGACAGGGGAGAGGACAGGGGGGGGGACCAGACTTAGCTGGACGGGAAGAAGAAGGGGGAGGGGGGGACGGGACTTGGGAGGGGGGGGACGAGGGGGGGGGGTACGAGGAGGGGAAGATGAGGGAGGAGGGCATGGGGAAACAGATGGAGGGCCAGGTGGAGGGGAGGGGCAATGGTGAGGAGGGGGAGAGGGAAGGGGATGGGGATCGGCCCTGCAACATTAGGAGGGGAAGGCCCTGGCCCCGGACCCTCAGGCCCGGGACCCCCAGGCCTCCCCGACTCCTCCCCACCGGCTCCGCCCTCCGGAGGATCGGGAGCCTCCTGGCCAACCGAGCCCGTGTCCCCCGGGGGGGGAGCCCCACGCCCACGCCTGCTCCGCCTTCTTTGAGGCAATGGGCCTGTTGGTCCCTCCGGAGTAGTACTAGGGGCTCCAGGATCCCCACCCCCCCCGGCCATCACTCGCCGGGGGGGCTTCGGCCGCTCCCGGCCCGGGAGGTCCCCCCCCTGAGGAAGAACCCCGATATGCTTTGGGACACCTGCTAAATGGGTGCCCCATCTCACCACACAAGTTGCAGCATATCTTCCCACATGACTCGGACTGGTGGCCAAACTCGTGGCACCGGCCACATCTGACCACCGTGCAGTCCGAGCTCATGTGGGTCGGGCTGCCGCACTTGAAGCAACGACGGGGCTGTCCCGGGTAGAACGCCAGGATCCGGTCTCTGCCTAGAAAGGCGCTGCCAGGGAGGTGGGCAACACTGTTGCCCTCCCTCTTGAGCCGGATCCTGGTCAACCAAGCCCCGGTCCAGACCCCGCGCTCATCAAGGTTCTTCCTCAGGGGGGTCTGCAACTGCCCGTACCTCCCGAGCCAGGTGGCAATGTCCTCCGGAGGGAGCGACTCATTCCTCACCAGGATGGTGATGTTCTTAACCTCCTCCTGCCTGGAGATGGGAATGAGCCTGTACCTCTTCCAAGGGTCAACGCCCCTCACCAACCCAAAGCTGGTGATAAAGCGTTCCATACACACGGGAGTGACAAAACTTATATCAAACTCCCGTGTGTTGGTGGGATGGATGACAGCAAAAAGGTCATCCACCCCAAAACCCAAGGAGAGTACCAGGCCCACCACCTCACCTCGAGCGGGGCAGGGGTCCGGACCCTCGTACCGAAGCTGGACAACATTCCTACGCCTCCTCTCTGGACCACCTGTACCCCTCGTCCACGCCGACCCCTGCGTCCTGGTCAGCAGGGGGGGCGCGGAAATTCTGGGCGCCAAACCGGCTGTACAGGTGGTCCAGAGGGGCACGAGAGCCCAACACCTGGGCGAAAGAGCGACCCCCCTTTAGGGCAGACAATAAGTTGGCCTCCGGAGACCCCCGAAAGATGTTCTCCGGAAGTGGGGCACCCCCCTCAGCACCCCCAGAAGTGGGGGGGGACGGGGGGGCCCCCATCCCTGCCGGTGGTGTTGCACCCACCCCCGCTGATATACCCTGACCACCCTGACCCACCACCTTTGGCCTGACTACAGGCTCCCCCCCCCCGGGACCACAGCAGAGGGGGGTACCACCCCCACCAAACTCCCCCACCCAGACCCCTCCGTGACCACACCAGCCCCTTGGGACTCCACCTGTACTGGGGGGGAGCCCCCCTGGGACCCCTCCAACTGCCGGATATAATCATATGCTATACAGTCCACTGGGAGGGGTCCCACCTGACTTTCCCCCCACCCCGCCTGTGCTGCAGGGAGCCCCTCGGGGCTTGTGGCAGTGTCCATGGGGACCTGGGGGGGTGGCAGCTTACCGTCCTCAACGTCTCTGTCCATCTCCTGCCGGGGGTGCCTGGAGGTGCCTGCTGCAGCGTCCGGGGCTGGGCACCCCTGCACCCCCGGCCTCTCATCCCCCAGGTCCCCTGAGCCCCCACCGACCACCGCAAACTTGCAGGGGTGCACTTTCGGTCGCGGGCCGGGCACTTCCGGTTCCGGCTGGGGCACTTCCGGTTCCGGCTGGGGCACTTCCGGTTCCGGCTGGGGCACTTCCGGTTCTTGGGCGGTCACTTCCGGGTCCCGGTCTACTCCACCCCCAACAGCCGGCGCCATCTTGGCCACACTGCACACAAGCTGTTTACCTCCAGATGACCGCAGCACAATGCCTCCACCATGTGTCTGCCTCTCTCCCGATGACATAGCAGCCGCAGGAGCAGTCCCTGGCCTTTCCATGGCCAGATCCTCCCGCTGGGCTTCAGCTGTGGCAGTGCGACCATCCTGGGGGAGCCTGGGTATGCTGACCTGAAGATGGCGGGGGGGTACCGCCGGCGGCACCTGGGCCCGGCGACCTCCTGGATCACTGGACTCCCCGGACTTCGCCAACCCCCCAGTCCCTTCCACGGACCGAGGGATCGGCTCCCGGGAACCCCCCCCAGGTTTTATGGCCATACTGGGCCCTGCACCACCGGCACTCGCCCCCCCCCCCCCCCACTGCACCCAGGCTCCCCTGACTCTCCTGGCTGTTTGGGGGGTTGGGACCCCTTCTTAGACCGCCCGCTCCTCCTCGCTGCCTGGCTCCCTTCCCGGTTGGCCTGCTGGAGGGTCCTCCGGAGCTCCTCTAGGAAGTTCACCTCTCCAGCCCCACGTTGGCAAAAGCCCCCCAGGTATTCCCATATTTCTTTTACTTCTAGTCCTAGGGTGGTGATGGCCCCCTTGAATTCAGATCTCTTATTACTGGAGCACCTGTCCCTCTTTTCCCTCAGGCCTGCGAGAGTAGTCATCTTTTCCACGCAGGCCTGAGATATCCTCACCAGCAGGGATTTGATTTTATCCCGCCTCTTCCTGGTTCTTGCCTCATTCTCACCTGGCTGAGGGGTTGTCCAGTCTGAGAGACCCTCCTGGGTCTCCAGGAAGAGACGGTCCTCCCTGCTGATGGTGGTGGCGGTGGTCTGGCCGGAGGGCAGGTGCTGTTGACTCCTCCGGAGGCCGGAAGCCGGTCCACCTCCGGGGCTGAGGGAGGCCATCCCACCCCTCTTCCGGGGCAGGGGGCTGGGGGCTGGAGGCTGGTCCTGGTAGGCTGGAACACAGGAGCTCTGGAAGACAGGTCTTCTCTCCTCTCCAGCAGGAAGCAGAATGAGCTCTGTGGGAGGAGCCGGAACTACTGCCAGTGGGAGGAGCTGCACTGAGACCGAGGAGGGGTAATTTTTTTATTGGAAATTCTACGACCAAAAATGTATACAGAAAAAACAATTAAACCAAAACAACCCTCTGCCACAATACATTTTCTTTACATACTAATATTATCCCACCATGCTATACATATACCATCTATACATCACTAAGAATTAGCACCAATACCTGCCCCAATAACTTGCTTTTTATACTCTTTAATCATTACCACTTCCCAAGTACCAAAGCAACCCTCTACCACTAAACATTTTCTTTACGTACAAACATTACCCCACCGTACTATACATATACCATCTGCACATCACTAAAATTCGCACCAATACCTACCCCAATAACTTGCATTATTATACTCTTTAATCATTTCCACTTCCCAAGTAACCCCAACCCCTAAAACATACATACTTCCATTATGCATAAACAAATATAACAAAATCATAACCCTAAGCCTCCCCAAAACTTTAAAAATCTACGCAACTACGCAATTGTACATACACATGTTACCACATTACTGCATTTTTTTTTTTTTTTTTTTTTTTTTTTTAAATTACTCATTTACTACCATCAGCACAATCCCCTGCAACCATACCCCCACCAGAATCCACCACAGGATCCAGGGTGGAAAACCTGTTCTGCAGGGCTATACCAGGGGGAGTCTGGGCACTACTTGTCGCCCCAACTCCACCTTCTGGAGAGGAAACACCCGGACCAGGACCTGACCCAGAACTGGGGATCACCCCAGGACTGCTTTTACACCTCCCCTTTCCCACCGCCACCCAAACATTGCCTTTACTCTCCTTACCTGGCTGAGAAGGCAAGTCTACAACTGGCTGGGGATCCCTAGGAACCTTACCCCTTCTGCCCTTACGAACAGGTCTCGTACTAGGGGTATCAGAATCAGAGAAACGACCCGCCTCTCGATCCCCCCCACCACCAGACACAGGAACAGAGGACCCAGACCAAGTAGGAATGGGCTGCGAATCCCGAGAGAGGGGATGCAACACCATCCTAGGCATCTTAGCCTTGCCACGAGATACCACAGATTGCGCCAAAGGGGCCTTACCCCTCCCCCCAGATTTTAAAGGGGAAACTCTCGAGCCGCCCGACTTATGACCCAATCTTCCTGACGACGGCCCCGGACTCCCGGAACCCATCACAAAAGACTGGCTCTCAAGAGTCACTGCGCCAGCCAGCTGGAGCGGGGCAGGAGGCCCGGCCGACGAAACAACCGGAAGCACAGACTCCCCAGACCCCCCAGGCCCCGCAGGGGGAGACACCCCCCCAACAGGTGCCCGAAAGGCCGAGGGGCACTGGCTAAAAACGTGCCCCATAACACCGCACAGATTGCACTGAAATTTATTGCACCCGCTGGCCAAGTGCCCAGCTTCATTACACTTTGAACAAAAGGGTTCCCTACAGTCCCTACTGAAATGCAAAGGACTGTTGCATCTAAAACAGAGCTTAGGTTGCCCCGGATAGAATGCAAGGATCCTATCCCTCCCAATATAACCTGACGCAGGCACATGTGTCACTGATAACCCGATGCGTCTAAGCCTTACTGAGACAGACCAGGCACCAGTCCAGATCCCCTTGGCATCCAAAACTTTCCCTGGCGGGGCCATCACCTGGCCGTACCGCCCCAACCATGTTGTAATATCCTCTGCGGGAATAGATTCATTTCTAACCAGGACTGACACCCTTTTTATTTCTTCCTGTCTAGACAGGGGGACTGCTCTAAAGGATTTCCACGAGGATTGATTCTTCACCACCTCCCGTCTGGAGATAAAACTCTCCATTAAGACGGGGGTACCAAAACTTACATCATACTCCAGGGAACCCGAGGGGTGGATAACAGCAAAGATGTCTGATGCCTTAAACCCAAGGGCCAACACCATATCCACCACCTCGTCTCTCCCCGGAGGACGACCAAACTCTTCCAACCAGCGCAGCTGCACAACGTTATGGCGCTTACGCTCCACTCCCCCCACCCTAGTGGCAGCTGGCACTGAGCCCCTAAAAGCCATCGTACCATGGGCACTATAAAAACGCCCAAGCTGTACCCTACCACCAGTGACATCTGCAAAAGACAACCCCACTTTTAGGGCCGACATAACCCCAGCCTCCTGGGACCCACTGATTTGGGGAGGAGGCGGGGGGAGATCAGAAACAACAACATTGCTAGAATCAACATTATCAACAGCTATACTTAAGTCTTTCCCAGGGGCCCCGGGCACAGCAGGTGCACAAGCACCGGAAACACCCCCAGCAGAAATAATTGCCGCCGGAGGGGTCCCCGCACCGCCCAGAAGACCCACTTGGGGCTGACCCGTATGCTCCAAAACCCCAGAGGGTACCCCAATGTCATGAAAATCAGTACTCTGGTCCGCTTTGGTTGGCTCACCCATTAGCAGCCGTATGTGGTCCATCGCAAGACATGGGCTAGTTATACTACCCTGCTCGCAATCACCCCACTCCATGCGCTGGGGGGTCATCGCCACGGACACAGAAACTGAAGGGCCGGAGGGGGAAACCACAAGAGGCACCCCACCACCCGGCAGCAAGTCCACAGAAAAAGATGACCCAACAGTCTCCGCAACAGTGGCCACCCCCAAAACCCGGGATGAGACGATGGTAGGTATCTCACCCCTCACAGTGTCCTCAGCAGAAATCCCACGATCCATGGCACTCACACCCGCGGAACCGTCCTTCATTGCTCCATCCTTCATTGCTCCATCCTTCACAGCAACAGCCTCCACAAGTCCCATCTCCTCACCCGCAGCTGTCCCGGGATCCGCTACTTCCGGCTCCACACCTTCAGCGGTAACCCCGCAACCCGCGGTGTTCACTTTCGCGGCAATACCCTCCGGCTCCACACCCGCAGCGGCAGTCCCGCGACCCGCGGCATCCACCGCAGCAGTGGCCTCGCGACTCGCGGCACACACATTCGCGGCAATACCCGCCGCGACTTCGTCCTGCGTTCCTCCAACCTCCATGACTTCCTCCTCGTCCACAGCAACCCCGGGACCCGCCACTTCCGGTCCCGCGGTGATCACGGGGGATCCGACCAGGCCTCCAGGCTGGGCGCCCCCTGGTGGCAAAGGGGAAATTGGCACCTCAGCCTGGGAGCTACGGCGAGCAGCCTGGCTTCCCTTATCGCAAACTTCCATCAGGCGTTCCTCCAACTCATCCATCTCATCAGTGTCCATAGTAGACTGATCCAACAGCCGGTTCCAATAAATGATATACTCACTCAGGGTCGTTTTCAATGTCTGAACACTCAGGCACCTTCCGCTTCTTTTTGCCCACCCGATCTCTGGCTGTTCTTTTTTTTTTTTTTTTTTTTTTTTTTTTTAAAGTGTATTTTTGTGCGTGAACTCGAGAGAGAGGAGCCGGACTGCAGGAGTTGGGAGTAGGCAGACCCTCCCCCCGGAGGCAATCGCCATCCTTCTCCATGCCCCTGGTGGCAATGGCGGGTGTGAAGGGGGGCCTCCCACTCACCCCGCCCTACCTGCTCCTCTTGGGAGCCCAACTGGGGCCCAACGGGACCCCAATGGGGCAGAGGGACTCCCCCTATGAGGGAGTGAGGGGGCCTAGCCCACCCAGCCAGCCCCGTAGGTCCTTCGCCTCTCTTTATTTTTAGGAGACCGCATGGCCAAAGTGCATGTGTTTTTAAACCAATTTCGTGTGCGTGCAAGTGTGGTGGTTTTTGTGGGGGGGGGGGTGGGCGTACTAAGCACAGGCGTACCTTGCATAGCACACCCACCGGGAGCCGGGCTGAGACCACCAAACTCAATTCACATGAAGCCGAGACCGGGATCCGAACCCTTGGCTGCAGAGGTGAATGGCTTGTCAGCGCAGTGCCAATCACGTTGAGCCACCACAGCTCCCTTCTCTGGCTGTTCTTAAGCGTGCCAGGTCTTCATGCACTACCACCAAAAAGTCCATAAGCCTATCCAAGACTGCATAGACCTCCATCCGACGGCCAGTAGCTTCAAAATCACTTTCACCTGGCTGCTGCTCCTGCCATGCAGAGAGAGCAATCTGGGACTCCAGATACCTGAGATCCTCATCTGATGGTCTCAAACTCTCCACTGTCCTTGAAATGGTATCCGGCCCCTCTACAGGCATAGCTTCCCTCACCGCCCGGGAAATAGAGCCTCCCCCTGGGCTGATAGCTTCCATGGCTCTCTGGAAGTCCAGAGAGCCTCACACACACGTCCACAGGACCGAGGAGGGGTAATTTTTTATTGGAAATTCTACGACCAAAAATGTATACAGAAAAAAAACAATTAAACCAAAACAACCCTCTGCCACAATACATTTTCTTTACATACTAATATTATCCCACCATGCTATACATATACCATCTATACATCACTAAGAATTAGCACCAATACCTGCCCCAATAACTTGCTTTTTATACTCTTTAATCATTACCACTTCCCAAGTACCAAAGCAACCCTCTACCACTAAACATTTTCTCTACGTACAAACATTACCCCACCGTACTATACATATACCATCTGCACATCACTAAAATTCACACCAATACCTACCCCAATAACTTGCATTATTATACTCTTTAATCATTTCCACTTCCCAAGTAACCCCAACCCCTAAAACATACATACTTCCATTATGCATAAACAAATATAACAAAATCATAACCCTAACCCTCCCCAAAACTTTAAAAATCTACGCAACTACGCAATTGTACATACACATGTTACCACATTACTGCATTTTTTTTTTTTTTTTTAATAAAATTACTCATTTACTACCATCAGCACAATCCCCTGCAACCATACCCCCACCAGAATCCACCACAGGATCCAGAATCCACCACAGGTCCAAGGAAAACCTGTTCTGCAGGGCTATACCAGGGGGAGTCTGGGCACTACTTGTCGCCCCAACTCCACCTTCTGGAGAGGAAACACCCGGACCAGGACCTGACCCAGAACTGGGGATCACCCCAGGACTGCTTTTACACCTCCACTTTCCCACCGCCACCCAAACATTGCCTTTACTCTCCTTACCTGGCTGAGAAGGCAAGTCTACAACTGGCTGGGGATCCCTAGGAACCTTACCCCTTCTGCCCTTACGAACAGGTCTCGTACTAGGGGTATCAGAATCAGAGAAACGACCCGCCTCTCGATCCCCCCCACCACCAGACACAGGAACAGAGGACCCAGACCAAGTAGGAATGGGCTGCGAATCCCGAGAGAGGGGATGCAACACCATCCTAGGCATCTTAGCCTTGCCACGAGATACCACAGATTGCGCCAAAGGGGCCTTACCCCTCCCCCCAGATTTTAAAGGGGAAACTCTCGAGCCGCCCGACTTATGACCCAATCTTCCTGACGACGGCCCCGGACTCCCGGAACCCATCACAAAAGACTGGCTCTCAAGAGTCACTGCGCCAGCCAGCTGGAGCGGGGCAGGAGGCCCGGCCGACGAAACAACCGGAAGCACAGACTCCCCAGACCCCCCAGGCCCCGCAGGGGGAGACACCCCCCCAACAGGTGCCCGAAAGGCCGAGGGGCACTGGCTAAAAACGTGCCCCATAACACCGCACAGATTGCACTGAAATTTATTGCACCCGCTGGCCAAGTGCCCAGCTTCATTACACTTTGAACAAAAGGGTTCCCTACAGTCCCTACTGAAATGCAAAGGACTGTTGCATCTAAAACAGAGCTTAGGTTGCCCCGGATAGAATGCAAGGATCCTATCCCTCCCAATATAACCTGACGCAGGCACATGTGTCACTGATAACCCGATGCGTCTAAGCCTTACTGAGACAGACCAGGCACCAGTCCAGATCCCCTTGGCATCCAAAACTTTCCCTGGCGGGGCCATCACCTGGCCGTACCGCCCCAACCATGTTGTGATATCCTCTGCGGGAATAGATTCATTTCTAACCAGGACTGACACCCTTTTTATTTCTTCCTGTCTAGACAGGGGGACTGCTCTAAAGGATTTCCACGAGGATTGATTCTTCACCACCTCCCGTCTGGAGATAAAACTCTCCATTAAGACGGGGGTACCAAAACTTACATCATACTCCAGGGAACCCGAGGGGTGGATAACAGCAAAGATGTCTGATGCCTTAAACCCAAGGGCCAACACCATATCCACCACCTCGTCTCTCCCCGGAGGACGACCAAACTCTTCCAACCAGCGCAGCTGCACAACGTTATGGCGCTTACGCTCCACTCCCCCCACCCTAGTGGCAGCTGGCACTGAGCCCCTAAAAGCCATCGTACCATGGGCACTATAAAAACGCCCAAGCTGTACCCTACCACCAGTGACATCTGCAAAAGACAACCCCACTTTTAGGGCCGACATAACCCCAGCCTCCTGGGACCCACTGATTTGGGGAGGAGGCGGGGGGAGATCAGAAACAACAATATTGCTAGAATCAACATTATCAACAGCTATACTTAAGTCTTTCCCAGGGGCCCCGGGCACAGCAGGTGCACAAGCACCGGAAACACCCCCAGCAGAAATAATTGCCGCCGGAGGGGTCCCCGCACCGCCCAGAAGACCCACTTGGGGCTGACCCGTATGCTCCAAAACCCCAGAGGGTACCCCAATGTCATGAAAATCAGTACTCTGGTCCGCTTTGGTTGGCTCACCCTCCAGCAGCCGTATGTGGTCCATCGCAAGACATGGGCTAGTTATACTACCCTGCTCGCAATCACCCCACTCCATGCGCTGGGGGGTCATCGCCACGGACACAGAAACTGAAGGGCCGGAGGGGGAAACCACAAGAGGCACCCCACCACCCGGCAGCAAGTCCACAGAAAAAGATGACCCAACAGTCTCCGCAACAGTGGCCACCCCCAAAACCCGGGATGAGACGATGGTAGGTATCTCACCCCTCACAGTGTCCTCAGCAGAAATCCCACGATCCATGGCACTCACACCCGCGGAACCGTCCTTCATTGCTCCATCCTTCATTGCTCCATCCTTCACAGCAACAGCCTCCACAAGTCCCATCTCCTCACCCGCAGCTGTCCCGGGATCCGCTACTTCCGGCTCCACACCTTCAGCGGTAACCCCGCAACCCGCGGTGTTCACTTTCGCGGCAATACCCTCCGGCTCCACACCCGCAGCGGCAGTCCCGCGACCCGCGGCATCCACCGCAGCAGTAGCCTCGCGACTCGCGGCACACACATTCGCGGCAATACCCGCCGCGACTTCGTCCTGCGTTCCTCCAACCTCCATGACTTCCTCCTCGTCCACAGCAACCCCGGGACCCGCCACTTCCGGTCCCGCGGTGATCACGGGGGATCCGACCAGGCCTCCAGGCTGGGCGCCCCCTGGTGGCAAAGGGGAAATTGGCACCTCAGCCTGGGAGCTACGGCGAGCAGCCTGGCTTCCCTTATCGCAAACTTCCATCAGGCGTTCCTCCAACTCATCCATCTCATCAGTGTCCATAGTAGACTGATCCAACAGCCGGTTCCAATAAATGATATACTCACTCAGGGTCGTTTTCAATGTCTGAACACTCAGGCGATAGCCCTTCCGCTTCTTTTTGCCCACCCGATCTCTGGCTGTTCTTAAGCGTGCCAGGTCTTCATGCACTACCACCAAAAAGTCCATAAGCCTATCCAAGACTGCATAGACCTCCATCCGACGGCCAGTAGCTTCAAAATCACTTTCACCTGGCTGCTGCTCCTGCCATGCAGAGAGAGCAATCTGGGACTCCAGATACCTGAGATCCTCATCTGATGGTCTCAAACTCTCCACTGTCCTTGAAATGGTATCCGGCCCCTCTACAGGCATAGCTTCCCTCACCGCCCGGGAAATAGAGCCTCCCCCTGGGCTGATAGCTTCCATGGCTCTCTGGAAGTCCAGAGAGCCTCACACACACGTCCACAGGACCGAGGAGTGGCGACGCCCCCGTTGTTCTCTGCTTTTTTCTGCCGGCCCCCCCCGGATCTGAAAGAGCTTATTTTGGGGTGGGGGCCTGGCTGGACATGGCCGAGAGCATCGGTGGGTGTCCCCCCCGGCGGAAGGCGGCGGCGAAGACCGGTGCGGGGCTGGAGCCCCCCCGGCAGAAAACGTCTGGAAGACCGAGGGGCTCCGCCCCCGTTGTTCTCTGCTTTTTTCGGCCGGCCCCCCCCCGGATCTGAAAGAGCTTATTTTGGGGTGGGGGCCTGGCTGGACATGGCGGAGAGCATCGGTGGGTGTCCCCCCCCGGCAGAAAACGGCGAAGCCCGGGGCCCAATGGGCTGGTGGTGGGGGGTCCCGGCAGAAGACCCCCGGAGCTGACTAATAAATTATTTTTTTCGGTGTGATTTTTTTGTGTTTACACTTTTCCACCCGGTGAATGGGTAGGGGTACGATGTACCCCATACTCATTCACATAGGGTGGGGGGCCAGAATCTGGGGGCCCCCTTAATATAGGGGGCTCTCAGATTCTGATAAGCCCCCCGCCCGCATACCCCGACAACCAACGGCCAGGGTTGTCGGGAAGAGGCTCTTGTCCCTATCGACATGGGGACAAGAGTGCTTTGGGGTGGGGGGGCAGTGCCCCCCTCCCCCACAGCACACACTCCCCCATGTCGAGGGCATGTGGTCTGGTACGGCTCAGGAGGGGGGGGGGCGCTCGCTCGTCCCCACCCCCATTCCTGTCCGGCCAGACTGCGTGCCTGGGAGAAGGGTTTGGTCTGGATCTGAGGGGGAACCCCACGCCGTTTTTGGCGTGGGTTTAACCCCTTATGTTCCAGATCAAATCTAAGAGCCTGTTGTGCACCTGAAGGGGGACCCCCACGCCGTTTTTTTTATAATTTGGGGTGGAGTTCCCCTTTATCCCGGTCCTGTCAGGGGGGGGGGGAATGCCTGCTCGTCTGTCCCTACAATGTATGAACAGCGATCTGTCATTTCCCCTACACAGTCCCACCCCCTTTACAGTTAGAACACACCCAGGTAACATATTCAACCCCTTCCGCGCCCCTAGTGTTAACCCCTTCCCTGCCAGTGTCATTTTTATAGTAAGCAATGCATTTCTATACCATTGCTCGCTACAAAAATGCCAAATCTCACAAAAATGTGTCCGCCACAATGTCGCAGTAGCCAGAAAAAACAATGATAGCCACCATTACTAGTAAAACAAAAAATTATTCCAAAAAAAACCCATAAGACCAACCCCTACTTAGAACTTTTGCCCAAACCAATCAAACGCTTATTGTGATTTTTTGCAAACAAAAATATGTCCAAGAATACTTATCGGCCTAAACTGAGGGCAAACATTTTTTGAATATATTTTGGGGGAGATTTATTATAGCAAACAGTAAAAAAGATGTTTTTTTATTTACCAAATTGTCGCTATATTTTTGGGTCAAGCAAAAATAAGAAAAAACGCAGAGGTGATCAAATACCACCAAAAAAAAAAAAAAAACATTTTTTTTTGGGGGGGGGGGGGGGGAATGAGGACGCCAAATTTGTTTGGGGGCCACGTCGCACAACCACGCAATTGTCAGTCAAAATGACGCAGTGTTGAAATGCAAAAACTGGCCCCGTCAGTGACCAGTAATATGCTCTGGGGCTCAAGTGGTTACAAATTAAGAATACACTAAAGTTAGCCCAATTTATGGCCATAATGTGAAAGATGATGTTACACCGAGTAAATAGATACCCAACATGTTACACTTTAATATTGCACACACTCATGGAATGGCGCCAAACTTCAGTACTTGAAAATACCCATAGGCAACGCTTTTTTATGTGTTTCAGGTTACCAGTTTAGATTTACAGAGGAGGTCTAGTGCTAAAAGTATTGCTCTCGCTCTAACGTACGCTATGATACCTCACATGTGGGGTTTGAACGGGGGTTCAATATGTGGGCGGGGCTTACACATTTAAGGCCCGCCCACATATGGAAACATTCTTCAAACCACACATGTGAGGTATCATAGCGTGCGTAACAGCAAGAGGAATATTTTTAGCACTAGACCTCATCTGTAAATCTAAACTGGTAACCGGAAACAATAAAAATGCTGCTTGTTCGCTTCTGACTGCGAGCTACTAGGGACAGGGGCGTTTAAATTATTACTATTTAGGTTTGTTACGTAAAAATTCTATAAGACCTCCCGTTCAGCTTGTAAAGCATCACTTCAGGGGGACCAAAAAAAAATTAACACCTCTAATGCTTTCATCCGCCATTGCAGATTTGATTCTGGTACTGCATTTCGAGTGAACTGGGCATGCTCGAACACTTAGAAAAAGAAGCTGGAAGTTTCAGCCTGAAAATGACTTGCATCTTTCTGAGCATGCTCAGAAAGCTGTTTTTTTGGCTTAGTAATTTAAGGACATCCTTAACAGGTGTAAGCAGTTACCAAGTGCACACAAACTAGAGGCTGACATTTCTTCATGTGTTTCCAATTGGTTCATTAGCACACATGTTATAAAAAGCGTGGATACTGCACGTGTCAGCTGCCCCTCAGAGGGGGCAGATTTGCTGGCTGGAAGTAATGGCGGAGTGAAACAGAGATGTTTTGGAGCAAGTTTTGTATTTTTTGATGTTTTCTCTGCTACATAATTTTGCTAAATGTTTCTCAAGATGTTAATGACTAATGTTTTAATCCTGTGGGTCTATCCTGTTATTTCAAAAGCATGATTTATTTTCCAATGACTGTGAAATAAACGTTGGTCTTTTTTGTTTTTAGGTGTTTTTATATATTTTTGGTGTGTTTATTTGTAATTTTTTGTTTTGCTTTCCTTGTTTTGTGGACCAATAAAATTACTTTCAAATTTTGAAGTTTGTTTTGTGATATTTTTTTCATGCTATGGATTTCAACCGCTGCAGCTGAACTAGTTTGGGCCTAAACCATCAAGTGTGATTTGTCTCTAAGCTCTTTCCTGGTGTGTATGCATGAAATGTTTAGTCACCAGAAAAGGAAGGACAAAGCGGTAAGTAATGTTTCCTAGAACTGATGTCCAGACTGACTTTTTAAAGCACATGTGCAAGATGTAGGAAAAGCTGCAAACAGGGCCTGTTGGAGGGGGGGGGGGGGGTGTATTGGTGGACAGGCTTGAAGTGCTGATTTACAGCGCTGTGCTTGAAACTAGCACAAGACAATCCTATTCTAATTGTGGGTTGTTTGAGGGAAGCCAATTGAGTGTTAGAACCCCTGCTAGTGTTTTTAGGTTGGGCTTTGTGTCCCTTTTCCTAAAATTGGCTTCACTTCCTGTCACACAGCTGAACAGGAAGTGAGGTTAAAACCCTACCAATGGTCTTTTCTTCGGGACACAGGTCAATCTAACTAGTGTCACCATTAAGCAAATTGCACTGCAGTGTACACCCCAAATGATTAGTTATTTTGGGGTTTAGTAAAGGCAAAGCCGCTCTGCAGTAGAAGCGTAGGCAATGAAAATCAGAAGGGAAGCACTGATGGTTTTTACTTCCAATCCCGCCAAGTTTTGAGTTTTCTTCCTTGCTTGTCCACTTGTAGTGCAAAGTGGATTTGCCTTTAGTAAATGGACCCCAAAGTCCAAGATTCCTACTAATTTGGGGTGTACACAGCAAAATGCAATTTCCAAAATGGGAAACTATTTATATTGATCTGTGTCCCCAACAAAACATTACTCAGGTGTTTCCCTCACTTCCTGTTTGGCTGTGTGGCAGGAAGTGAATGAATTAAGTAGAAAGTGACAACATTTGTGAGGTGTCTTTACCCTATCAGGGGTGCAGGCATCCCCAAAACAAACAAGAAAATAGTTGATTTAACATTGGGTGGTGTTTGTGGGGGTCCCTAACACACATTCATACATATTAGCAACGCTGGATCCTGGCCTATTGGCATGGTTATATTTTCTTAAGCCTCTCAATAAAATGATCTGAAATTTGGGGTTAAACTGGAACAATAATCATCACTTTTATTTTTTGGATTTCTTTCATTTTGGATAGAGTTGGGGGGGGGGGGGTTTAGAAGCTCTGTCAGTTTATTTTGTATTATCCCTGTCCGTTTGGGGAGATTGGCCTTCACTTCCTGCCCCATAGCCAAACAGGAAGTGATCGAAAAACTAGGCAAATTAAGGGCCCCCCCAGGGTCCCCCCCCACAGAACTTGTGTGTGTCCCCTGAAAATTCCTGGGTGGGTCATAAAAAAACAGGGTGTGGCCTTGACAGGAAGGGTGGGTCATTTTTCTATTAGGGGGTGCCAAAATTTGGTCAGGCCTAGGGAAGCACAAAACCTAAATATCCTACTGCATATTAGGGCTTATTTAGACAGGATCCAATTTACAGCATGTTTTTAGGGAGGAAACCCGCACAGGGAGAACATGCAAACTCCAGGCAGATAGTGTCACGGGCGGGATTCGAACCAGCAACCCTTTTGCTGCTAGGTGAACATGCTACACACTACACTACTGTGCTGAACGAACATGATCGCAGCTGAAAGCATGAGATGTTTTTTTTTTTTACCAATTCCATGCTTTCCAGCCTGGAGGACAGATGTGGGGTCTAATTGACCCCGCCTTTCTCTATAAAGAGGACCTGTCACACACTAGTCCTATTACAAGGGATGTTTACATTCCTTGTAATAGGAAGAAAAGTGAAAAATAATACAAAAAAAGGGACAAACAAGTGCAAAAATTAAAATTATTAAGTTAAAAAAATAAAATAAAAAAGGAATTTAAATGCTCCTGTCCCTAGTAGCTCGCACTCAGAAGCGAACACGCATGCAAGTCCCACCCACATATGTAAACATCCTTCAAACCCCACATGTGAGGTATCATAGCGTGCGTTAGAGTGAGAGCAATAATTTTAGCACTAGACCTCCTCTGTAACTCAAAAGTGGTAACCTGAGAAAAAAAGTCAAGCGTTGCCTATGGAGATTTTTAATAACGAAGTTTAGCGCCATTCCATGAGTGTGCGCAATATGAAAGCGTGACAAGTTAGGTATCTATTTACTCGGTGTAACATCATCTTTTACCTTATCCCTAAAAATTGGGCTAGTTTTACTGCTTTCTTATTTTGTCATTCATGAAACAGTTTTTTTTTTTTGAAAGCCAAAAAAAAAAAAAACGTTAGAAAATTTTTGGCGCAAATACTGTTGGAAATGTGTCCGAAAAAATGGCCGCCACTTTATTCCCTAGGGTGTTTGTTAATAAAATATATATAATGTTTGGGGGTCCTGAGTAATTTTCAAGGAAGAAAATATAATTGTTACATGAAGGAGAGAAGTGCCAGAATAGGCGCGGTATGGAAGTGGTTAAAGTGCAACAATAAAAGTGAAAAATTCCTTGAAATTTCGTACCATGGGGGGGGGGCAATTAGGGCCGCCATCAGGAATTATGGGGCCCCTTACACAGCTTCAGGCATGGGCCCCCTGGAGCAGAGAATAGGGGGGGGGTGCCGCCTGATATTAAGAAGGGGGGGGGGGCTGCCGCAATTTGATAAGCGGGGGGTTCCTTTACTAAAAAATACATATAGAAAAATATATATTAAAAAGGGTGGTAGCCATCCGGGGGCCCTGGGGACCACTGGGCCCTTTAATAAAAATAAACCTCTGGGCTCTTTAATGAAAAATAAATTACAATATCTATATATATATATATATATAAATAATAAAAAAGGGGGTTGCCTTGGGAGCTCTGGGCCCTTTATAAAAAAAATAACTACCAAAAATCTAAAAAAAAAATAACATGGGGTGGGAGCTGCGGTGGCTCAACGTGAATGGCACTGCGCTGACAAGCCGTTCACCTCTGCAGCCAAGGGTTCGGATCCCGGTCTCGGCTACATGTGAATTGAGTTTGGTGGTGTCAGCCCGGCTCCCGATGGGGTGTGCTATGCAAGGTACGCCTGTGCTTAGTACGCCCACCCCCCCCCCCAAAAAAAAACACCACACTTGCACGCACTTTGGCCATGAGGTCTCCTAAAATAAAGGGAGGCGAAGGACCTACAGGGCTGGCTGGGTGGGCTACACTCCCCTCATAGGGGGAGTCCCTCTGTCCCATCGGGCTCCCAAGTGTAGCAGGTGGGGTGAGTGGGAGGCCCCCCTCACACCCACCATTGCCACCGGGGGCATGGAGAAGGATGGCGATTGCAAGTCCAGCTCCTCTCTCTCGACTTCACGCACAAAATACACTTTAAAAAAGAAATTAAAGTAAAAATAACAAACCTGGGGAAAATGTTTATAACATTTTTAGAAGCAAAAAGGTTGTCATCTGGGGCCCTCTGGGAGCTTTCATAATAGGGGGGGGGGAGCCGTATATTATAGGGGGGGGCTATATATATATAGCGGGGGGTTCCTGTTTAAAAAATAACCAAAAAATATATAAAAATTTTATTATTTTTTTTTTTTTTTTTTTTTAAAGGTGGGGGGTTGTCATCTGGAGCCCTGGGGATCTCCGGGCCACTGGGGACCTCCAGACCCCTAAAACAAAACATTGGCCCTTTAATAACAAAAAATATGGGGGGTTGCCACCCGGGGCCCTGGGGGCCTCTGGGCCCTGGGGACCTCCGGACTGCTAAAAAATATTAAATTCCAAAAATTGGCCCTTTAATAAAAAATCCTACAAAAACCAACTAAAAAATATATATACCAAAAAAAAAAAGGGGGGTTACCATCTGGGGCGCTGGGGGGCCTCCAGGCATCTGGGCACCTCCGGACCCCCGGGCCCCTTACAGGTGTACAGGGCCGCCATCAGGAATTTTGGGGCCCCTTACACAGCTTCAGGCATGGGCCCCCTGGAGCAGAGAACCGGGGGGGGGGGGGGGGGGGTGCTGCCGCATGAAATTGAGAAGCGGGGGGGGGGGTGGTGCCGCAAATTGAGGAGCGGGGGGGCCCTTTACAAAAATTTTGACAGAAATAAGGGGGGGGTAGCCATCCGGGGCCCTGGGGACCTCTGTGCTCTTTATAAAAATAAAAAGAAAAAAGAGAGAAAATATATATATATATTTTTTTAAATATAACATTTATCGAAAAAAATTAAAAAACAAGGGGGTTGCCTTCCAGGGCCCTGGGGACCTCTGGGCCCTTTCATAAAAAAAAAAAATAAAAAAAATGTATTAAAAATAAAAAAAAATATTAAAAAAAATATATCTGGGCCCTTTAATTATTTTTTTAAATATATATATTTTATTATTATATATATATATATATAAATATTATATAATAAAAGATAAAAAAAAAAAAAAAATATTTATTTTAGGGCTTGCCATCTGGGGCCCTTAAAAAAATAAAAGTGGCCTTTAATAAAAAAAAAAAAAAATATATAAAAAAATATATATTTTTACATATATATATTTGTTTGTTAAAAAAGGGCGGGCCCCTGGGGACCTTCGGAGCCCTTAAAAAAAAAAAATAAAAAAAAAAATGTTTTTTTTTGTTTTAGGGTGGTTCCCATCCGGGCCCCTGGGGGCCCCTGGGGACCCCCGGGCGGTGTAATGCCTGTACCCCCCTAATGGCGGCCCTGCAGGTGTACTGCCTTACCCCCCTGATGGCGGCCCTGGGTGTAATGTCAGCATGTGAAAAAATGACATTCTGAAGGAAAAAAGCCATTTAAAACTGACTCGCGGCAATAATGAATTGTCAGCTCCTGGAAATTGCAGGAGAATTCATTCATTAAAAACACCAAAAAAAAAAGCGTGGGGGTCCCCCCAAATTCAATAACCAGACCCTTTAGGTCTGGTATGGATATTAAGGGGAACCCCGCCGTCAATTTAAAAAAAAAATGACGTGGGGTTCCCCCCAAATATCCATAACCAGACCCTTCAGGTCTGGTGTGGAATTTAAGGGGAACTCCACCCCAAATTAAAAAAAAAATGGCGTGGAGTCCCCCTAAAATCCACACCAGACCCCTTATCCGAGCACGTTGACCTGGCCGGCCGCAGAAAAGAGGGGGGACAGAGCGCGGCCCCCCCCTCTCCTGAACCGCACCAGGCCACATGCCCTCAACATTGGGAGGGTGTTTTGGGGTGCCCCCCAAAACACCTTGTCCCCATGTTGATGAGGACAAGGGTCTCTTCCCCACAACCCTTGCCCGGTGGTTGTGGGGGTCTGCGGGCAGGAGGCTTATCGAAATCTGGAAGACCCCTTTAACAAAGGGGCCCCCCAGATCCCGGCCCCCCCCTGTGTGAAATGGTAATGGGGTACCTTGTACCTCTACCATTTCACGAGTAAAAAAAAAGTGTAAAGTTAAAAAACGACAAGAGCCGGTTTTGACAAGTCCTTTATTATCTTCTTTCTTCTTTCCTTCGGGTTTCTTCTTCCTCCTTCTTCTTCTTCCTCTGCTTCTGTCTTGGG
This sequence comes from Rana kukunoris, assembly GCA_029574335.1. Lineage (NCBI taxonomy): Eukaryota > Metazoa > Chordata > Amphibia > Anura > Ranidae > Rana > Rana kukunoris. The sequence goes on along the minus strand of CM056059.1, from coordinate 111,522,928 downwards.
TCTTCTATTCCCGCATCTTGCCCGGCGTGTTCTTCCATCTTCTTCCGCTGTCCTTCTCGTCCGCATCTTCTTCTCCTTCTTCTTCTTCGCCGGAGCGGCCGCTTCCAATTGAAATCCCCGCTGTCTGCCGGACCACGCCCCCCCCCTCTGACGCCACGGGCAAGCTCTTAGGAGTCCCCGTGTGCTGCCAGTGCGTCAGAGGGGGGCGTGGTCACATGTCAGAGGGCGGGCAATTCAATTGGAAGCGGCGCGGCTTTTTCTGGCAAAGAAAAAGCCGGAGTCGCACGCCGCTTCCAATTGAATTGCCCGCTTTCTGAACATGTGACCACGCCCCCCTCTGACGCACTGGCACCACACGGGGACTTTCCTAAGAGCTTGCCCGTGGCGTCAGAGGGGGGGGCGTGGTCCGGCAGACAGCGGGGATTTCAATTGGAAGCGGCGCCTCCGGCGAAAAGAAGAAGGAGAAGAAGATGCGGACGAGAAGGACAGCGGGAGGAAAGAAGATGGAAGAAAAGAACACGCCGGGCAAGATGCGGGAATAGAAGACCCAAGACAGAAGCAGAGGAAGAAGAAGAGGAGGAAGAAACCCGAAGGAAAGAAGAAAGAAGATAATAAAGGACTTGTCAAAAACCGGCTCTTGTCTTTTTTAACCCTTTACATTTTTTTTTCTCGTGAAATGGTAGAGGTACAAGGTACCCCATTACCATTTCACACAGGGGGGGGCCGGGATCTGGGGGGCCCCTTTGTTAAAGGGGTCTTCCAGATTTCGATAAGCCTCCTGCCCGCAGACCCCCACAACCACCGGGCAAGGGTTGTGGGGAAGAGACCCTTGTCCTCATCAACATGGGGACAAGGTGTTTTGGGGGGGCACCCCAAAACACCCTCCCAATGTTGAGGGCATGTGGCCTGGTGCGGTTCAGGAGAGGGGGGGGGCCGCGCTCTGTCCCCCCTCTTTTCTGCGGCCGGCCAGGTCAACGTGCTCGGATAAGGGGTCTGGTGTGGATTTTAGGGGGGACTCCACGCCATTTTTTTTTAAATTTGGGGTGGAGTTCCCCTTAAATTCCACACCAGACCTGAAGGGTCTGGTTATGGATATTTGGGGGGAACCCCACGTCATTTTTTTTTTAAATTGACGGCGGGGTTCCCCTTAATATCCATACCAGACCTAAAGGGTCTGGTTATTGAATTTGGGGGGACCCCCACGCTTTTTTTTTCCTTTTTTTTTTTAATGAATGAATTCTCCTGCAATTGCGGGGAGCGACAATTCATTATTGCCGCGAGTCAGTTTTAAATGGCTTTTTTTTTTTGAAAAAATGTCATTTTGTGCAAAGACATTTCTACCACGGGAAAATGCGCTTTTTCACATGCTGACATAGGCCCCCAAGTTACTAAATTTAAAGAAAATTACACTTTTATTATTGCACTTTTAGCATTATTAAAATCACTGCTCCCGAAAAAACGCCGTTTTAAAAAATAAAATAAGCATTGGTACATGTCCCCTGGGGCAGGACTGAGGTCCCCAAACACTTTTATAGGACAAAACTTGCAGATTAGCCTTTAAAATTCACAATTAAGATTTCCCCCATAGACTTATACAGGAGTTTCGGCGGCGGCTTTACTTATCAATCACATCGCGCTGCTGCTGCCGCCGGTTCATGCTCCTAATTAAGGCTTCATCCAGCGCACACTATTAAGGCATGTACCGGCGCAGCGCAGCTTCATTAGTACATCATCACATATGAACTAAGAACGAAAACAAAGTCAAAGAAACTTCACAGCTCCATTCCATTTTTCCCAAAGTGACCAAGGTGTTTTTCCCCCTAATATTGCCAATATCCAACACTAAGATGCCATAGTCATTTCATATACATAATGAAGGTTTCACCAAGTCCAAGTGTGGTTTTTT